>CM057156.1:4519332-4557222 GCA_029962745.1 Echinometra lucunter
TGTCTTATATATAAGGGATAAAGGATAACTCTCTGCATTCTTATAAACAATCTAATATCAGTTTACCATGAATTTTATGTAGAAAAAATTGTACTGGTTTCTCTTTTGGAAGAGTACTGGTAGATTTGATCACACGACAGAAATACTGCAGATCATTATTGTTCCTTTTTAGGAAATAAAAAGAATATATATATCAATATACAACATTACAAATGGATGTTGTTGAAGCTCTATAAACAATAATTGATAACACATACTGTTTACCTCTGATATGTCAAAGTAGAAATAGAGACTTAATAACATGGACAAAGGCCTAAAAAAAGATGAAAAGAATGAGGAAAATTATAAAGGGGAGAAATATAAAACACCAGAGAAGTGAAAACCTTGGGGAGAGGAGAGAGAAGGCAAATAGAGAAAGGTGAGGTACAAAGATATAACCTGCTAAAGATTCACAAAACAAAGTATTAACTACAAACATGAAGTAAGTGAGTGAGAGAAAGAGAGAGAGAGATTTGAGGAAACGGGTCTTTTCAGAATTACAAGTAATTTCCAAACTTAAAAGCCACTAAAAGCAACCCTGCAATGACTGGCAGGAAAAAAAAATCCATCTCGTCAAATGAAGTGTCTCAATTAGAGGCTTTCATGGTGGGATATGATGTGATGACAAGATAAAATGAAGCATAATTTAGAAATCCAATCTTCATTACGGCGTTGGTAAACACCTTGAGCTGGATTATGCATTAGTGCTCGATGATTGCTTAAATTGCCGCATGTACTTGAAAATAATAAACCTTAGATGACTGGAAAGGATGCAAGAAATATGGTATAGGAAAACAAGCAGTAAATCTAATCACCAGAATGCAAGAGCAGGAAAAGCTGCATAAAGCAGGAGTATTGTCTCTGATAAGGGAGGTGGAAATTGTATATCAAAGGCCTAATTCATTTGCATTGATACAGGAAGTCGGGCTAATTGTACATCTTCGATATAATGCGTGGCCACTTAAAACCAGCCAAGACAAAGACATCCATGGTAGTAGTTTTTGTCACTCTTACAAATTCCCTCACAGCTCAACCCTTTGTTCCACCGCTGCTCTTTCGCTGAGTTCTGTGTAAAGAAAGTGCTGACTACATGCTGAGTATTGGTCCATTATTGATCTCCTATGGCTTTTATTAATATAGCATGCAGGCCACAGTGGAGCTATAATTGTTATGAACATGTTTTGATATCAATTCCCGTTGCCACTCTTTAATCTTACCCCCTCCCTTCTACCACCGTCATCATCCTGCTCTCAATATAGAATCAAACATCCCCCTTCCCCCATCTCCAAGCTGCCAATAATATCACCCAGAGAAATAAATCCCTTGCCTCAGGCGATTTATTCTCTCTTGTCTTCTTATTGATGTGTGACGAAATCCTGGTCAACGAATCAGACAGCATCAAACCATCACGACATGGCGACGGTCGATAAAAAATTGATGTTGGTGGAACTAGCCCGGGGCGATATTACAAACCCTTATTGACAATACCTGGGTTCCCTTTTCCTTGTAACCTCTTGTCCCTCATTTTTAATTCTAATGGCTTAGCTTCTTGTTCTAATTGTATTCACTGGTCAATATCTCCCTGACTGGCCATTCAAATAGACCCACTGACATATGTTCCTAAACAATGAATAACAGCCTCTACATCTGTCATCACTACACATTCTTTTCAATACACATTGACATTTTCTACCATCTTTTATTTGCACATGTTTCTGCTTGGTGTTTGCGGGTACGGCTTACTCATTGATTTTCGTTTTATTGTTTATCTAATTCTGGTCAACATGCCTATGTTCTCTTTGAAGGACAGATGCTGCATTCTACAGGATCATGATGAAAGTTAATAAACAAGTCATTTCAATAATCATTAATTCTAACAGCTACTTTGTAGGCTTTCATTTAATGGTATACTTCACATGTACTTCAAAAAATGAAATATACTTTCATCATGATAAATCTCAGTTACGAAATTTGAGCAAAAAAGGTGTTCTGTGAAAAAAAAATGATATATCCAAATGATCTTTCTGCCATCATTTGTAGCTGAAAAAGAACTGATTCACAGAAAAATGGACACATGACAAAGACAAACTAGTATGGCTTTAAAAAAAGCAATATCTGATTAACTAATCGCCACCTTGAGAGGAAAGTGACATGTAACCTTTCTTGTAGATTCCAATGCCATAAAAAACATCAGCATACTATCTCAGTCACAAGAGCTAAGAGGCATTCTGAAATTGAATAAGTTCACCTTTTTAGCCAGTAGCCATTTTAAGCTCTCATATCAATAACAGGTTTTCATCAGGCCAACCTGTGCGTACTTCCTATTAAGTAAGGGTTTATGATTACTCCAATCTTTCCTAAAATGATGTCTATCGTTCCCTACCTGTTGAAAACTTTGCATGTTCACATTGGTTTTAATTTGAGAATGTTAATTTGTGGTTCAACTTGGTTTCTAATCAGTCAAGGGTGAACTTAATCCTGTGTTTTACAAAGGACAATATAGATAAGCAGTGAAGCTATAATTGGACTATTTCCTTATCATGAATACACCACTTATCTTTGATGTTATGGAGCTACATGATAAGAAAATACATACAAGAGAAAATTTGAAAATGAGTTTTTGAAATTAAGAGGGGAATCATTCCCAGGGGACAGATAACCAGTTGCCTGTGGGAACCAGGTTATTCTATTAAGCCTAGTCAATGACTTCAAGTGAACACTCACAGAGCAATGTTTAGTAATTCCTGGAATGGGTTCATTTGAAACATTTCATTAATCTTTGTTCCCATTTGAATGTCTTACTTTACCATCAAACACTTCTTAATGTACCTGGCAAAAATTACAGCTTGCATTATTTGCTCAAAATTAGTCATTGGCCATGTTTTTCACCTACTACTTCAAAGAACACAATGTGAATTACACTGCAGAAAGCCAAGCTTTAGCTTCTTTCAAGTTTCGATATAATTATTTTATCACCAAAGACGAGGTGTTAAGAGCCACCTCTCCGCACATCATGTCCTCTATGTTCTTGATCTCTCTTCTCTTTTCCTATCCTCCACCTTCTGGATACGTAGTCTTCAAGAATCAGATTGGTTCTCTTTTCATCATGCCAACCTCACAGGCTTCCGATAAAGCTACGAGCAGAGGAAAATCTATGTCTTATCTTCTCCCGCCACATGTTGGAGGAAATCGTCCCTCACCACACTCACATAGAGGATGTTGTCGTCTTTTTTTAAAGAGCAAAACAATAATAATAATAATAATGCTATCGCCAGGAGGATGTGACATGAATGTTGGTATAAGACAGCTTCTTGATTTATCTTACACCCACTTAGTGACATGAATGCCAAGTCCTAATGGACAGGTATGCTCTAAGTGCTGTTGAATCCAAACTTCAACATCCCTAGTTATGAGAAACGAACTCGGTGCATGCGCTTCCCTTCTCATAAAACATACAACTTAGACATGTCAATGCCTCTTCACACTACTGGCTGATACTTATTAGCATTCTACCTTGGCTTTTTAAATATCTTAATGAAGTATTAAAATCATTATAACAAAAAAATTTAAACTTCCTCCCCTTGCCCTACTCTGGTCCATTTTCCTCCCTCCTCTCTACAACTTGTCTTCATTCATAATTTCATTTTTTTCTCAATCCATGCACTCATAGATACAATTATCACAAACATTCCTTGCTCAACTATATAAGCATATGATCTGTCAATTAGAGAGAGATGACCAGTACATTGATGTTTTGTTCAAATTCTCCAATTATTTCTTACTTTGAATAATGAAACCATTCTCTACAGACTGTCTCATGTCTGTCTACCTCTCTTGTCTCAAGTAATCGAATTAAGAGCAGGATACCTGGTAATCATTACCCATTTTGCTTGAAATTAATCTCATAATTGCCCCTTGTCCAATCACCACAATGAAAGGAGATGAGAGAGAATTAGTTGTCTTGATGACAAACAACCACAATACCTCACCATCACACAAAATTAATCAAAACCATATACACAAGATTGGGCGTGGCAATCTCAAGAAAGACTCAAATGCCTGGGGTCCTGAGTGTGAAGAAGTAGAAAACAAGGCTTTGTATTTACTCTGAATGCACTCTCACTGAAAACTAGCAAATCACCTTCCCTTCCGCTCTCATCAAAATAGTCTAACAATCAAGACTCGCTTTGCTCAAGACAGAGTCCTCCCAAGATTTAAACATTCCACTTTACCATAGAGAAAAGAATGAATATCAGAGGATATTACTCATAACTGATCTCACCACAGTTCAGAGGATTGTGGGAAATTTGTCAAATCATTCAGGATATAGTTCTTATTTGAATACCAGATTCAGTGTTTCTTTGTTCCTTTGTACAGTGAGTTTTTTGTGCTTATTCTTTTGCTTCCACTTTGCCTCTTTCCTCCTCTTCTATGATAATCAATATAAATCAATAAAAAAAAAAGAATTAGTACCATATAAATGTACCAAAGATAAAGGTGCTTCTAAATCTTATGAAAGAGAATTTTCAAAGATTGGAGAGAGAAGTTTTTCTTTGATGCTATTCATGGAGAAGACAAGATAACAGAAGATAAAGATGTATAAAAAGAGGGGAGAAAAGGGAGGGCAAAAATTAGGCAAAACAGAAGAAGAATAAGAAGAAAAAGGTGAAAAAGGGGAAGAACAAGAACAAAAAGTACAAGAAGAATAAGAAGAAAAATGAGAAGAACAAGGAGAAGAACAAGAAGAACAAGAACAAGAACAAGAAGAAGTAGAAGAAGAAAAGAAGAAAAGAAAAAAGAAAAGAAAGGGGGAAGAAAAAGGAGGAGAAGAAGGAGAAGGAGGAGGAGGAAAAGAAGAAGTAGTAGAAGAAGAAGGGATAGAGCTATAGTCTAGAGCAGAAATCAAAGATAAGAAAAGGAAAACACAGAATGAAAAACCAAACAGTGATGATGACTGAGTCTGTATTCCAAGACCATCTACCAGTCTTTACTCTCCCTCTCTTGTGCCTTGTAATCATTTTTCATGCAACTTCCACATAATGGTTTTCATCAGAGGATATCAAGTTAAAGTGGAGCCCTTAATCTCTCTTTCCTCCCATCTTAAATCATACCACCACGTCTCTCCCTGGGGAGGGTTTATCTCTTCAGTAGAATGGCTTACACCCAAGTCAGCGACTGCCCTCAACTTTTACAATACACAGGTGTACTGTACAGACATTGCCTAATTCGGAATGAATATTAGTTAATTTGTTCCAATTTGCCTGCCAACATCTTGCACCACAACGAAATGAATTTTCATATACAGTTAACTATAAGGTGTATGTCAAAGGTTATGGAAGAATTCAAAAAACCTATCCACGTTATCATCAATGAATGTCATTTATTAAGGAAGATGTTCAAATTGGGACCTTCTTGGTACAAAAACAGATTGTCACTATTTAAAATGTATAATTAAGAAGATTCAGTTTAACTATTCAAAAGAGACCTACAGTAACTACATCATATCATCAGGATCATTAAACCGCAATAGCATGATTTCAATAAATGGAAAACACACCATTATCACATTTAACTAACTGCTGAATATATTGGGCAGTAAATGATAGTAACTGTTTGAATTTCAGTTGAAGTACTATTAAATGAATGAAAGGAAAAGATGCATAAACTACATTACCATCCAAAATTTGTTTTCTAATCAAAACTAACAAGGAAATCTGTATCAAATTAGAATCATAATTCTACTAAAAATAAATATAAGTAAATGTAAAATGCATTTGAAAGGAAAAGCTCAATGACAAGACAAGATGATGTTCATTCACATTATTACATGGCCTGATAGATAGATAAATAGAGGATTTGCTCTCTTCTCCCTCCGCGGATTCCACTATCAAAAGAGAGATTAAACAAGCATAGAGTTTTTCAGTTAGAGGATTAACCTTTACAAAAGAGGAGAATAAGAACAAGGGGTAGAGGGCAACTGTTACTTTTCCCATCAGAAGAAGGATTAATTTAATTCCCTGCTCTTCCTAAATAGCACAAAATCAATTATCTATTCATCTTAGTTTAGAAGTTGGACAAGTTCATTGCATGTAAGGATCAATTGAAGAGGGTGAGAGTGGAATCTATTGATTTCTGCTTGATTTTCCTTTCAATTACTTCTATAAACCAGGAAGCTTCAATCGATAACCACAGAATTAGCCCCAAACTTGCTTCTTGGTCCACTTAATACCATGCTATAGATAATGAGGATAATCTCTGGAAAGAGAAATTTCCCACAGTATTGATTTGAATTGCCCTCCTTCCATTTTTCCTTTTCCCATTAATCTGCATCATACTGGAGTAATTCATTCATTCCATATCATATTCCCTTTTCTATTTCCCTGTGTTTCATACTCTATCAATGTCCCTATACCATATTTCAAATTCTCTGCTTAAAACTCTTCTATCATGTCTATGATTATATGAAAAAATGTCGATAGTGAATTACGTTTGGAATGGTCATTAGAAAGACAAGTTACATGTCATTTTCATCATTTTCATGTAATTATTTATTTTGTCAATTCTTAAAAGGGAAGGTAAGCCTTAAATAAAGAATTTTAAGAAAATTCAATATTTATTAAGAAAGAAAGGGCTTTAACAGTATAGATCTCTCTCCAATGCTGCTCATTAATGATTAAAAGAAAGGTCAGTGAATCAATTTCTAAAAACACACAGATTCTTATTCCAAACTATTTCAATTATTAGACAGATCAAATTACTTTCATCTTGTCCCCTTCAAAAAAAGAAACATTCAATTGAACAATCTCCTTAACAACACTTTGAGATGAAAAATAAATCAGCAGCTCAATTGAAGTAATTTGATTTATTGTTCCTGTAAATGGCCTCCCGCAATAAAAGTAAATTCAATTCAACTTTGATACAAAATACTTGTTTGGTCTCCTGTGTCAATGAACCAAATGGACAAGCAATTCAAGAAATTTCTGGAATAAAAAGAATTTCCTGACTTTCTCTTTGAAAGTATCTCACTTTTCTTTGCAGACAAGGGAATAGTTAAATGCCTAAGCTACAGAACCAATTAAGGGCTACACAGGTGCAAAGAGGATCTGACAATAAACCTTCAATGCCCAACAAATGCCGCAAACTTGTTCTTCGAAACCAATCAATCTATCCCTTTATTGATCCACCAGATATTTTCCTCATCTCTCCACAACCACCACTTTAAGATCTACCATGTATTCTTTTTATTGATACAAGTGTTTTTATACCAAGCCAAGGTATTTCCTCCTTTTTAAAAAAAGAAACCTTTTGTTCCCTTACAACTTCCCTCTTTTCACAGAAAAAGTAATTCTTTTTTATTTAGTGTTTCAGACTTCTCTTCGGTAGTGAAATCTCTTTTGATATTCAGGTTGGATTGAAGTCTCTGTTAGCCTGAGGAACTTGAGCAAACGAAACCAGACCAAGTGGAAGTAAACACCATCCTTTCATCTCAAACTGGATACAGTGGCAGAAAAAATAAGACCACTACTGGTGGCTGCCTATTCATAGCAGGAAGAAATTGGAAAGGATGATAGCGCGGAAGATTAAACCCTTTTACATAAGATTGGGACGAAGGGTGAATCCTTGATTAAATACTACCCATTGTCATGCTAAGGCCCTTTAAGAGGGGGAGATTATTTTTTTTCCGTCAACTCCACCACCAAATCTGGTATGCGCAATCCAGCAAATAGGTGAGATAACAGCTTGAAATGAGAGAGAACAATCAAAGTAAATTTAGGATGCAAAGAAAAAAAGAAAAAAGAAGACTTTCTTGATTCCTTTTGATCCATTCACTGTCACGGTGACTCGATTCTTGTCTCCATGTTAGCTTTTAGATTTAGCACCATATAGAAAAGACATGAGGGAGAATTGGAGGAAGAAGCCCAATTTGGCAAAGCTTTGCATTAAGTTGATAGACAAACACAGAACCTGTTTGTGAAGTATTATATCTTGCACTGTTTACTGGTTTCATCTTGTTTGACCACCAGCAAATAATGAATAAAATAGATTCTGAATTCCTCATTTGATTGTACCCAACGAGATAAAAGATGACTCAACATGTAGCTCACAGCAAGGAAAAGTGGAGGTGTGATATAAAACTGTTTCAATTTGATGCTTCCACTAAAAAAAGCCAACTGTCATCCTAAATGTTTCTATTCATTCAATCTTCTCCTCCCTGTCATAACTTTATCCTGATATGCTACTCTGACAAACAACATATCTTCTCAATTAGAAAAACAGATCAACGAAGTCCAACTATAGAGAACATACTCTCAAAGTGCAAGCAGACACCCATAAGTTTTCTTGTCATTATTCATAGATTAGCGGGGATAAATTTGTAGCTTTTGTAGAGCCGACTGTTTGCTGGTTTTGGCTCATGAAATCTTATATTGGTTGATGAGAATAGCAAAAATTGCTGGGATTCCCTCCTCCCTGACAGACAACCAGAAATCACAAAGAATGCAACGGAAACACTTGTATGAATCCTCATAATCATCGGTTGACATAATCGCTCGTAGAATCATCAAGATCGGCCAAAATCACTTCATTCTACAGGTGTACCACTAGAAGACTTGTGGAAATACTGTAAAATGTATTTTCAGCTAAATATATTCTGTGAGATCATTCCATGACCCATTATGATTAAAAGTCCCCCTCACGGCCACCCCTTAGATATCTCTACACAAGTTCCCCTATACATGCTATTATCATGATAGTAGGTCCATGCCATTATTGAGTAAATATGACTTATGACTAATGGCTTATAGTAAAATATTTTTATACCATATGAATTGAGTAAGTGGATTAATTCCATTATATTTTATAGCAGAGAGACAAAAGTTAATTTCATGACAGCCTTCGTCAACTTGTCAATTTTGCACTGAACCAACCTTGTTCCTGATAGATATTTCATCATAAATTTTCTGCAAAATATCAGTTATTAAATATCTTGCCCTTTTTCTATACAAGCCTCATAAAATGTATTTATTCATTAAATCAAGTATTGACAATAGTAATCACCATGACAAAAGTCAGCTGCATCTTTTTATTGCTCCCATATTTTCTCATCAAATTAACTTCTTCATTCACTTAATAGCTAGTTACATCTTTATTATGGTGGCAGAGAATGCCTTTTAATTTCTACTTTATCAAATGCACCCACCTTTTATTTACTGGCACTTTTCTTTGCCATCAATCTACTTTCAATTAAAATGCTTTTAGAGTGTTTGCTTTGTATTGATGTAATTAATTTCTAGTTGCTTGTACGTGAACATCATGCAAGATATCTTCCTTCCATCAGTCTTGGTCCTCTTATCTTATTTCACTGAGTTATATATTGTAAGGTGAAACAGTCAAATAGCATGTTTAATGTCCGATTCATCATGACAAAAGCAGCTTTTTTCAAGTCTCATTCAACTTTTCTCGATTTATTTGTTTTATTTTTATTTCAATTACTGGGTCGTATCAATTTTTCCATCTTTAATACTTTCTCTCACTTGCACTAGCAGCTTATCTATAATGTTGCTTATTTCTATTCTGGCTTAGTTGCACAATGAAAAAAATGAATTATGCAAACAGTTGCTTGATCTATTTCACTCCCATTAATTTTTTACTTGATATAAGCAATGACATAAAACTGACACAACTCCACACTAATTGATTCAATTAATTAAGAAAGGTCGTCGGAGTTGTCATTGTGTTACCTGAATTTCCATGGTGGAATTGAATTGCTTCTTTGTTGCTGAATTAAAGATACTTGATGCATTTTTTTCTTCTCTTTTTTTTTTTTTTTGCCATCTGAGTCAAGATACCCAAGGGTCTTTATATGGCTCATATGCATATATGGAATTAATGTAACAGCTTGGGATGTATGGTAAGTGCATTAAGCATCCAATTTAATTGATATTGATTGCATGCATTAATACTGCATCGTGTGGAATATTATGAAATAAAATCTACAAGAAAATCAATAAGTGTTATCTGATTCATCCAAACAGAATCAGCCTTGCTTTAGATATGATGGTTAGAAGGACATTGTATTTAAATTTGGATGTATAAACCAATATCTCCTCCTGTTATCTCAAATAAAACGCCAAGCAATTTTTTTAAGGGGGGGGAGCAGCCCCTCTTTTCATGAATCGGCAAAACTGACAATATGAAAAAAATAAATAAATGTATGACTTAATGTTCAAGTATGTTTTTCCAAAACTACTTTCAAGCTACAAGGCATCAATTTTTTTCCCACAACTACAAAATGAAACAGTAAAGGTTCTCAAATTAAAATATTTCCCCTGTTCTGTTAGACACTATATCATTTTTTTTAATCTGAATATTTCTACCTTAAATAGCAAAGCAATGATATCAACTGAGAAAAAAGGAGTTTTTTCTATGCCTAATGCAAATGCCACTTACCTCGTTTCTGCATGAAACTGAACAGATCATCAAGAAACTCTTTCCTCTTTGAATCAGTTGAGAGTTCATATAGCTATAAAGAGATAGAACCATTGCAACTCGTTACCATCACGTCAATAAAAAAAAAGATTAAGCTGACATTAAAACAATTTACAGAGGTACAACGATTCATGCACTTTACTTTAAATCTACTGAAATTGATTAACCAAACTAAGCTCAAACCATGTATTTGTTGGCAAGATATTTATCCACATTTACTATCATCAGCAAAAATTAAGACCACCTGGGAATATGTGGGTATTTCAATTAATTTGGAATACATTATTATTTTGTCTCAATGAATGATTACATAACATGTTTACTACAGTGGTCAGTAGCACAAGAGTGATGGTATAAGCCCATATGAATGCACTGAAAATAAATGCACATGCATGTCTGAAAAATAAATATGTTTAACTTTGTTTTTCTTTGAGATATTGCATTTTGGAAGGGTGGGATAACACTTGACCAGTAGCATAGACAGGTCCTCATACCTTGTGGGGGGGGGAGGGGGATGATTGACCCATTTTTACATATTTTTGTACACACATACAATGAGTCCACTTCAAAATATGAGGGGATGCTTCCCCCCCCCCCCCCCTCCCTCCCCGCTATCTGCACCCCTGCACTTGACTCCAGAATATCACAATCTAATGAGAAGAGCCTTGCGCAGGAACTTTTTTATTTTCATCTGACCTCTTTTCACTTTCTTTTTTTTTTCTTCTTTAATTGTATATTTTTATTGTATTCCATGTTATTGAAAAGAAACTGAAGAACAAAATACAAAATACAGCAGTCTACTTGAAACCAAGTTGGTGAACACCAGAGCATGTGATGGATACGATACGAGCATGAGCACTTTTATTAATTTTAATAGACACAACTATCATTTGCTCACTGAGTTCAGAGCATCTTATGCCTTTATCATTAGCAAAAGTTTGAGCTACCTGTAAAGCCTTCATTATTTAATATAAAATTAAGTAGGTTTTTTTCTCTCCTGTTATTTTGGAACAGATATTCAAACTGGTATACTAATGCATACAAACTGTAAGCAAGTCAAGTAAATACTATGGAAGAATTTCATAAAAGCAATGTAAAAAGTATTTTGACTGTAGCACAATGCTATGAGGGTATAATAAATGGAATATCTCATGAGAAATCATACTTTGATATCTATTCTATTCAATAAATATGTGTTATAGAGAAATGATTGTCTTGGGTGGGGTGATCTGTCAAAAAAGAAGTTGGGGAGTATTTTATGATCCACTATACAGGAAATTGGGTCATGAAGGAAACAAACACCATATGGTAGCATTTTAGTACTGACAACTAACTGTTAAAGTGAACAAGAAAGTGGGTAGTTCTAACAATAAAAAATGAAGGATGATGTGAAGAGTTCACCTGTTTGAATTGCTCTTCAAAAGACCACTCTGTCTGAGGTTTGTCTCCATCCCTGTCTTCCAAGTTTCCTCCCATCTTCATCTCATCTTTCAACCCCACATCCATCTCCATCTTAGTGAGTCCATCCTCTTTCTTGATGAGAGGATGAGCTGCTTTCATGTAGGAGTGTGGTAGATCAGGGCTTCCACCATGAGCTGCTCTGTGGGAGAGGTACGGATCATGGTCGTTGTCATGGATACTACCATTGGTGAGAGGAGGAGACTGACTGATGGGGTCCTCCAGGCGGCTGGAGACAAATCGACGATTTTTATCAATCATTTCCTTGAGATGCGAGTTGGCTCGCATCATGTTTAGATCAATGTGGGCGTGGTTGGTATCCCGTCTACCAGTGAGTTCATCATCTCTCATCTCATCCTCTGATCTCCCTCCATCATCCTCATCTCTTGGCTCCTCCTCTTCCTCCTCATCTTGATTAGCTCCCATCATCCTCCTCCGCTGCTCCTCCAGGATCAGCCTCCTCTCCTCATCTTCTTCCTCCAGCAGCTGCCTCCGCTGTTCTTCTACCATTCTCCGGCGCTGCTCTTCCACCATCCTCCTCTGCTCCTCAATGATACGTCTCTGCTCTTCCATCACTCTCCTCCTCTCCATCTCATCATTCTCCGCTCCACTACCACTCCTCTCCTCCTTGACCTCTTCTTGATCACTGGTGGTATCCACACTCATTCTTCTTACTTTGTCCTGGTATTCAGACTCATCTTGTCCATTCTGGTGGATGTATTTCTCTAAGATCTCCCTTCGTGACATTTCATACATAGCCAAATGTCTTGGTGACTGTACAAGAAAATAACAAGAAGAAGCATTTAAAGTGATTACAAAATGGTAAAAGTTTTTTTGATATATCGAGATCGAGAATAGAATTCTAAGAAGAATAACATTAAAAATTTGATGATTTTTCAATCGAAATCAATGCACTTTGGCTAATTTCCTCATGAAAAGTCAAGAGTTGACCAAAAAAACTGAGTTTAAGGTATGACGTCAAAGTGGGTACCCAGCTTCGCGCATTGCAGTTATGCTGCGCGCTAGACTGTACAATATGTATTATACCTTGCGCGCATTTTGCTAGAATTGCGCGACAAGGTACCCACTTTGACGTAAAAGTGGGTACCCAGTTGAAACTGGGTCACAGCTGAGGGTTCAAAAATATCCTGAAATCTTACCACATTTGGGGGTTTCCTTGGCAACACGACTTTAAAAAAAACTTTAGACAGATGATTTTCTGCTAATGAAATCATGCTCTTTTAAATGAAATAATATTGTTTCAGCATTGGGTACCCCCTTTAAGTAAATGTTGATTTCCAAATCATAGAGAAACAATGGAGGAACAATAACAACACCCTGGCTGGAATTTTTTTAATGTTTCATTACTTTTTATATCTACATCTGCAGCCTAGATGAATCAATAATATGTCTCAATCAGAAGACTTGAAGTATTCTGTTCAGAGAATCTTTATTTTCATTTAGCAAAGTTAGAATATGTAGTATGAAAATCACATAATTTTCCACTCAGCAAATAAGCAAATACTCTGGAGTAAGAATGAACACATGAATAGATATAAAATGAAATAAAAATCATGTTTCATATAATTAAAAATCATGGTTCCATATTTCATCCTTTAATGACAGTTTCTGAGAAATTTACAGGATATATGAATTCAAGTGTTAGCAAAAAATAATGTCAATGAAGAAACATGGATTTGCCACAGTAAAAAATACCTCATAAACTCACCATATGTTTGGTGGTAGCGGTAACAAGTGATTCCATTTCCGTATGGCAAAGAAATTTCCTCAACGATGATAAATGAATATTGAGATGTCGTAAAGAGTTCAGCCTACGAATCTCAGCTCTCTTCACGCCCGGGCCTGACCGCGCGGTGATTCACCTGATCCCCGCTGGATCGCTCAAATCACTGGTTCAATACGACTATCCCACGATTCCGATTTTTAATTGTTTTTAACTCAGCAAACTAAAAGCTGTCGAAAACTTTACAGCTGAATGGCGAGTGACATGATTGGAGTTAAGTACAGGATGAACTGAATTGTTCGCGAGCTTCTGTCCCACTGTTCAGATTACTTTTATCCACCTGTAACACGCTGGTCTGTTAAGGCTCGTCGTGACAAAAGTCGACGCGACGTAAATGCTATTGTACAATTTATTATTACCTCACGGTACTGCGACCTATTCTCACTTCCCCTTTGATGCGTTCACGCCGTGCCGATATTCATTGGATACCAAGGGGTATCAAAAGTTATCGCACAGGTGGTGGGGACCAATCAACGCTTGCTAACTGGTATATGCACCACCGCGCATGCGCTCTCACATCACACATCGAAAAGTACATTCTACGCGACTGAACCCTTCACACACAAAAAATATTAATGGAATTTCCGACAGCAATTAACGAATTCTTGTGAAGTTCATATCAAGGGTATAGTCGAGGAATCTTTCAATTTCAGAAAATTGTTTTAGCCTAACAGAAAAAAGACCATATCACAAGGCATCATTGCGTTTTGCGGCGGAAGTCTTATTAAGTAAAATTTAGTTTTAAGAGGAAGTAGTATTATTTTCTAGCACATGCTCTTTTTGTTTGTTTGCAAATTCAGTTCTTTTAGGTCGTGAAAGGGTCAGTTATTTCTCACTTCCGCGGATGGGCGCTCGATGTGTACGGGGATGAGAGAACACCCTTGAAATAAAAGACTAATGTGAAACTTATTGACCGGTAGAGAGTTGTTTACTACAAGAGGAATGAAAGATTATTGATTGGTCGATATGCCTTCCCTAATCATCTAACATGTTATCCTTTCAATCTAGTATTGCACCACTGACCCTTAACCGCATTATCATGTCTAATACATTATTGTGACGTGGTGCCTAACATATATTGATTGAGGGGGTATGAAAAGACCAATAGTAACTCCCTGGCATATAAAGACCGATAAAATATCCTCATTTACATTGAGGAGATTGTATGAAAATATCTCCGAGCATCATACAAAGTCACTGGTGATGGAATATTCTTGACACAGAAGTTCAAGTTCCGGTTAAATTGACACAATTCCAATAAAAGCATATACATATACAGATTATTCCTATGCCATCGGATAAACGGAAATACAGAGCAGATACAGATAATTTCACGTGGAATCAATGGGTACCAAGACCAAGGCGGTCATGTCAAAACAGTCCCTTCATAGTAGGAAGGGCTAGGCTCGAATTAAAGAGAAAACGAATATATAAAACATTTGATTACATGAATATACAAACCAACAACAACAACAACAGTTAACATTCAGAGTACGTTAAAAAAACGTGGAATTTTAAGAAAATAAAAAGTAAAAAGAACAAACAAAACAAACGAAGTACTATCAAACAAACAAAAATCTACATAAAAATGATCAAAATAACAATTCCGCCATAAATAACGAGAATAATGGAGAAAGAGGGGTGGGATGGGGAAAAAAGCCGATTTATGAGTCAAGATGTAGAATAGAAGAAGATAATCTAGCACATATGATATTTGAAGGTTTGCATGGTGGTACGGATATTCGTAGAAAGGGTTTACGGTTCACCATGTGGTAAGTCCTAAGGGACTATAGATAAAGTGGATAGAGATGGAGGTGAAATAGAGAGGCGAGAAAGTAGGAAAGTTAGAGGGCAGAGTATCTTTCGAAAACTGGGTGAAGTCCTAAAAAAGGACTGTAAACTAGAAGAGGTGAGAGGACTGAGTTGGTGAAGAGATGAGGAGGCTTGAGTCGGCTTGAGTCGGCGAGAGGTAAGGAGAGTCTTCTCTCCTCAAGTCTTCTTTCTACGAATCTAGCACATGTAAGAAATAAGAAATTATATTACCATGGTGTACTAGTTTTTTCGAATTCGTTTTGCTTGAAAAGCAAAGCAAAAGTAAATGCAAGTTTTGTTTCAATTTGTATCATAATGTTCATGAAAGAATTGTAACGTATTTTGCCAGTTTAAACTAGAAGCTCTATAATACTTTAAGGTTGTTTTTTTTTCTTAATATTCATGTTTTCATCAACTAGAAAGATGGCTTTTATCATGTTTGACTGGCTTACTAGAGGATTTATGACGAGAGAGAGAGAGAGAGAGAGAGAGAGAGAGAGAGAGAGAGAGAGAGAGAGAGAGAGAGAGAGAGAGAGAGAGGGCAATCAAGAAAGAGCTTGTATCTATCACAATGACTTTGATAGAAAGCGGTAAGGAAGCAAAACACTTAACTGTGTTTGCTCCCACCAACATGACCAACCATCATATTCCTCGCAAACAACATCAAGACCGCATAGATTTCCCGCCTTTATTCCTCTCAAGCTTTCGATGTTGTTTGATGAAGTCGTAAATCCTCTCTTCTATATCTCTATTCCCATCATCTATTGTCACCTATTTTAATCCAATGCTCCATCATAATCCCTATCCTCTATTCACCTCAATAATACCAAGAGTAGCTTTCACCCATCGACATTGAAATTGGGAATAAAAGACGAGGGATTAATGCCCATTGAAGATCGCTCTAACGGGTGATCAACGGAATTCAATTAGATAATTACGGTTTTTTGCTTCCTTTCAAGTACTTTCCGATGGTAGAAAAAGTGGATTCAATATGACCACACCTGAACTAATTAAAATCTATTCTTTCCCGATCACCTTCATTGACAGGTCCTCTAAATCTAATCCTAATCACCGTTCATAGGGGGAAAGCTAACGGGTTAATTATTGCGTCTCGCCCCAGAAGGATGGTGTAGCGACCCCCCCCCCCCCCCAACAAATAACAAAATAATTTCTTAATTATGAAAATGGTGAAAGTTAAAGAATTTCGTCAATAATTATTACAAATTGATTGACTGATTGATTGATCGATTGATAAATGGTTTATTGGAAAAAAATCAACATGCAAAGAGCCATGCATTGTAGTTAAATTAATAAACTGAGAACGGATTAAAATGAAATAACATTAATACAGACAGATTATATTTTCATATGCCAAAAGTTATTAACTGTTTTTCCGAAACCAATGAAAATATATTCTCGTATAATATGCAGTATTTCTGCATTTTATGTTTATTTCTGATCGTCCAGTTTGCATGATAAAAAGAAAAACGTTTAAGACGATAGAATCAGTACAATGAGGCTTACAAATTATAGAGTGCTACCGTCTCTTACCAAATTTCAATATTTATTTTGTAAATACTGAAAAACTGGCAAATCGGTAAAAATATCAAAATGTAGAGGTCTTATGGAGGACTGTGTCATCTCGTTCACTTTCCCTCTTCGTTTCTTCCTCGAAATTTTCTTTTTCTTTTTTTTTTTAATGTTGCCTCCAGACTTAGGACATGCGCCCTGCCCCTCACAACTGAATTACAAATGCTTCAGATGCTTCAACACTGAAAAGAACACTTCGCTCAGCACATGTCACCTTCCTGCCTTCCAACCAGTTTTATTGCTATTTACTCACACGTTGTTATATCCCAAGTGAGTGAATGACACACTGAAGCTATGCGTTTCCTCCATCTTGTACTCCCCTCTCCTCGTTCTCAAAACGTATATGTGGAAATTTTTCTTATTATATATTTCTAAGACTTTATTTTTTCATAAATTCTCATACACATTATTTTTCATTCCGGACGGTTATCGTGCACCCCCCCCCCCCCCCGCCTTCACAAACGAATAAAAGGTTTAGAAACATGTTTGTGGTACGTTTAATTAGAGGCTACCATAAGGAACTACCCACTATGTTATATTCATTTACCATTACGTTTTTTAACAACCATTTTCATTTTAAAAAGAAGTGACCTCTCAATTAAAAGCGATAGAAATCGTTTGTCATATCCACTTGTTTGAATGCACTAAAGGCATCAAACATCGAATTCATGGCTTAGCATTGATGCAAAATATTATGGGCAGTACTACAATCAAGAAAAAAAAAAACGATTGATCTACATAAGCTGCAGATCATTAAAACTGGTTTTATACCATATTTTGCAAGTGAGGTTTCCAAACGCATGAAAATAGAAGGCAAAACTATTATGTTTTTGTTTTTTCATTCCTTGAAATGTTCTTCAACATTTGTGGGGTTTTTTATACTGACCTATGTACAATACAAGCAAGTACAGAAGAAAGTTTTGGAGATTGCTGAATCAGGTAAATGAAATTATTCTCTCGTTGAAGCTTATATCCAAGCGACATATAAGATTGTTACGTCACGACCACATAGTGAATCCCTTGATACGGATCCGATCAGATACCAGTTAATACCTCTTCGATACTTGTTACTTTTCATCCCAAAAGAAGATTTAAACTCCAAATAAAGAACTTCAGAAGCCTTAGAAGTACTAAGTGGATTTTTTTTTTCTCGCATATCAAACTTTTTCTTTCCTTCGAGATTAAATAAAAAGTAGGTTTAAACGGGAAGCCTACCTCATGTTTATACAGTGTTAATAGCTTGCCAATTTAGTGGTATCGAATCTTTGAATGCAGGTATAATGAAATGAGCACGCCCTCTAGTAGGTATATCGCTCGTTGTCATGGAGACATTAATACTTTAACCCGTGGCAGAGTGGCATTATTTGTTTTATGAAGATGAAATGAAAGACCGGAAGCTGTTATTGTTTGTCACTTTCTTGTGCCCCATGATTACAGTTAGTTGATTTTTCTTCACTTGAATGCTTAATTATGTTTTTCGTCTTTCTTGTTGTTTTGGTAGGAGTAAGGCCTGACTTCTAGTCTTGAAATTCGTGGAAAGTATATTAATTCACAAGAAAAACAATGTAGTCAATAAAAATGGGATTTGCGTCATTTTGATCTAAATAATTATTTTTGTTCTTTAAATGTACATAAAGAAAACAAGCTAAATCAATATTATTTCTGAATACCAACCATCCCAAAATATGAAAGTACTTCATTCATAACAGGTATACCTTTCTTGTTTCAAATCCCAAATCAATTTCGACTGATTTTGCTTCAAAGCTTTGTTCAACTTTTACAAGCCCCCCCCCCCCCCCCTTCTGTTGTCAGTTTTCTTTACATCTGAGTTGATAATAATACTGTAAGCCCTTTTGCTCAGTTTATATACTGTTAAATCGCCTTACGAGAAACCGGTAACTGTTATTAGAGAATTATCAGCATGACAATAAAACTTTTTAAAATAATTACAATCTGAAAACAGATTGAGTTCGGTTTCTTCTGAATTTTTCTATCAAATGATGAAAGAAATGAATTTAGATTTAATAATGAATATATATTGTGTACTGCGCAACATATCCAGCTAAAAGGGTGCTTAAGGTGCATTTATAATGCATCATTCTTTTTAGTCCAGCAGTGCCAGGTACCCATTTATACACCTGGGAAGATTGCAGCAAAAGACGATTAAATGTCTTGATGAAGGACTAATGGAACCTATCAATGGGAATCGAACTCACGACCTTTTAATTAGGAGCGCTCGTTCTTACCAACTTTGCCACGACACTTCCACATATTTACCGAAGAGATCCAGAATTCACGCCGCCCCCCCCCCCCCCTCCCTCATTTCATCGTTTTAATTTTTGGGCCGTGTTAAGTCGCTCAAAGCTAGCGAAATGCAATTAGGATGGGTTTTTATTATCACTATTATTATCATTCTTATTAGAATTTATAGTCTGTTGAACTCATGACCCTGATAGCACAGTAGTTTACTAGGGCTGCGGAATGTTTCTTGGAGTGGGAAGGGGGGGGGGGCACCAAAAAAGAAGGGGTCTACATACCCATAAAGCCCGGTTTTATGGGTATGTGAGTATTTGAGCAATTTGAATATTAAGTTATTCAATTTGTAGTTTTTAATTTTCCTTCTTTTTTTGTTGTTCCATTTTTAACCAAAATTGTACAGGGCTGCAGCCCCCCCCCCCCCCACTCCCGCGGCCCCTGATTTATGTGCCTCGTTAAGACTTGTATCATAATTGAACCTCTTCATACATCTCATCTCACTAAAAGGATATAAGTATTATGAAAACTGTCGGTCAAATGAACCAAGCAGACTGAGAAGAGGATTGGGAGTCCTTGTAAGACAATCTCTTGTAAAGGGAATCACTGTTATTGATAAATCTTGTAGCGAATACTTGTGGCTGAAACTTTGTCATAAATTTTTCGGCTTTAAAAATGATATTTATTTATGCCTGATATATATATACCACCGGCCAATTCAACATACACACTAAGAACAGGAATGGATAAAGAGATATTTGAAAACCTCGAAAGAAATATTGAAATATGGAGTGGAAAAGGCGAAGTAATCGTTATGGGAGATCTTAATGCCAGTATCAGTCAAGAAGAACATGATTACATCAGATTTGATTCAAATGATCATCAGTACACTCTTTACCCAATGCATACACTGCAGACACGACACCCCAACGTAGAAATTTGTCAATACATCAAGACACGAATAATTACGGAAAACAAATTTTAGATCTATGCATATCGGCTCAACTCCGCATACTAAATGGAAGAACCTTAGGTGATACAAAGGGAAGAGCAACTCTGTACAATACAAGAGGTAAGGTGTTTCAATAGTCGATTACTGTATATGCAGTGCTTCACTACTTAGCAAAGTCCTTGCCTTTGAAGTTGAAGAATTCTGCCCTCTTTTGTCCGATCATTGCCTAATAACTGTAACTCTTCAGTCACTAATGTTCTCCCATAATGACATGGAAGTACGTAGTTTACAGCCATGCAAATGGTCACGGATGATCGAAGATCAATTTATTTAAAAAATATCCAAAGAAAATTTTGAATATATCAGATCTGATATGATTCATATATTAGCTAATGATCATGATGATAAGAATATGGATATGAATAGAAAAATAAACGAAATAATTGAAACATTCACGCAAACTTTAAGGGTCACCGCAGGCGTTCCCATCAGCCATAAATCGAGAGTTAAGGTCAAGAAAAAAGATAAACCATGGTTTGATTCTATTTGTAGAACCAAACTACGTCTTATAGAGATCTAAGAAAAACACCATGGAATAATGCCCTAAAGCTGAAGGTTTTATGTGAACAAAAGACGCTGCGCAAAATAACACGCAAAAATCACAGAGCTCATAAAAAACATATATTTGATAAGTTGCTCTCTCTAGATAACAGAGACTCTACATCTTTTTGGAGTCTAGTCGACAGAATAAAAGAAAAAAATATAGATAATATGTCCGTAAATATATCGGCAAAGAATGGTACGAACACTTCAAACTGCTAATGAACAAAGAATACAATCTTAATTTTGATACAGAAAAAGGCGCTAAACACACAATCTACAGGAAAACTTAATTCTATTATCACTGCCAAAGAAGTCTTAGAAGCTATTAAAACTCTTAAAAGAAGAAAATCAGGCGGTATTGACAATTTATTGAATGAAATGATTATATCATCTGGTAACATGCATGTCAATACTTACGTAAATATGTTTAATGTTATTTTAAAAACAGGGATATACCCAGACATTTGGAGGGATAATCTCATAAAACCAATATTCAAAGGAGGAGACAGTAATGACCCCTCCAATTATAGAGGTATAGCCTTAACAAGATGCCTTGCAAAATTATTTTCGAGAATACTTTACAACAGGCTCCAAGTGTACATTGAAGAAAACAATATAATAACTCCCAATCAAATAGGTTTTAGAAAGGGCAGTAGAACTAGTGACCATAAAATGTTTAAAAGAAGAAATATTTGTACGTATGCTTTGTAGATTTTCGCAGAGCTTTTGATCTTGTAAATAGAAAAGCCCTACTTTTTAAATTAAAAAACTATTCTACCATTCTACGACATCATTGAAAATATGTATAATGATGTACGATTCTCCATTAAATTGCAAGACAAAATAACCCAATCTTTTCCTACTTCGGTAGGCGTAAAACAAGGATGTGTATTGAGCCCAACACTCTTTTCTTTATATATAAATGATATTATAGATTCTTTTGGTAATGATTGTCACCCTGTAACATTCAATTCCGGAGGAAAAAATTCATGTCTTCTATATGCAGATGATCTCGTCATAATATCCGAAAAGGAATGCGTACTTCAGCACTAAACAACTTAAAAGAATATTGTGTAAAGTGGAACCTAGAAATCAATACGGGAAAGACTAAAGTAATGATTTTCAATAAAGCAGGGAGAAGAATGAACAAAAACTCATTTTTATTTGATAACACGGAGATAGAAATAACTAACGAGTACAAATATCTAGGAATAATCTTTAAACCATCGGGGACATTTACGCACGCTATCAAACACTTAGTTGACAAAGCCAAGAAAGCTGTATTTAGCATACGGAATATATTTCCCAAAGACAGAATATCCCTAATACCATACTTAAAACTTTTTGATACCTGTATAAAGCCAAATTCTTCTCTATAATTCTGAAATATGGGGGCTTGAATATTTAATAAGAGAGACAAAAGAATTAGAAAATTGCTACAAAACGTTCCTTCCCGAATCTCTACAATTAAAATTTCTAAAAGTTATCATTGGTACTAACAGATCTGCGATGAATAGTGCCATCTTAGCAGAAACTGGACGTTTCCCCTCGCGCTAACATCTTTAAAAAATACAATCGGCTTCTGGTACCACACTATAAACTCCACTGAAAGTACATTAGTAAATCAAACTTATATTGAGGGTAAAAACCTTGATATAAATTACTGCAAACATATGGAATCATTTCTGAACATACCAGGTTTCTCCCATGTCTGGCAAAACCATAATACATTTTCTATAACAGGTTAAAGAAAGCTATACTAAAGAAACTAGAAGATAGGTATATTAAAGCTTGGAAAGCCAATCTAACAAATGAAAATAATACTGAATACTCTACCAAATTAAAAACCTATAAAACCTTTAAATCAGAATACAAAATGGAAAATTATTTGTTACTTGATATTGACAAATCACAGATAGCTAAATATATCAAAATCAGAATAAGCAATAGTAACCTCATGATTGCAGATGGTCGATACAAAAAATGGCCCTCATTGACAGAATATGCCCCTTTTGTAAAACTGGCATTGAAGACGAAATACATTTCCTGATCACATGTACCCACTTAAATGATATCAGATTAAAATTATTCTCTAACCTTTATAATATAGTACCGGATTTTCAATATTTAAACAATGACGAGAAATTTAAATTTTTGATGTCGAACGCTGAAAGCGATATAAACTCAATAATGATACCTGCAATAAGCCGTATGTACGATAAACGATTGGAACTAATAGAAAATAATAAATCATAAATTTGAACAGCTTGCTCCCGGGGGGCTGAACCCGCTATAGGTAATTTAAATTGGGCCAGGGACTTACTATGTGGTAAGTTACCCTCTCTCTTCACCTTTTCTTTGTTTGTAATGGTATTAATTGGAAGTGGGTGCCTACAAGAAGGGGGGAGGGGGGATCTTGAGCTAGTCGTATTTGTTCTTCTTTCACTCCATTGTGTGGGATTTATGATAATTAATTTATTTTATTATATGATATCGCTGTGATTATTTTATATTTTATTTTTCTAAAAGTTTTTGTTGTTGTTGTTTTTTTTTTGTTTAATAATTTTTTTCTAACCTTGGTCCGTAAAATTTAAAGAGAGTGGATACCACTTATGCGGGATTTGGCTGCTTTTTGTTTTGTTTTGTTTTTGTTTTGTTCTTTGTTTTGTTATATACTTAAAAGTTGTTTTAATCGAATATATTGTGGCATATTCTAGTATATATCTATCATATTCTGTTACATTTTGTTATATTATGTTATGTTTTTGTGAAAATCCTGGTATACTTTGCTATTTATGTTATACTTTGTTCTTTTTTATGTTATATTTTATTTTGTAAAATTTTTGTTGATGTTTGTGAAAAAAAAAATTGAGAATAATCCAATTTGTATGGATTTCAAATCAATAAAAGTTGAATTTGAATTTGAATTTGAATTTTACAAGGACTCATATCATGGCTATGGGGGGTGGGGTAGCATAATCTACTTTCAGGGTCCCCCCCCCCCCCCCCATCGTTACACCTGATTATTTCAAGTGCTAGGCAAATAATCAATTAATGGGCAGTCATAAAAAAAACCTCATCATAATCTCATTTCTTCTGATCAGCAGTCTGAGGGAGAAGCTAACAAAGTTTAATATTTCAGCTGAAGAATAGAGCACTGAATGGTCACCTCCTAACCGGTTTAGATCTGACACTGATAAGTGATTGGGAACCCAAACGCTTATTGTGCTGAAGTCAAATAGTTTTTAAATCAAAGCTAAGATATGCTAACAGATTAGCAAAATTTGAAAGAAATCGGACACGGAACAAGAAAGTTATATGCCTGCATGGTTTTGACACTAGAGTGGAAAATTCTAAGTATGCATGTCTTGAACGATTAATTTCACATAGGCCTATTCTATTCACATTTTCTTGAAAAAAAAAAACATGTTTTCATTGTCCTTATACGTTGTGCAGAAAACATTCTTTCATTATGTCCTGAGTTTGGCTTAAGAAGACAAAATATTGTGCAAAATGTGCAAAATGAACCTGTTTGATTGTGTGTGTACAAAGCCTATTGAGAGTTGATTGTCCACAAAATGGTGTCAGAAATATCACGTAGAAAATTTCGTAGCCATAACTGTCTTATTCCGAATTAGATTTCGTTCAAATTTTCGCTGATCTGTTTTCATCGTTTATAACGGTCAACAAGTTGATTACTTAGTATCAGTGGAAAGTGCATAGCTCTTGAAAAGGGTAGAAGTAATTAAACATAGAGATCCTACAGAAGGATCTCTATTAGAGTCATGGGTGTCGATCCCGGGGGCGCGTTTCCGTTTACACCGTTGCCTAGGCATTTTCGCGAAAAAATCCTACAAGTGCTCTGGTGAAAGAGTCTAAGTCCTCAGCGCACACGACAGCCAAGATATCCATCATACATTGTAAGTGTGCGCGAACGAGCTGAGCCCATAGAGTTCTATGGCTGAGCCTGATCTTATCTAAAAGAAAAAAAAAACACAATGAAATACATGAGAGAGAAGAAGCTAGATGGAAGGAAGAACAAATAAAAACATAGGACATGGGAGAGGATAGATGAGAGGAAGAATAAAGGAATACATGAAGAAAGAACAGAGGATACAGAATTCACTATTTCTTCGTGTTTATTTTTTCTTTTATCTATACCTTTCCCTTTTCTTTATGGACTTCTAGGCCTATCTTTCTTTTTACATTTCTTTGGGCAATCCTCTTGTCTGTTTCTTCGCCTTCAGTTCCTTGAAGGCCCCTTTTCCTTCTGTATTTCTTTGCCTTTTCTTTCATTTATTCTCTCTGTACACATAAACGATCGCCGCGTGCGCCGCTGTAAGTGGTAGGAGACGTCGAGCTGAATCTCTGGCTGAAACGACACCTAGACTTTGAAACCAGCACGTTTGATGCAATTAATCGAAAAACTGCCTAGGCTACGGAGTAAAACGGAAACCGCATGGGGGGGGGAGGGGGATGGGGGATATATCCCCCCCCCCCAATATTTCGGTCAGGGGTGATGGCCTGTACAATCATCCCCCCCCCCCCCAATAATTCAAAATGAAAAAAATGAAAAATTTCATAGCCTCCTATAATCCTAGAAATAAGCAAAAGTAAAGACAAAGAGAGAATAAAGAGCAAAGAAACAATTTTTAAAGGAAATGAAAAGGAAAAGGCTTTCAGCGCTCGCTCGCATTTTAAGTATCCAAACCAATGAGGTTATGATACTTTATGAAAGCAAATCGGTGTGCATCTTGACTTTCTATCAAGTAGTATGCTATTATTGTTCTACTATTTAATATCTTTTGTCACTTAATATTTTTATCAGGGTTTATTATGAAATGAAACTGGTTTGCATCTTGTCTTTCTGTCCAATGTTTAATATACATGTACTATTACTGCAAGAAGTCGAACGAGAAGAAGACCCATAACAGAAGAATTTCATGAGATAATGGCCTGTGACCGGTAGCCTATTCCTATCATACCAAATATCTAATAAAACGTAGAATTTCCACCAAAATGGATAAGATGAATTTTATGTAAAGCTTTACATCTCGCTGTAAAAATATTACAATATTCGGATATGTTGCTGAGGGAATAAGAGCGCTTGCCTTCTTATCCTGTTTCTATGAGCGAGCGAGCAAGCGCTCTTATTCCCTCAGCAACATATCCGAATATTGTAATATTTTTACAGCGAGATGTAAAGCTTTACATAAAATTCATCTAATCCATTTTGGTGGAAATTCTACGTTTTATTAGAAAGAAACAGAGTTTTTGTCGGTAGCTCGCTTCGCTCGCTCATAGAAACAAAATGGTTTAATAGATGGCAAGCGATGCGCCAAAAAGCAAGATTTGGCAATTTTAGGTGATCAAAAACTATTAAGCTATCTTTGAAGCTATCAGAGAATGTAATTTTTTTCCTCGCTCGCTGCGCTCACTCGAATATGTAATGTAGATATTTTATAGATCTATAGTGGATTTTGGTGACAAAATAATACTGCATCACTATAGGAATGTGTTTTCCCCTACCTAACCTCCCTCGCTTGTGATATTTGAAGTATTGCGTGGTTTAGGAAAGTAAACAATGGACCAGTGAGGTGCTGAATTAGTCAAACAGCTAATATTGCTTGAGTGCACTTTGACGACAAATTACATTTCTTTTATAGCTAGAAAAGGGAATTTTCGGCTCGCTCGCAAAATAAGAAGCGGCCGGGATGGTTCATACTCTAAGTAAAGGTTCAATTCCCTAAAGCTTTCATTCACTTAATAAGGATACACCTCTGCGATATAGTTTGAAAACAATTAATGTGCGGTTAATTAGAGGAACGGTAAATTAGACTAATAATGCAGAGATATGGGCAGCAAAAACAGGTTCTACCTCCCCCCCCCCCCCCCCCACTTATAGTATATCATTCACGTTTGAACCTCCATACCCTTACCCCGCTCGGTCGCTTTGCTCCGCGGTCGAGGATATTCGGCATCGGTCATCCACCCCCCCCCCCCCCCCCCCCCCAACCGCGAACACAATTAAATCGACACCCATGATTAGAGTCCTTTTATAGACAGACTTGCGACATGAACGTCCTGCTTTTCGGAAACATGGCGCTCGAATTCTTTCTATTTAAAACAGCCTGGTGCTCATCGGAATTTAATAGAAATGTTGCGTAACAGTGGAAACAAAATGGCGTTCAAATCAGAGGTTGTCGCAACTCTATCTATAAAGGGACTCTAATCTCTATGAAAGCATAGCGCCATCTATCAAGATTTTCATTATAATGTTAGATACTTCGTTGTAGCCACAGACTGAACGCCAATGGTTGTAACTTGTAACTAAGAAGAAAAAAACCGGCCTTCATTGGCCTACACAACCAGGAACGGATCGGGGAGAGGGGGGGGGGGGGTGGGGAATCGGCCGCCCCTATTTTAAAGCCGAGGAACTTTTTATTTCTTATCAGCGAATTTTAGTGGTAAAATAGACACCTGAAAAAGCCGACCCCCCCCCCCCCCCCGAAAAAGTCTGCCTGGATCCGGCGATGACAAGATAAACATTTATATAAAAATCGGGGAAAGACATAAAGAAAGACATTTTTAAAGAAATTGTCACCTTTTCTCGAGTTAATACAATTCAGCGATAACAAGATTGAATCTCAATAACCAAAGGACTATTTCACCAGCTCTGAAAAAAATTGTCACGTAATATACCTTGAATCGATGTTAACAAGAAAGTGAAGAAGAAGAAAGAAGAAGAAAGAAGAAGAAGAAGAAGAAGAAGAAGAAGAAGAAGAAGAAGAAGAAGAAGAAGAAAGAAGAAGAAGAAGAAGAAGAAGAAGATGATGATGAAGAAGAAGAAAAGAAGAAGAAAAGAAGAAGTAGAAGAAAAGAAGAAGTAGAAGAAGAAGAAGAAAAGAAGTAGAAGAAAAGAAGAAGAAGAAAAGAAGAAGTAGAAGAAAAGAAGAAGTAGAAGAAGAAGAAGTAGAAGAAAAGAAGAAGAAGAAGAAGAAGAAGAAGAAAAAGAAGAAAAAGAAGAAGAAGAAGAAAGTGAAACGTGACAAGATTCAGAGAAATTTAAGGAAAATCTCATATCAATGAACGATATAAAAACGATTTATTTTTCTGTTAAAGTTTATTCCAAAATATAGTATTTCATGATAAAATTTCAAATACAACATGGAAGAGACAGTATGCATAATTCTAAACACCATCATTATCCACTGCTTCACTCTACGAAGGTTATGTACATTATCCGTGCCTTAGAACCATATTAAGTTTTGCTTTAGAACGGAGCATTTTTGAAGCAAAATGAATGCAGAAAACCGTATTTATAACAGTCAATGTATATGAATAAAATTTTAACTGCAGTTACTGTCTTGTTAAATTAAGTAAGTTTAACCAGTCTTAACTTTATTCGGAAACTATCAATCACAATTATCATAACGTTTAAAATAAATTACACAAGTCAAATACATCTTTAATCTTTGATTTCAGTTCAGCTGATTTTCTGGAAGATCGACTTCGGCAATGAGGTAAATATTTTACTTTTAAGCTTTAAAGACCGTCTTAAAACATCATCATTGACTAACTGTATTTAATGAGTACTCTTGCTCTACGAATTGACAAATTATGAGCATCAACACTACCGTAAGCACAGAAGAATATCGAAAACCCAGAAATAGACTATCCAATAAAGCTTGCATTGTGAATTCATAGTACCGTGTAATCATGATTGAGAAGACTAATCCATGTCAATGAATCCACCATAAGAATAAATATGAGGAATTGTGTCTGTGTATTGCATAAATATTATACGCTGATATAAAATTTCTTTACAATTGATCAGATCCCATTTGTCGCCACGTTTAACTGAAAAGATATTAACTGTTACCTGGTTACAGATTTAAATATGATTATCTATACTTGGGAGGGATTTTTAATGCCAACAGGAGACATAAAGAGATAGAATCATTCTTACCATCAATTGTAACCCTTTTAGTACATGGTTTGCCATAGACTTATACGATTCAAAATAATCGTAAGATTGATTTGATATTTTACGTTACAGGCCCCTGGTTTGCTGACGGCATGAAAATTTCAATATATACGTGTACATGATGTATATACAATGGATTCATTAGATCTATACATTAAGGTGCATAATTAACCGAAGTAATAATATAGTATGACATAGATTCCTTGACTGTATGATTTTGTTTTTATTTCAGGATTTGTTTTTTGCTCTCTTGAAGATAATAAAGAGTACTGAAATAAATAGTAATGATCAGAACTTTCTTTCGAAAGCCTCATATAAATAGATCCCAACACACATACAGTTGAGAGGCAAATGCCTCAGAATATCTTCTACCCCCGGAAAGACTGCTTAACAGCTATAGGCTTGCCTTAGAAAAGTTGAAATAAGAGACATATTTTGAAAGATGACATTTTTTTTCTCCATGTGACAGAACATTGCTGTTCAGTAGTTAATGATTAAAGAAAACCATATACCTAAAATGATGAGTAAATCCCGGACAAACATCAAGTCACCCCAAGTTCGCTAAAGAAAAGAAAACAACCTTAAGGTGCTTTCACACATGCGACAGTGTGGTACCACACTGTGGCGCCACACTGTTTCGTCTCCACACATGATGGGACTTTGTGTCACCACATGCATGACATATGATAATGAATGCGCATTAACGCGTCAACTCTCAATAAGAGAGCATATTGTCAAAACTTGCGCAAGCAATCTCATGGCAAGAATTTTTGCGCTAACTTTTTAGAAATTTGATTGGTGCGCATTTTTTGTGTATGTAGGCAGCAAAAAAAAAGTGTGTCCTGTCTCGGCGACATTTTTTGTCGCCCTATACCGCATGGGCTTGTACACAAAAAAGTGTGGTGACACAGCATGTTACCACACTTTCGCATCATGTGTGAAAGCACCTTTACTCATGACGGTCAAAATATGGGTGGTATATGAAACCGAAAATGTCTTTCAGCGATTTTCTTTGGTTGTGAATTAAGTTCAAAGCAAAAAGTTCAATTGTTTAAAGGGGAGTATCAAAGCCTGCGTTATTTATTCCATTGAATTTATCCTTGCTATGCTCATTATCTGCGCGGACGATTGCACTCGAGTCGTCATCGTCGCCGAATTTCTTCCGACACCATCGACATCCGAACACGTAATCCAGTGGTTTGAGAGAGTGTAGATACCATGGAAGAAAATCCCAGGTTTGGTATCGCCTAGGAAGTATAGAAGAACACTGACGCTGGATGATGTTGAAGATGAAGATAGTGAGGAAAACCAAGAGGATAAGACCACCAATCACGTACAGGTAGATGTCCCCGGCCACTGAGAGAGCAAAAGCAATAGCAGGCAGAACGAAGAACATAATGAGAAGGTAGAAGATGGCAAACCACCGGTACTTGGCGGTAGTGTTCCCAAGGATTCGAGCCATGGCGATAGGGAGCTTACGCATGAATGGAAGAGGGTACCAGATGACTATACCGAAGATGTTGAAGAAAAAATGCGAGAGAGCAACTTGCATCGCGTTAGCGAGTCCTGCGCCCGTGCTGGGGAGAGCAGCGATGATGCCGGTGGCTGTCGTACCGATGTTTGAGCCCAGAGTGAGTGGATACATGCGTTCGAGTGTGATGACCCCAATACCGACGAGCGGAGTCATGGCCGAAGTGAAGATGGAGCTACTTTGCACAATGAACGTACACACAGCACCGATGATGATAGCGAGGTAGCCAGTCAGGAAGGCCAGGTAACCTGGAAAGTCAGCATTAACGAACTTCTTGATGACCAATGCGATGCTTCCTTTGAGTAATGAGTTGAGGAGTTTGACGATGCATACCAGACAGATACAGAGAAGGGCCAGAGCAAACACCAACATGACAATCCCTGCGACAGTATCACTGAAACCAGAGTAGGCAAACCAATGCCATGTACCTGAGATGGGGGAGGGGGGATGATAAAAACCAAACGGTTGCTCATTTGGAGGGATTTATTCGGAAATTACTCAATCGACGGGATTTCAAATGTATTGGAAGCATCATCAGAGTCAGCATCACTATGACATCACGGGACGCACAAGGATACACACAAAACACATTCATTCAAGATCCCAATATAAGAGTGGAAACATAATAAGAAGTAGAGTTGCAGAGTGTACTTCCCCCAAATAGTGGAAATATAGTGATATTGTAGACTGATTCTCTACATATTATATGGCAATCGGTGTGCCTGTGCTCAGTGAGATCAATGGCATCATGTTCTCCGTGATCTTTTAACTACGGTAAGCTTTGTTCAAATTAAATTACACAAACAGATAACTATTCGATTCATTCTTCACCGAAAAGAGGCTTTCCCCAAAAACTACTTTAAAAAAATTTATTAAACAGTAAACCTGGAAAAACGACACACCTACCCACACATACAAATCCCCGTGTAATTTACTCACAAGGTTTTGGAGTTGTAGTCGGCATAGAGCGGTGGTAGTATTACTATCAGGAGCTAGAGTTGCCATCTCCGTCTCCTTGACGATACATGATTTAAGAAGAACTACATTGGTAATGTTTGGATCTAGGGCGGTGTCTTCAATGGCTCCCTTGTCAATCTGTATTAAAGTTAAACAAAGTAGAAGAATAACACTTCAGAAAGTAGGTAGACCTGCAAGATTATCCGTATAGAGGAAAGAAGTTGGACTAAAAAATTATGACAGATTTAATCCCGATGATATCAGTTGAATCCTTGCATTTTCCCTCAATAATAATAGCGGGTTCTTCTATAGCGCTCGTGTCTTTTAGAATTGAAACTCCAGACGCTCCTCTGTTATTACCCCTGCTTAAACCCCTTGTTCTTAAACTGCATCCTGCAAAATGATTTGATACAACTCACCGAAAAAAAAGAAATGAAAATCCTTTTAATGCTATTTGATGCTATAAAGCGCCGCCTTTCATCAGTGTCACCCTTCGTTAAGTGACAAACACAATTTTACTTGCACGTTAGCTTAGAGTTTTACTTCACTGCAGCAGCTCTTCCCTTGCACATGTTCCTGCGACCGCGCACCTTTCTGCATTAAGCATGACACTCCTAAGAGTGATGTACTCCTATGGAAGAAGAATAAGAACGCGTATAAGTAATTAGAACTGAAAGTCTAAAAATTTGTGCTCGCCCCGTTCGCTCGCAAACATAATCTATAATGAATATTCCTTGTAATGTCCAACTAGGTATAAAATTGTTTTAAAAAATCAGTTTGTTTGTAAATCTTACTGAATAAACAGGTATGCATCTGGTGGCCCTGAAGTGCGCTTGACAACAGGACATGTGCGCCGTGAGTTTCGCGGCCAATGGACTCGAATTTCGCGACTGGGACGCAAAGTTCGCGTCCACTGGATGCGAACTTTGCGTCCCATTCGCGATCCGGGACGCGGAACTTTGCGTCTCAGTCGCAAAATTCATGGCGCACATGACCTGTTGTTGAGCGAACTTCAGGGCCACCGTACATGCACAATATTAAGCATGTATTCAGGCTAACACATGCGAAACAATTTCAGAGGTTGAATGTGTAAAACTATCCAACAAATTTGAATGAAACTTTTTGAAATTGACTGCAAAACACAAATTTCATGACAACATTATTTCTTCAATTGATCGTCTGGTGAGATGAATTTGAATGAACACTGAAGAAAAGGACTTAACAAGTGCTGAAATCGATTGATCATTGACCAACTTGGATTAAGAAAAATGGACGAAAGTGATATTGATATCTGCACATTTCAGGAGAATGAATTTGAATTGTGCTTTAAATTCACTGAAAATAGTCATAAAATGGACGGGAAATCCTATATTGTCCCAAAAGGAATCTCTCGTTACCTTAATAAACCCAATCAGTGAATGGTTTGGTGATAACTTTCAGGATGACAACCTCGACGTTGTTCTCCTCAATCTTCAGGCCTCTCACAATTACACCAGTAAGTCTGTATAGGGGATGGGCTATCACTTCGAGAGGAAGAAGAATAATCACAGACAGCCAGTTGAACATATCATGGACCGTAGCACCGCCAAATGCACGACGGAACTCGTTCTTCTCCTTTGCCTGACCTAGCGACACGATAGTATTGGTTACTGATGTCCCGATGTTGGCGCCCATGATGATTGGTATGGCAAGTTCTACCTGACTGTTGAAAGGAAATACATTTACAATTAATTATCAATATTTCAGAGGCGCTACTCACTCTCTCAAACATAACCCCCCCCCCCTTTGTGACCATACAAGCTTCTTCTCCCCCCCCCCCCCCCACCCCCTCTCTCTCGTTTTCTCCTTGTTTGCTTGTAAACAAATTTATATCTTCTGAAAATAAAGTCAAAATGAAGACAACATAATGAAAATATATTACAGTACTTACGGATTCCAGCGGATGTCATGGCCACAATGATAGATGTTGAAGTACTGGAGCTTTGTACGAGTACTGTGACAAGCACGCGCCGATCATAAGACCACATACAGGATTAGATAAAAGTTCGCTGTTCTGTAACACTTCCCCAGCCGCTTCACCGCCGAGTAATCTGAAAGCCGTAGCGAGGAAGTCCAAGGCACAGATGAAGAGGTATAGACATCCTAGCAGCAAGATAATCTTCAACAAAGTCTGGAAGACAAAGATGATCTTACCATTCTTGGTTCGCTCTGCAGAAAGAGAAAGGTTAGGAAGAGGTTCTTTCATAATGAACTGATAAGAATGAATCAAGTTTGATTGCATGAATTACCCAACATTTCATCGAATTCACTTGTAATTGTAATAGCCTATACATAGTCTCATGGCCGTACGCATGAATTTAGTTCCTGGGTGGGAAGGGGGGCAAGAATATGGTTCAGTATTCGAGGGAACACGCAGCGAGGGATGCAAGCGAGGAACGAAGCGACTGAAGTGAAGGGAGAGTGTGTGTGTTGTGTGGGGGGGGGGCGTTATCCTCCCTTCCCACACGAGGGAGCTTTTGCATCTTTAGAATTGAAATTGAACGATCTGGCGCACAATTTGGTTGGAATTTGTGTACAATTTTCAATTGAAATAGTAAAAAAAAATACTGATCAAATTATTTGAAAACCTAAAATCCTGTTATAAACATGATAAAAGGGGCGATTTTTTTGTTTGGGGGGGGGGAGCAACTACCCCTGCCTACGGCCTTTCAGTCTATAAGATAACTTGATAACGTGAAAAAAACGGCAGAGAGTTAATATCAGTTTACTTCATGTGAATCTATTTTGCTTTTGAAAGGGCATTTTCCAATACATGAAGCAATTCTCTCGATTTTCTTTTCTTTCAAGATGACGACGGAAATGATGAAAACATGACCAAGAAGAAGCTTGCTTCATGTGATACTACTTCAAAAAGATAATTAAGAAAAATAATCGTCGCAAGCAATGGCAAAATCTAAAAGGAGAACTTTGTCAGAGTAATATCAGAGTTTGGGGGAATGAAAGGGTGTACTTACCACTCCATTTGGTGCCAGGGTTGATTTCCTCTAGAGCAACATCCCATGGATCATCTTTCTCCTTGCTGGGCGCTACGACTCCATCATTCTCCACAGAGTATGGTGGAGGGTACGGCTCCGTTATATGGTGGGAGCTTCGCCATTCTCCATGTGGGTCACCATGTCTAGGCCACTTTCCCGCTGCTTTCTCCTGTAAAACAGGAGAAAAAACAGGAGAGAAAAGAGAAGAAGAAGAAGAAGAAGAAGAAGAAGAAGAATAGAGGAGGAGGAGGAGAATAAGAAGGAGGGATAGAAGAAGGATGAGAAGAAGAGAGAAGAAAAGAGAGGAGTTTTTTGTATAAGATGTAAACATCTTGTTCTGACGTATTTGTCCTGTATTCCTCACTCACACCCACCAAAAAAGACAGAAGACCTTGTAACGATGAAAAAGAAATCACTAATAGCCTTTTTGGAGTCACTTAATCAAGTCAGTCTGGTGAGAACTAATGCCTTTTATTAATTGAAGCATTTATAAATCAACTTTTATCTTCTTTCACATTTTATTCCTTTTTAATCACGTTGAACTTCAAGCTTAAATCTTTATCTTTTTGTTTTAAAAAATACATTAACATAATACGAGTATCATTCGTTAACGATGTTTAATGAATCTTTTGTTTCATAAAGCGCTAACCGAAAATAGAATTTACATTGCCCTTTAATAACGGATATATCAGACATTCCTGAGGAAGCAGTCGTAGAACAGAATTATAAAAGCACGCGCCATATTTGCTTTCAGCAAACACTCCTTCTCTTCAAACATTTGAAATTTGGACCTAGCGACACCATTCACTATTCAGACCTTATAGTCACACCATGGTAACACCAACAGACCAGACAGAAACCAGACAACATGACCGAAACCAGATCGAACAAAAGAAAAAAATAGCAATTCCCCAAATCCAGCGGGTTTTAATCGGTGTGATCATCTTATTATTTTGGCTGAGTGCATGAGTGCATAAACATGGGATTTTTAACAAGCACCGTTTTAATAACTTGAACAGACCCTATATACTTGGAAAACAGACAAACATAATCAAGATATTGCAAATTTACAATGTCGCAGTTGTGAAACTGCGTTGCGATATACACGCCTTATCGATTCTCGGTCATTTTAATAACGAAACGTTTTAACCCTTATCACTTAACATTTCGAGTTTATTATTTGATTAATGTGTTTCCATTTACGGGTTAATGAATTCTACTAAGATAACGACCTTCTTAAGTCCGGTGATCTATACTCTGCTATAACTGAGTGCAAGAAATTATTATAGAAAGTCGGTGATTTATTATTATTATTATAATTATTATCATTATTATTTTATTATTATTATTATTATTATTATTATTATCATTTATTTTTTCTCATTTTTTTTTTCAAATTTCAAGTCTATTCAGTCTTTGAACACCGACATTGACCGATGCACCTGAAAGGTGCAGTGGTCGAGTGGTGCCGTGGTCGAGTGGTCTAAGGCGCTTGACTGGAGACGCAAAAGTCGGGGGGTTCGATTCCCGGCACGGCACTAATGTCCTTGCTCTTATTATCGTACATCAAATAAATGAAAATGCTGAGAGGCATTATTGATATCGACGTTTGCACGTGTTTTTAAAAAAAAATCCGCATTGTCAGCCTTCATAATAACGTCAAGATTTGTGTCCTGCATGGGGCAATAATCAAACGATGAATGAGGTTCATCAACCAGAACCAAGATATCTAACATGTCTAAGCAGAGCTTTAGCTCCATTGTGATCCAACTCCTTTTTTTTTTTCAAGTTGTGGTCTACAGAATCAAGCAAATATTTATGTGTAGATGCAACTTAATACCTGAAATGATACCGACAGAAAAGTATGGAAACCAAGACTAAAATAAGCGAAAATGAAACAAACTAAACACAAACAAACATTTAAAAAACAAGGGTTAGAAAGAAACTGGAGGAGTGTTAACGGTGACTGTAGAAAAACATAATAAGATGTTGAATAATCTAAAGGACCGAATACCACGCCTCAAATTAAGTAGCATTTTGAATATCTTAATGTAGTTTCATTTCCCCGCAATATTCCAATGTTGATAGTACAGCTTGTCTGCATGGACTCGTACTTCAAAAGTGAGTGATGTCTTTTTCTTCCTTCCTTAAAAAATGGTTCAAATTTCCTTCCTTGGTCGTTTTAATTGAAACTTCAAAGTTTATCTGGCAGTAAAAAAAAACCCATGATGGATGAGGCCCATGCCATGCCACTATTTTTTTTTAATTTTCATTCAGTTGGTATTAAATCTACTTCCATAATGATTTGCAGCATTATAGAGTTGGATGCGCTGTGGCTTAGTGGTAGAGCAGTGGTCTCGTAACCGGGATAACTCGGGTTCGAAACCAATTGATGCGCTAATGCCCTTGGTAAAGGCCCCGTCACATATTAGCGAATCGAGCTAACGAATGCTTGACGAACGGCTTTTTAATACGCTAAATATTCTTGGCCACAACAGAGTTCTAAAGGTCCGTCACATGTTAGCTAATTTGAGCGTATCTGGACTTCAAAAAAATAGCTGTTCGTTAGGCATTCGTTAGCTCGATCCGCTAATATGTGACGGGGCCTTAAGGTATTAATCCTCATCGCAGGTCCTTCGGAAGGGACTTAAAGCCTTCGGTCCCCTGGTTGCTTACTAACAAGCATGCAATATTAATTCTTAACAGTCAGGGCAAATAACCAATCATTTAATCACTAACCAAGTATCGGGTAAAAGTTCAAAACACATTATCAAACCTCGGCAAGAAAACTGAAATTTAAAGCAATAACCTGCTCGTAAGCCTACTCACCATTGTCTTTCTCACTTCAAGCTACAAGTTCTAAATAAAAGTAAGAAGTAAGAAATCAGACAGACGAACTCCTAGAAATCTCACTGGATTCTTCCAATCAAGGAATATATGGTGTTGTTTTTTTCATTCGAAGCATCAGCTCTGTCAAGTGCAAGCCAGCCCACTGAACCTCTAAAACCAAAATGATAAACCACCCAACACCAAACTTTCATATCACACCTGGCTTTTTTAGAAACTTGACATAAGTAAGTATTGTTAAAGATGAACGAACACACCCCCTTTCTTTATGATGGTAATTAGATAGAAAGCTCCTCCTTTCGTACAGCCCTATTGAGAGGATGTAGTGATAGTACTGCGACATAAGCTGTGCATGTGATCACCATGAGTCCAAGATCAGTGTATGGTGGAGATGTGCCCAGTGAAGCTAACCATCACGTGACTTCAAATGCTTTTGACCAATCAGCTGTTGAGTGGTAATGAGCTTGTGCTGTACCTCCCTCCATCACGTAAGCACACCTAGTTCTCATTATACTGTTGACTGAATATGCGGAT
>CM057156.1:4557722-4706336 GCA_029962745.1 Echinometra lucunter
AGAGAAATTTAAGGAAAATCTCATATCAATGAACGATATAAAAACGATTTATTTTTCTGTTAAAGTTTATTCCAAAATATAGTATTTCATGATAAAATTTCAAATACAACATGGAAGAGACAGTATGCATAATTCTAAACACCATCATTATCCACTGCTTCACTCTACGAAGGTTATGTACATTATCCGTGCCTTAGAACCATATTAAGTTTGCTTTAGAACGGAGCATTTTTGAAGCAAAATGAATGCAGAAAAACCGTATTTATAACAGTCAATGTATATGAATAAAATTTTAACTGCAGTTACTGTCTTGTTAAATTAAGTAAGTTTAACCAGTCTTAACTTTATTCGGAAACTATCAATCACAATTATCATAACGTTTAAAATAAATTACACAAGTCAAATACATCTTTAATCTTTGATTTCAGTTCAGCTGATTTTCTGGAAGATCGACTTCGGCAATGAGGTAAATATTTTACTTTTAAGCTTTAAAGACCGTCTTAAAACATCATCATTGACTAACTGTATTTAATGAGTACTCTTGCTCTACGAATTGACAAATTATGAGCATCAACACTACCGTAAGCACAGAAGAATATCGAAAACCCAGAAATAGACTATCCAATAAAGCTTGCATTGTGAATTCATAGTACCGTGTAATCATGATTGAGAAGACTAATCCATGTCAATGAATCCCCATAGAATAAATATGAGGGAATTGTGTCTGTGTATTGCATAAATATTATACGCTGATATAAAATTTCTTACAATTGATCAGATCCCATTGTCGCCACGTTTACTTGAAAAGATATAACTGTTACCTGGTTACAGATTTAAATATGATTATCTATACTTGGGAGGGATTTTTAATGCCAACAGGAGACATAAAGAGATAGAATCATTCTTACCATCAATTGTAACCCTTTTGTACATGGTTTGCCATAGAGCTTATACGATTCAAAATAATCGTTAAGATTGATTTGATATTTTACGTTACAGGCCCCTGGTTTGCTGACGGCATGAAAATTTCAATATATACGTGTACATGATGTATATACAATGGATTCATTAGATCTATACATTAAGGTGCATAATTAACCGAAGTAATAATATAGTATGACATAGATTCCTTGACTGTATGATTTGTTTTTTATTTCAGGATTTGTTTTTGCTCTCTTGAAGATAATAAAGAGTACTGAAATAAATAGTAATGATCAGAACTTTCTTTCGAAAGCCTCATATAAATAGATCCCAACACACATACAGTTGAGAGGCAATGCCTCAGAATATCTTCTACCCCCGGAAAGACTGCTTAACAGCTATAGGCCTTGCCTTACGAAAAGTTGAAATAAGAGACATATTTTGAAAGATGACATTTTTTTTCTCCATGTGACAGAACATTGCTGTTCAGTAGTTAATGATTAAAGAAAACCATATACCTAAAATGATGAGTAAATCCCGGACAAACATCAAGTCACCCCAAGTTTCGCTAAAGAAAAGAAAACAACCTTAAGGTGCTTTCACACATGATGCGACAGTGTGGTACACACTGTGGCGCCACACTGTTTCGTCTCCACACATGATGGGACTTTGTGTCACCACATGCATGACATATGATAATGAATGCGCATTAACGCGTCAACTCTCAATAAGAGAGCATATTGTCAAAACTTGCGCAAGCAATCTCATGGCAAGAATTTTTGCGCTAACTTTTTAGAAATTTGATTGGTGCGCATTTTTGTGTATGTAGGCAGCAAAAAAAAAGTGTGTCCTGTCTCGGCGACATTTTTGTCGCCCTATACCGCATGGGCTTGTACACAAAAAGTGTGGTGACACAGCATGTTACCACACTTTCGCATCATGTGTGAAAGCACCTTTACTCATGACGGTCAAAATATGGGTGGTATATGAAACCGAAAATGTCTTTCAGCGATTTTCTTTGGTTGTGAATTAAGTTCAAAGCAAAAAGTTCAATTGTTTAAAGGGGAGTATCAAAGCCTGCGTTATTTATTCCATTGAATTTATCCTTGCTATGCTCATTATCTGCGCGGACGATTGCACTCGAGTCGTCATCGTCGCCGAATTTTTCCCGACACCATCGACATCCGAACACGTAATCGAGTGGTTTGAGAGAGTGTAGATACCATGGAAGAAAATCCCAGGTTTGGTATCGCCTAGGAAGTATAGAAGAACACTGACGCTGGATGATGTTGAAGATGACGATAGTGAGGAAAACCAAGAGGATAAGACCACCAATCACGTACAGGTAGATGTCCCCGGCCACTGAGAGAGCAAAAGCAATAGCAGGCAGAACGAAGAACATAATGAGAAGGTAGAAGATGGCAACCACCGGTACTTGGCGGTAGTGTTCCCAAGGATTCGAGCCATGGCGATAGGCAGCTTACGCATGAATGGAAGAGGTACCAGATGACTATACCGAAGATGTTGAAGAAAAATGCGAGAGAGCAACTTGCATCGCGTTAGCGAGTCCTGCGCCCGTGCTGGGGAGAGCAGCGATGATGCCGGTGGCTGTCGTACCGATGTTTGAGCCCAGAGTGAGTGGATACATGCGTTCGAGTGTGATGACCCCAATACCGACGAGCGGAGTCATGGCCGAAGTGAAGATGGAGCTACTTTGTACAATGAACGTACACACAGCACCGATGATGATAGCGAGGTAGCCAGTCAGGAAGGCCAGGTAACCTGGAAAGTCAGCATTAACGAACTTCTTGATGACCAATGCGATGCTTCCTTTGAGTAATGAGTTGAGAAGTTTGACGATGCATACCAGACAGATACAGAGAAGAGCCAGAGCAAACACCAACATGACAATCCCTGCGACAGTATCACTGAAACCAGAGTAGGCAAACCAATGCCATGTACCTGAGATGGGGGAGGGGGGATGATAAAAACCAAACGGTTGCTCATTTGGAGGGATTTATTCGGAAATTACTCAATCGACGGGATTTCAAATGTATTGGAAGCATCATCAGAGTCAGCATCACTATGACATCACGGGACGCACAAGGATACACACAAAACACATTCATTCAAGATCCCAATATAAGAGTGGAAACATAATAAGAAGTAGAGTTGCAGAGTGTACTTCCCCCAAATAGTGGAAATATAGTGATATTGTAGACTGATTCTCTACATATTTATATGGCAATCGGTGTGCCTGTGCTCAGTGAGATCAATGGCATCATGTTCTCCGTGATCTTTTAACTACGGTAAGCTTTGTTCAAATTAAATTACACAAACAGATAACTATTCGATTCATTCTTCACCGAAAAGAGGCTTTCCCCAAAAACTACTTTTAAAAAAAATTATTAAACAGTAAACCTGGAAAACGACACACCTACCCACACATACAAATCCCCGTGTAATTTACTCACAAGGTTTTGGAGTTGTAGTCGGCATAAGAGCGGTGGTAGTATTACTATCAGGAGCTAGAGTTGCCATCTCCGTCTCCTTGACGATACATGATTTAAGAAGAACTACATTGGTAATGTTTGGATCTAGGGCGGTGTCTTCAATGGCTCCCTTGTCAATCTGTATTAAAGTTAAACAAGTAGAAGAATAACACTTCAGAAAGTAGGTAGACCTGCAAGATTATCCGTATAGAGGAAAGAAGTTGGACTAAAAAATTATGACAGATTTAATCCCGATGATATCAGTTGAATCCTTGCATTTTCCCTCAATAATAATAGCGGGGTTCTTCTATAGCGCTCGTGTCTTTTAGAATTGAAACTCCAGACGCTCCTCTGTTATTACCCCTGCTTAACCCCTTGTTCTTAACTGCATCCTGCAAAATGATTTGATACAACTCACCGAAAAAAAGAAATGAAAATCCTTTTAATGCTATTTGATGCTATAAAGCGCCGCCTTTCATCAGTGTCACCCTTCGTTAAGTGACAAACACAATTTTACTTGCACGTTAGCTTAGAGTTTTACTTCACTGCAGCAGCTCTTCCCTTGCACATGTTCCTGCGACCGCGCACCTTTCTGCATTAAGCATGACACTCCTAAGAGTGATGTACTCCTATGGAAGAAGAATAAGAACGCGTATAAGTAATTAGAACTGAAAGTCTAAAATTTGTGCTCGCCCCGTTCGCTCGCAAACATAATCTATAATGAATATTCCTTGTAATGTCCAACTAGGTATAAAATTGTTTTAAAAAATCAGTTTGTTTGTAAATCTTACTGAATAAACAGGTATGCATCTGGTGGCCCTGAAGTGCGCTTGACAACAGGACATGTGCGCCGTGAGTTTCGCGGCCAATGGACTCGAATTTCGCGACTGGGACGCAAAGTTCGCGTCCACTGGATGCGAACTTTGCGTCCCATTCGCGATCCGGGACGCGGAACTTTGCGTCTCAGTCGCAAAATTCATGGCGCACATGACCTGTTGTTGAGCGAACTTCAGGGCCACCGTACATGCACAATATTAAGCATGTATTCAGGCTAACACATGCGAACAATTTTCAGAGGTTTGAATGTGTAAAACTATCCAACAAATTTGAATGAAACTTTTTGAAATTGACTGCAAAACACAAATTTCATGACAACATTATTTCTTCAATTGATCGTCTGGTGAGATGAATTTGAATGAACACTGAAGAAAAGGACTTAACAAGTGCTGAAATCGATTGATCATTGACCAACTTGGATTAAGAAAAATGGACGAAAGTGATATTGATATCTGCACATTTCAGGAGAATGAATTTGAATTGTGCTTTAAATTCACTGAAAATAGTCATAAAATGGACGGGAAATCCTATATTGTCCCAAAAGGAATCTCTCGTTACCTTAATAACCCAATCAGTGAATGGTTTGGTGATAACTTTCAGGATGACAACCTCGACGTTGTTCTCCTCAATCTTCAGGCCTCTCACAATTACACCAGTAAGTCTGTATAGGGGATGGGCTATCACTTCGAGAGGAAGAAGAATAATCACAGACAGCCAGTTGAACATATCATGGACCGTAGCACCGCCAAATGCACGACGGAACTCGTTCTTCTCCTTTGCCTGACCTAGCGACACGATAGTATTGGTTACTGATGTCCCGATGTTGGCGCCCATGATGATTGGTATGGCAAGTTCTACACTGACTGTTGAAAGGAAATACATTTACAATTAATTATCAAATATTTCAGAGGCGCTACTCACTCTCTCAAACATAACCCCCCCCCCCCCTTTGTGGACCATACAAGCTTCTTCTCCCCCCCCCCCCCCCCACCCCCTCTCTCTCGTTTTCCTTGTTTGCTTGTAAACAAATTTATATCTTCTGAAAATAAAGTCAAAATGAAGACAACATAATGAAAATATATTACAGTACTTACGGATTCCAGCGGATGTCATGGCCACAATGATAGATGTTGAAGTACTGGAGCTTTGTACGAGTACTGTGACAAGCACGCCGATCATAAGACCACATACAGGATTAGATAAAAGTTCGCTGTTCTGTAACACTTCCCCAGCCGCTTCACCGCCGAGTAATCTGAAAGCCGTAGCGAGGAAGTCCAAGGCACAGATGAAGAGGTATAGACATCCTAGCAGCAAGATAATCTTCAACAAAGTCTGGAAGACAAAGATGATCTTACCGTTCTTGGTTCGCTCTGCAGAAGAGAAGGTTAGGAAGAGGTTCTTTCATAATGAACTGATAAGAATGAATCAAGTTTGATTGCATGAATTTACCCCAACATTTCATCGAATTCACTTGTAATTGTAATAGCCTATACATAGTCTCATGGCCGTACGCATGAATTTATTTCCTGGGTGGGAAGGGGGGCAAGAATATGTTCAGTATTCGAGGGAACACGCAAGCGAGGGATGCAAGCGAGGAACGAAGCGACTGAGTGAAGGGAGAGTGTGTGTGTGTGTGTGGGGGGGGCGTTATCTCCCTTCCCACACGAGGGAGCTTTTGCATCTTTAGAATTGAAATTGAACGATCTGGCGCACAATTTGGTTGGAATTTGTGTACAATTTTCAATTGAAATAGTAAAAAAAAATACTGATCAAATTATTTGAAAACCTAAAATCCTGTTATAAACATGATAAAAGGGGCGATTTTTTTGTTTGGGGGGGGGAGCAACTACCCCTGCCTACGGCCTTTCAGTCTATAAGATAACTTGATAACGTGAAAAAACGGCAGAGAGTTAATATCAGTTTACTTCATGTGAATCTATTTTGCTTTTGAAAGGGCATTTTCCAATACATGAAGCAATTCTCTCGATTTTCTTTTCTTTCAAGATGACGACGGAAATGATGAAAACATGACCAAGAAGAAGCTTGCTTTCATGTGATACTACTTCAAAAAGATAATTAAGAAAAATAATCGTCGCAAGCAATGGCAAAATCTAAAAGGAGAACTTTGTCAGAGTATATCAGAGTTTGGGGGAATGAAAGGGTGTACTTACCACTCCATTTGGTGCCAGGGTTGATTTCCTCTAGAGCAACATCCCATGGATCATCTTTCTCCTTGCTGGGCGCTACGACTCCATCATTCTCCACAGAGTATGGTGGAGGTACGGCTCCGTTATATGGTGGAGCTTCGCCATTCTCCATGTGGGTCACCATGTCTAGGCCACTTTCCGCTGCTTTCTCCTGTAAAACAGGAGAAAAAACAGGAGAGAAAGAGAAGAAGAAGAAGAAGAAGAAGAAGAAGAAGAAGAAGAAGAAGGAGGAGGAGGAGAAGAAGAAGGAGGAGAAAGAGAATGAGAAGAAGAAGAAAAAGAAGGAGTTGTTTGTATAAGATGTAAACATCTTGTTCTGACGTATTTGTCCTGTATTCCTCACTCACACCCACCAAAAAGACAGAAGACCTTGTAAACGATGAAAAAGAATCACTAAGAGCCTTTTTTGGAGTCACTTAATCAAGTCAGTCTGGTGAAGAGACTAATGCCTTTTAATTGAAGCATTTATATCACTTTTATCTTCTTTCACATTTTATTCCTTTTTAATCACGTTGAACTTCAAGCTTAAATCTTTATCTTTTTGTTTTAAAAAATACATTAACATAATACGAGTATCATTCGTTAACGATGTTTAATGAATCTTTTGTTTCATAAAGCGCTACCGAAAATAGAATTTACATTGCCCTTTAATACGGATATATCAAGACATTCCTGAGGAAGCAGTCGTAGAACAGAATTATAAAGCACGCGCCATATTTGCTTTCAGCAAACACTCCTTCTCTTCAAACATTTGAAATTTGGACCTAGCGACACCATTCACTATTCAGACCTTATAGTCACACCATGGTAACACCAACAGACCAGACAGAAACCAGACAACATGACCGAAACCAGATCGAACAAAAGAAAAAAATAGCATTCCCCAAATCCAGCGGTTTTAATCGGTGTGATCATCTTATTATTTTGGCTGAGTGCATGAGTGCATAACATGGGATTTTTACAAGCACCGTTTTATAACTTGAACAGACCCTATATACTTGGAAAACAGACAAACATAATCAAGATATTGCAAATTTACAATGTCGCAGTTGTGAAACTGCGTTGCGATATACACTGCCTTATCGATTCTCGGTCATTTTAATAACGAAACGTTTACCCGTTATCACTTAACATTTCGAGTTTATTATTTGATTAATGTGTTTTCATTTACGGGTTAATGAATTCTACTAAGATAACGACCTTCTTAAAGTCCGGTGATCTATACTCTGCTATAACTGAGTGCAAGAAATTATTATAGAAAGTCGGTGATTTATTATTATTATTATAATTATTATCATTATTATTATTATTATTATTATTATTATTATTATTATTATTATTCATTTATTTTTTTCTCATTTTTTTTTTCAAATTTCAAGTCTATTCAGTCTTTGAACACCGACATTGACCGATGCACCTGAAGGTGCAGTGGTCGAGTGGTGCCGTGGTCGAGTGGTCTAAGGCGCTTGACTGGAGACGCAAAAGTCGGGGGTTCGATTCCCGGCACGGCACTAATGTCCTTGCTCTTTTATCGTACATCAAATAAATGAAAATGCTAGAGGCATTATTGATATCGACGTTTGCACGTGTTTTTAAAAAAAAAATCCGCATTGTCAGCCTTCATAATAACGTCAAGATTTGTGTCCTGCATGGGGCAATAATCAAACGATGAATGAGGTTCATCAACCAGAACCAAGATATCTAACATGTCTAAGCAGAGCTTTAGCTCCATTGTGATCCAACTCCTTTTTTTTTTTCAAGTTGTGGTCTACAGAATCAAGCAAATATTTATGTGTAGATGCAACTTAATACCTGAAATGATACCGACAGAAAAGTATGGAAACCAAGACTAAAATAAGCGAAAATGAAACAAACTAAACACAAACAAACATTTAAAAAACAAGGGTTAGAAAGAAACTGGAGGAGTGTTAACGGTGACTGTAGAAAAAACATAATAAGATGTTGAATAATCTAAAGGACCGAATACCACGCCTCAAATTAAGTAGCATTTTGAATATCTTAATGTAGTTTCATTTCCCCCGCAATATTCCAATGTTGATAGTACAGCTTGTCTGCATGGACTCGTACTTCAAAAGTGAGTGATGTCTTTTTCTTCCTTAAAAAATGGTTCAAATTTCCTTCCTTGGTCGTTTTAATTGAAACTTCAAAGTTTATCTGGCAGTAAAAAAAAAACCCATGATGGATGAGGCCCATGCCATGCCACTATTTTTTTTAATTTTCATTCAGTTGGTATTAAATCTACTTCCATAATGATTTGCAGCATTATAGAGTTGGATGCGCTGTGGCTTAGTGGTAGAGCAGTGGTCTCGTAACCGGGATAACTCGGGTTCGAAACCAATTGATGCGCTAATGCCCTTGGTAAAGGCCCCGTCACATATTAGCGAATCGAGCTAACGAATGCTTGACGAACGGCTTTTTAATACGCTAAAATTCTTGGCCACAACAGAGTTCTAAAGGTCCGTCACATGTTAGCTAATTTGAGCGTATCTGGACTTCAAAAAAATAGCTGTTCGTTAGGCATTCGTTAGCTCGATCCGCTAATATGTGACGGGGCCTTAAGGTATTAATCCTCATCGCAGGTCCTTCGGAAGGGACTTAAAGCCTTCGGTCCCCTGGTTGCTTACTAACAAGCATGCAATATTAATTCTTAACAGTCAGGGAAAATAACCAATCATTTAATCACTAACCAAGTATCGGGTAAAAAGTTCAAAACACATTATCAAACCTCGGCAAGAAAACTGAAATTTAAAGCAATAACCTGCTCGTAAGCCTACTCACCATTGTCTTTCTCACTTCAAGCTACAAGTTCTAAATAAAAGTAAGAAGTAAGAAATCAGACAGACGAACTCCTAGAAATCTCACTGGATTCTTCCAATCAAGGAATATATGGTGTTGTTTTTTTCATTCGAAGCATCAGCTCTGTCAAGTGCAAGCCAGCCCACTGAACCTCTAAAACCAAAATGATAAACCACCCAACACCAAACTTTCATATCACACCTGGCTTTTTTAGAAACTTGACATAAGTAAGTATTGTTAAAGATGAACGAACACACCCCCTTTCTTTTATGATGGTAATTAGATAGAAAGCTCCTCCTTTCGTACAGCCCTATTGAGAGGATGTAGTGATAGTACTGCGACATAAGCTGTGCATGTGATCACCATGAGTCCAAGATCAGTGTATGGTGGAGATGTGCCCAGTGAAGCTAACCATCACGTGACTTCAAATGCTTTTGACCAATCAGCTGTTGAGTGGTAATGAGCTTGTGCTGTACCTCCCTCCATCACGTAAGCACACCTAGTTCTCATTATACTGTTGACTGAATATGCGGATATTCATACAGGGGGAAATAATTTAGCCTAAGGTCTTTTCACTAAAATTATCAAAATTGCCAGAATTAGTCGTCAACAGCAGTTAAAAACAATACAAAATACATGATGGTGAATAAAGATATCGATAATGGGTATTATAGAGGTATGCCCATGTCTGTTTTTTTATGATTTCGTAAGCTACCTACGCCTTTCAGGTTAGTAAGGATCAACCCACTGCAATTTCAATGAAATATATGAACATTATTTAAATCATTAATACGAGAAATAAACGTCCATTTTAATACAGTACGTGGTATCAATAACGTAAATAATCTAAGTGACAATATTAATACATTTTTTGTGAAAAGGATATTTTATGCTCTTTTGACTTTTTCTTAATCAGAACGTTAACGCTTGTGCAATGCTCATTTGGTTTTCTGTATATGGACAAATAGCTATTAAAGTGATGGTCAGTATTAATAATAGATCCGTATGCCTTGTATGCCAAATCGTGACAGGGTCATAACAATACAATCAGTACATTGTTCTCATAGAAACATGTAACCTGGACTTATTTTGTTGGTGTCCCTGTTTCGATATACATGAAGATGATCTTGAGAGAAGAGAACACAGGCTTGCATTGTGAACAGTTATTAGGCAGAGGTTTGTGAGGGTGTGTGCGTGTGTGTGCGTGTGTGTTTGTGGTATGGGTTTCAAGAGGGAAGCCAAACATTGCATAACTCGAAGACTAGAATTTCCATCGTAGGTCTCTTACACCTCCCTGCTCACAATTGGTAAATGATTTTTTTTCAGGTTCTTTTAGGAATCATGCCCCCAAGCTTTTGAAAAAAGCAGGAATCTTCCTTCCCCTGACTGTTGAAAATATCCAAACACTGTATTCACTGCGTTCCACGACCATTGTCCAGCACTGAGTAAACTCGTATTCGTGACCTCAACAACCTAGTTTCACTGACAACACCACACCCACACCCAACATGCAATCACACAAGTGTCAAAGGACATGAGGGAGGTCGGTGTACACTTACCTTCCTTCTTATTTCCTGGTTTTTCGTCTTAGAAGGTCGTCTTAGCTTCCTCGCTGTACGATCGTCGTATACCGGCATCGTTGGTAAATATACATTCGGCAAGTTTGGAGGACTGGTCAGTGTTCGCGAATGTGATCCGGTCGTGGTGACACCTGATGACCTACTCAAATCTGACATCGTCGACATCGATCGAGATCCTCTAATGATTTTAAGGGCACCGTGACTGTTGGGTAGAGATCGTCTTCCAGGCGGAGGATATTGGTACTGACCTCGTAGTTGCTGAATGATGTCGATGTCTGCCATGATGACGAAGGATGGAGAAGGAAGAAGAGGAGGGGTAGGAGGGGAAGAAAGAGGTGGAGGGGGAAGGAAAAGGAAAAGGAAAGGGAAAAGGGAAGTAGGGTGGAAAAACTAGCCCCAAGACTAGTGGCACCTATCTAGAATTCAAATATTCAATTCAATTCATTCAATTCAATGATTAAACTCTTTATAGAACCCGAGGACGAGGATGATCAGACATGTCAGAAGTTCAGAACTATGATGAGAAACTAGCGGAACAATGCAGAATCCATGCATACGAAGAAGCTTGCATCTTTACAGTTACCCCGACTGTAGCATCCTGTGTCGAAGAAACGAGATCAACTTTGTATACCGCATGCATGGCTGGGTCAAAGAATACTATACCATTTGGGAGAACAATAGCCCTTTCCCTTTCTTCTTTTGTTGCTATTGATTCATTCCTATCACGTGTATGAGGACAGTGGACAGAGTATGTTTTCAAAGGGAATCTAAGAAACTTATCGCTTCTTCAGAGTGCGCACATTAAAATTCAAAGCATTATATAAATCATAACTGGGCATAGATTAGCAAACATACTCCTTACCAAGCACACCTAAAAATGTTTAAGTTTTGTTGAATAAAAAAAAAATAAAATATGGTGAAACCGCAAGAGGTAATCTTTCAAAATCACATAAACTGCTTGCCTTCCAGACACGGAGCACGGTATTGACAGTGGGCAGTATAGCGGTAACAATAACCCGCCTTTTTATAGTTGAATGAATACCTCTGAAATGTTCTGAATAGGCGGTCTTTCACGGAGTTTCTCAGCGAGCAGTTTCTGTGATTTTTAAAAAGTGACCTGTAACAATTTCATCAGATTTTTCTCCTTTATGGCAAAACTAATCTTTAAAATTTTCAGATGTGCATTATAAAGAGAACTGTAGCTTATCTGTGTCTAAATATGATAAATTTTGATGCAGCAGAGTTTGATGAGCGTTGCTGTGAAAAAATGATAAGTTTCTTTTGGAACCCAGTTTTATAATTAAAAGAAGCGTAAACAAACAAACAAACAGCCGAACGCTCAAAACGGGTATATTTTACTTGGTAATCCTTATTGCAATTTTCTACTTATTCTGCTACTTCAATACAAGTTCGTAAATAAACGAACAAACAAAAAATTCATTTTCGACTTTTCAAGTTCAGGTATGTTAAAGGTCACTTAAACAGTATACTTTTCAACAAAACATAGAATGAATAACACAAGGTAGATGTATTTTTTTCTCATAATGAATTATGATTAAAATGATTATAAAGGCTATCAAGGCTATGATTATTAAAGGCTCATAAGATTAAATAAAAAGAACCCTGATAGCAGACGAACGTCTTTAAGACGTCATGAACTGGTCATAAACTGGTCCGCACGTCATATGTCGTATACACGACTAATTTACGACAACCTTATGACGTCTTTATAAATTATAACCAAAATGTTCTCAAATTTTGTGTGAACATGAGATGATATACATTCTACGTCAAATATCTACCACTTGTTAACGTCTTTTTCAAAGACCAGAACAAGACGTATTTTTACCTCAATTATTTCCCATTGTATAACAGTTTTTTTCAAGACCATATATGACGTGTTTACGTCAGCTTTACATCGTGATGCGATTGTAATAGTTGATCGTGAATCAAGAATATTCATGAATGGCCAGAAATGACTAAACTTCGTGAAAAAAAGGAAGATAACATTTGAATTTTGATATTTTATTCAGTGATTGCACTGCTGATTTAATGAACAATGTACTTCCATGTTGAACACCATTCAGTTAATGTCATGGGCAGGGTATTTCAGAATGCATCAAGAAATTGTGATTTGTAACTGTTTTTTTCAAGTACTACACTACAGTCCATATATATAGTAATGTCGATAAAAAGCATGAGTAGTTAGGTATAGGATGTAGGATGTTAAGATATAGAACTAGTATAGGACAATCTAGACTTTGAGGCTAGAGTACTAACAAAGAGAAAACGTCATGATGTTGTATATAGTCTAAAATATTTTATAAACCAGCACTGACGTCTTTATGACGTGATTTTTACCAGTCTGCGAGCTTCCTTTGGGTCGTAAAGACGTCATAAAGACTTTTTTATGACCAATATGATGTAAAATTGACGTAAAAATATGACGTCTTATTTTAAGCCGTGTGCTGGTGCAAAGTATCGTCTTAAAGACGTATATATAATACGTAAATAAGACGTATGACACGACTTTAAAAAACGTAAATATGATGTTATTCTTACCAGTCTCTGCTATCAGGGAATATACATTTTATATGATAAACCTCTTTTTACCTATATAACCAGTTGTAATAAATATGAGGCCTATATGTAGTTGCAGAAAGGCAGAATTTTGCATTCTTCCTCCACTATTGGTAATTCACAATTTGTGAATCTCTGATGACCTCAAGTCCCCTCTGTCCCATTAATTTTGAACAAAGTACCCATCCCCATTATATACAATGCATGCATGCTTCGATGAAGTTTAAAGAGCAAACTCAAAGTTAATTTACGCTGTCTTTCATGATATTTCACGTACTTAAGTTCTTATCGACCATGTGACAGCCATGAGAGTCTACCCATTCTCCACCTGACCGCATCGGCGGTTTTTTGCTGGATTTATGTCTCGCTTTTACTGAACTTTTTGTACATTCATAAGTTCATAAAACAAAAACAAACAATTGTATTATTTTGTAAAGTATCGTATGCGTATGGATGGTCCAAAGTTCGCCGTATTCTTTCTCAGACTTTCCAGACTTTTGATCAAATCTTGTGTCACCTCCTATATTTTAAAGTTCATCCATGGGACTAGTTGGTGCTATTGTTGTTGTTGTCGTTGATGATGATGTTGTTGTTGTTGTTTCCACAGATATTTCAACTCTCCGAGTATATTGGCGCCTTCTCCGTATGGTAATTAACAAGACGGGGCGTTTTTGGAACTCAGAACAACGAAAGAATTTGGCAAGCCCTGTTATCGTAGTTGTACACCTGTCCATTGTATAACTGATAATGTTTAATGACTGTATAAATTACCGTTTTAATGGGCTTCAATAGACCTGTTTACTAATATATTCAAATTGATGCACGTTTCTCTCCAGAACCCTCACTATGAACATAACGGACAAAGAAAGTGGACAAAGTAAACAACCCTTCATTCTACCCTTCACAATGGTTCTGGTAGTCAAAAGAACGTCCCTTCACAGCTATTATGTTTAATCAGTAGTTCCAGGTGAATATGCATGTGACACCTGTTGCACATATTTCAGATAATAGCTGTGAAGGGACGTTCTTTTGACCCATTGTGATGGGTAGAATGAGGCGGTGTTTATTTTGTCCGCTTTCTTTGTCCATCATGTTTATAGTGCCTTGATTACCAACTACTCGGTTCATCTGTTATGCATAATGGCATCTGAATAGATGGGATCCAGTTTACATACATTAGTTGTTGCTTCGTCGGGCAAGCGTCTGGCAAGCTTCTTAGTTGTCAAGGGAAACTTTTGCTCAACAAGTATGCATAAAATTTGTAAACAGGTCTATATAGCATGCGGTTATAGCTTTTTGCATCTCTCATAACATCTTGTGACTTTTCGTCACTCTTTTGTATTTGTATTGTTTTATTTCATATCTACCTGTACACTCTTGATTTCACCCCAAATCTTTATCATTCAATCTTTCTTAGCATTTTAGAAGAAGACTATGGTAAAAAATAACAAATCATGTACCCATGGCAATTTGAGAGTTTACCACAAAAATTCATTGCCATCAATTACTATCAAATTTCAAATGGACGGTATTTTGTTTTACAAGAGAACTTGACGAACAGGGAAAAGGAAATCACATTAACACTTGACATGGAAAATGCTCATAAAATGAAATTTGTAATGCACCGAACAAAATGCGATTGATTTTTAAACAAGGGAACTTAACGAACAGGGGAAAGGGAATCACATTAGCATTTGACATGGAAAATGCTCATAAAATGAAATTTGTAATGCACCGAACAATGCGGTTGTAATATTACATTCTTCTTCGTTTGTCTTGATTTTCACGCCAATGGTCGATATTTAGGTATACAGACATGTTTAATTCAGTCAATAGACATGTTTACTAAGTTTATGCATAGTTGTTGAACAAAATGACAACCAAGAAGCTTGCCAGGGACTTGCCTGACATAGCAACAGCTAACGTATGCAAACTTGATTCCATCTATTCAGATGCCATTATGCGTGACAGGTGAACTGCATATTTGGTAACCAAGGGTTCTGGAGAGAAACATGCATAAATTTGAATACATTAGTAAACAGGTTTACTGATGTGGTGTATTGACTCCATATTGAATTATCAGCTAGTTGCAGATGAATCGAGGTCATAACTGCTTTCTTATTCCGGTATATGTTCTCTTGCGCTCTTGTACTTTTCTTTTCTTTTCTTTTCTTTTCTCTTCTCTTTCCCTCTGTCTGTCCTTCTTGTTCTTCTCGTCTCATTCGTTCATTCAGTCTTTCTTTTCTTCCGCCTAATATTATTACAACAAGAAACTGTTCATTACCCGATGGCTATCACTTTCTTTAATGCTTCGGGCCCCTCCCTCCATTTCGGATCGGATCATTTACGGTTGTTTTTTGTTTCCCCTCTTCTTCTTCTTTTCCTTTTACTTCAGGCCCATCCACTTAGGGTTGGATAATTTACAGGGTTTTCATTACTTTAGGTCCCTTCAATTCGGATCGGGTTTAATTTTCTCTACTTATAAATCAGTTTCATTAATTATTTTCGATATCATTTTCAATGGATCTAAAAGTCAATTTCTTGGTTTTTTTTTCATCCGGTGGAAACAGCAGTGCCAGGGAATGTTCTGTTGTTATCAATGATATTAATGTGTCAAATGTCGAAAGTGCGGTTTACTTAGGTCACCATATTTCAACTACAGACAAATATAGACTGGTTTCTGCAGCTACTCAGTTCTGGAAAAGTTTCAGTATCCTCAGATCAGACTTTGGTCATATTAAATCATCAGTGCAATGTTTGTTATTCAAGCAACACTGTTGTAGTTTCTATGGGGCATGTTTGTGGCAATTAAGAAGTAAAGCAGTGATGAACATTTGCACCTATTGGAGAAAAGCTCTGAGGAAAATTTGGAGAATTAATAATATGACTCATTGTGATTTGGTTGCTTTATTGTCTGATTGTCAACCTCTTGAGAATGCTCTAAGGTATAGATTTCAAAGTTTTGATAATAGAATCGTGAAGACTGGTACTGGATTCATGAGAATGGTTTTAAAAATGCCCAAAGAAACCCGTTCTCTGCTTTTTGTGACAATTTAAATGAGGTGCAATATTTCCTAAGTGAAAACATTAAGAAATGTGATGTTCCGGATAGCAGACTCACTCGATGTGAATGTACTAAAAGAGCTTATAGAGGTCAGAGATCGGGAAAGGGTTTGTGACACGTTATCTACAGAGGAAGTGGCACAGTTGATTAAGTTCCTATGTATTTCTTAGCTTCAACTCATTCCATATTCTCCCCCTATATACACCTACTTATTCATTAATTGTTCTTCTCAGAGTATTTTGCCTTTAATTTGTAACGATATCATATGTACAACTTTCTTTTCTGTTCTTTTTATAGAAGTGCCATATACATGTTAAATGTGTATTATTTGGCGAATAAAGATTATATATATAATGCTATCAAAATAAAATGAATTTCATTCTGAATCAGAATCATGAAATCTAGTATGAACTCTTCATTGGGAGCCCGAATCTGAATTTAACAAGAAATAAACAAGAAAGCACACAGTACATGTATATTAATGAAAAATATGATGTCTTTTCACCATATCAAACATTGTCAGTAGGCCTATCTTTTAATTGATATTTATCAGGGCGACAGGTAGTCAGATGTAACAAGTTCCGCTTTACACAGGCGTAGGAATCGCCCCACTCAAAAATGTGGGAGTGGGAATACCCTCTCCCCCCCCCCCCCTTTTTCATGCCCGAAAAGGGTGTTCCAAGCGAAGGGGAAAGTTAAAAAAAAGGAAGAAGAAGAAGAGAAAGGGAAGGAAATAAAAAAAGACAAAAAGAGAAAAGAAAAGGACAGATGAAGAAAAGATGAAGGAAAGGATAAAAAGGGAAAAACCTGGAAGCGCTCACTCGCATTTTTAGGTGTCTTAACCAATGCCGGTTTTATATTAATAATGGGTATTATTATGACAGTTATTTGGTTTGCGTCTACATATGCACTGCCTTGTATTTGCTGAGTAGTTTTAAATCCAACAAAGTCAATAATTTGTTATATCTTGCTATTCTTACAAAGTTACGAATTTGCGATGATTTCGTTTGTTACCCTTGCAACATTTCATAATAAAAATGCCTTTCCACTATAATCTTTTCCATTTTTACCTCTACCCCAATTTCCTTCATTCTGTATAACGTCAAATGTTTTTGTATATTTTCTTATTAGTACTGTCATTTAGTTTTCGGCGTCCCCAACATGCACAAGCTTCGCTTCCCGGGTGTTCGCCACCTTATTATGTCATTGATTGACACAGAAGGAAATAAATGTGAATTTCAATTTCAATTTCAACGTGTCTCTAGCTAATTTTATACTATTCTTCTACTCATAGAATGTTAGCAATGGTAATCGAGCGGCAAGTTGACCTAAAGAGATGAATTTTCAGGAGATAATGGCCTGTGACCAATAGTCTCATCCCACTATGAGAACGAAAGATGCCGATAAAATGTAGATTACTCAAATTATGAGAATGGAATAACAATACGCTAGAACCTCATCTCAGTATACAAAATTCTTCTTTTTTCTCTCTCGTACGCATGCTTTGCTCGCTCATGAAATCTAGAAACAAGATGGTTTCGGGAAGCAAGCACCTCTTACTCCAGCAGCGAGAAGCCCGAATATCATAATACTTGGGTAGCGAGGTGTCCGACTATCCTCGAATTCTACAGGAAGATGTGCATTATGTAAATCATGTAGTGTATTCTGGTGACGAATCGGCTACGTTCTAAAGAAAATATTTTTTGTCAGTCGCTCGATTCGCTCGCTCGTAGAAACAGAACAAGCAAGGTGCCCAAATAGAGTCATATTCGACCGATAGGTGATCAAATCATTCAGAGATCTTATCGGCTTATAGTGTATTTTGATGACAAAATAGCACTTCTATACCACGAAAAGGAGTATTCTTTCTTCCTCACTCGCTGCGCTCACTCGTGTAATGCTTAGATACAGGTTAGTTTGGGAAGGCAAACCAATTCGGCAAGTGAGGTGACCAAATAATATAATTCAGATGTCTTATAGGTCCATGGTGTATTTTGATGACAAAATATCCCTACCATGGAAAAAAAGTACATTTTTTCCTCACTCGCTGCGCTCGCTCGTGTAATAATTAGATACAGGATAGTTTGGGAAAGCAAACCAATTCTGCAAGCGAGGTGACCAAATATAGATTTTAGAGATCTTATAGGCCCATGGTGTATTCTGATGACGAATTATGCCTACTATGAAAAGAGTATATACTATTTATCGCTTACTGCGCTCGCTCGTATAATATACGGGATGGTTTGGGAAAGCAAACCAGTTTGGCAAGCGAGATGACCAAATATATAATTTAGATGTCTGATACACCCATGGTGTACTTTGATGGCAATTACAAATTATACCATGAAAAGGAGTATGCATTTTTTCCTCGCTCGCTCCGCTCGCTCGTATTAGATTTTGGATAATTTTGGAAAGCGAACCAATTCGGAGAGCGAAGTCACCAACTGTATAATCTAGATAGGCCCATGATGTATTTTGAGCATGTTGACTGCAAATTGATTGATTGATTGACTGATTGTTTGTTTTATTTTCGTTTCCACATCAACAAAATTTACAATGTAAAGTAAATACAAAATTCAGAAATGAAAAATGGAACCCACTGGGAAGCACAGCTTGTTTTAATGGGTTCCCTGGAATAAATATAAAATCAATATAATAATTTTCATTAATGGAATCCAAATCGTAATTGAACTACGATACATGAAATAACAAAACATCTATTTCATGTATACAAAGTCTGTATTATACTTATGCAAACAGGTACAGGATATGGATGTGTTTATGAATATTATGATTTCCCTTATACATATTCAAACTCGGCTAAACAAAAGTACACAATGAAGAAAAGTTGGACAGGATAAGACAAAGACAAGACGAAGACAGAACAAGACGAAACAAAGCAAAACAAGGTGAGACAAGACAAGACAAAGCTGCCTGCACAATTTGGCAATGACTTCAAGACTTCAAAACTTCAAGAATTTTATTCCATTTCCATTCATTTTCAGAATAAACAAATACAAATCAAATCCAATAGATTGTTGAACATATACAATATAACATAATGGTTATAGCAAAATAGAGTAAAGATTGTATAAAATTTGTACAAAAAAGCATAATATGGAAATGACGGGGACCACTAAAAAGCGAAGCTTGTATAATGTGGTTCCCCCTTACAATTGAGAACAAATACTTATATGTAGTGCATAATCAAGGCCAAAAGAAAAAGGCAAAATATGTATCAACAGAAATATCAAGGGGATTGCATTAACATCGTTACTTACTATTCTTTATAACATTACATACAAAAATCAAAATAAAAGAACATGAATGAATTCGAAATCGTTATCATCTATAACTAGCTTATAAAACATTTAATAATAAACAAAAATAAACAAGGTGACGGCAATACAACATGACATGCTGCATATTGTGAACACTAAGATGGAGAAAAGGAAAAAGAAAAGAGGAAAGAGAGATAGAGAGAGAAGAGATAAATAGAGAGAGAGAGAGAGAAAGAGAGAGAGGGAAATAAAGAGAAAGAGAGGGGGGGGAAGAGAAATCATACCGGGAGAGCACAAAATACATGGATATTAGAAGAGTGGCTATTGGACATGTTGGAGAGCTACAGGATGAAAGGAAATTTCACCGGGAGGGTGAAAGCATAGAAACAAGACCCGTTATATGAAAAGAAAGAAAATATGAATGTTAGAATCGCAAACAAATCAATTTCTTTTGTAAGATTGTAATAAAAACAGTTTTAATTTTCTCTTAAACGAGTTAATGGAGGGGGTAAGTTGAATATCTTTATGAAGAGAGTTAAAGAATTTTGGTCCGGTAAAAATAAATGTATTTTGAGCAAAGAGAGTTCTAAGCTTAGGTAGATGAAAATCGTCGCCATGTCTAGTGGGATAATTATGAGAAATATTATTTTGAGGGAACATATCGTGGAATATTGAAGGAAGGAACCATATCTTTTTTGTAGTTGTACATAAACTGTCCTAGTTGAATGGAAGGAGAGAGAGAGAGAGAGAGAGAGAGAGAGAGAGAGAGGAGAGAAAAAGAGAAAGAGAGGAAAAAAGGAAGGCTTGAACAGAGGAGATGTTGGAGGTCATCCTAAATCTTGGCAGTTTGAGATTTGTATTTTTGGATAAGATTTTTTTGAACCCTCTACTAAAACTAAAATGTGTGGGTTTATTTCGAATTGAATCTGAAAGAGAGTTCCAAAGTTTTGAACCAGCAAAAATAAATGTTTTGTTCGTAAGGATTGTTCTTGCTCTTTGCAGATGAAAAATCGCGGCAGACCTAGTAGGGTAATAATGAATATTTACATTCTTTGTAAACATTGTATAAAAACATTTGACAGTTCATTTTTATTTAAATTATACATAAGCGTTCCGAGATTGTAACTATATAAGTCAGCTTTCTTGAGGATTTTATGTTTATTAAAAAGTGCATCAGTGTGCGAACGAAAATCCGAATGACAAATGATGCGCAAAGCTTTTTTCTGAAGTAGCAAAATTCTGTTCAGGTGATAGTAAGCACAATTCCCCCATGCTATTATACCATAGTTTAAATGTGGCGGGATTAAAGTTGATTACAGATTAAATAGTATTTGAGTCGGAAAGTAAGATTTTACCTTATTTATAATACCAATATTTCTTGAAATGACTTTACAAATATTATCTACGTGTTCCTTCCAGGAAAGATTTTTGTCAGTAGTTACCCCCAGAAATTTAGTACTAACCACTCTTTGAACATTAGCATTTTCAAAAACAATATTTCCTGGAAGTTCATTTATAATATTACTAAAGAGCATATAGTTTGTTTTTCTTTAGATTGAATGGTAATTTATTGGCTTTTATCCACTCTGAAACCAGTTTCATTTCATGGTTGATGGTGGCAAGCAAAAGGCGAGGATCCTTGTGGGAAAAGAATATGTTTGAGTTTGCAACCCATCGTATAGTGTACTTGTCTTGAGGGTTACGAACCGGATTGGGGGGGGGGGTGTTGAGGGATAACAACTTCCGATCTGCACCCTAACTATAAATTGTACATTTCTTATCTATGTACCTCAAACCTTATGTCTATCTTACCTATACTATTCTAAAATTCCAGAATCTAATAATGCATATGCCCTTCCGGAACTTTTGTAATAATAGTAATTTATGGGCCCGTATGATATAGGTGCCCGACCTTGTGAAATAAATCCATTTTATGTGATCATTTGACTGAAAAGCTATAATAACGAAATCCATCTGTGAATTCTAAATGGAATTTTGAACTAGCTGTTTGTAAGACAGTTTTGAGAAATAGAGACCATTTTTATTATATACACCATGTATATCGAGGGTAAATCATCTGCTTATTTTGTCAGTGAACAAGAAAAAAAAGTCAGACAATCGCTTTGCAAGAATAAAATTTTATGATTTAAGTAACGTCTGCGCATAAAAGGGTAGCGTGTAAGTCTCATGACAGGGTTTAGGTGGGCACATGCACATGCATGTCACTATTCATATAACCACAACTTCCATGAACGTGAGACGAACAGACAATAGGAGTCCCACCACAGATGGCATTTCCCACCACAGCTGGCATTGGCAGGGTTTTTTCCATTTTCGTTTATTTGGATTTTATAACAGTTGAACTAAAAAAAAAACACAAAAATGCTGAACAACTAGAAAAAATAAAACAAAGATTTGGTTGAAATATACAAATGAGTTTGCCTGAAATGATTATGAAGAACAAAAAGTATTAGTGACAAAGTGAAACAAGCAGAAAAGCAGCACTATAATTATTGGCTAAAGTCCTGGACCCCATAGGGGGAGTCTCTCTATGGCGCCGTTATGCGAACCGCGCTCTTTAAAACCGTATATACTGCGATTTTTTACAGTGTTTCAAGAAAGTGCAGTGGCATTATTATGACCTATCATCATTTAATTTCCTCGTTATTGAGATCATGAAAATGGAAAGGGTGTAATTTAGGAAAATCGGTTTGATGAAAGACTGAAATCTGTTTCAAATCGGAGACAGTCGTGAGACTGATATGAGCTCTCTTGATATCTACTGTTCGTTCCTTCAATACTAGGGGAACCTTAATCAGGAATATTTCACATGATCATATTTTCATCATTACTGAATTTTCTGTTAAAGTATCACCGCATCGACTCATTGACTATCAATAAACGATGGAAAAATTCTATCTATGATCATACCTAGGCTTCTGCAAATTGTTTACCAGTTCATTTCTGAATGCTGCTCGGGGTTGGAACCTCCATCTTTTCTCTAAGTAAGTCGTTTGATCTAGTTATGACTACAATACCTTAATAATAATTAAACATGGCGCACATAGTACTCCATGCACCACTGGCGATGAAAGCGCATCTAGTAAACAGTTTGGCCGGAATTCACAAAAGAGGTTTAATTTAGTACCAGGTTTAAACCCCCTCATGGTTTTTTTAGTCCATAGTTTAAACCTCCCCATGGTTTAAATCCATTTCTGATTCACAAACGATGTGCTATTTAGTCCATGGTTTAAACCAGGTTTAAACCATGGACTAAAATAAACCACTGTTGTGAATTCCGGCCTTTATGTTCAACAGTTATCTAGCAAGAGTCCGAGGTCTCTGAAACGGATTTCGAATTTAACCCATTCGTGACAGGAATTATTTAAAGCCTAATTTGATCAGCTTTTATTCTTCAAATTGGCAACACCAACATTTTTATTTTATTGCTACATTTTTCTTATAAAACGTCATGTATCTGAAATGAATATAAATTGACAGAAATTATGATGAGAAGTCAAAAAGTTGCCAATTTGCAGGGGAAAACGGTGATTTTAAACTTTCTATCACATTGCCAATTTAAGGATTTTAATGCTTATTTTCCTTTTAAAAAATTTCAGCATCTAACAACGAATATTGACGCAACCAAAATGGGCACAGTTTGTGTAGAATTTTTTGCTCTTTCTGCTCATGTGTTTGGTATGATTTTTAGGGCTCTGCATCAAAAGATATTAGGTCAAACAACAAAATGTGGACCTCTGTCACGAATGGGTTAACATCTTTTGTCGCATCCCGGAGTGCTGGTTAATTATGATGAATGGGACAGACTAACCTGTTTGTTGATATTTGGACAGGTAGCCGGTGTCATCGATGAGATGTCCATTTGGTGAAATGACACAGGCAGATGTTTGTTTGGGGGTTTTTTTCAATACAAAATGACGAAAAATATGATTGTGCGCTGCCCATCACGCAGGCATGGAAGCAGAAACTAGGATCGTCTATAAAAGTGGGCCTATTATTATCAAAAGAGAACTGTTAAGAAATAGCTCACTTGCTACGCTCACTCGCCAATATGGAATAAGCCTACTCCATTTCATTAAGAAGGGGCGATGTCACCAGATGAGAATTCTTGTCATTTTGTACTGAAAAACATCTGCCGGTGTCATCTTATCCGCATGTCCGGATGGACTTCTCATTCGGTGACGCCGGCTATAGGACAAAGGGGTTTTTTTCCCATTCCCCCTGATACAATAAATCAGTCTTATTACAGTCTTCTTCTTCTTCTTTTTTTTTTTATTTTACTGTAGTCAATACATGGTTCAGATAGAACAAATTTTGTCTTAGCTCGAAAGATCATTGTAACCATCTAGTCAGTGTTGCATTCGACTTAATCAAATTGAATTGTTTTCGCAAATTTTTAAAATTCATTTATGTTTCCTTTAGAAACGTGGCTCTTGGCAGAGAAAGTATTGTGGAATGATCGGTCTTATGTATTTTTTTCCTTACAAAAAGAAACTAAAAAAATAATTCTTTGAAGAAGAATCTTTAAAAGATTCTGCTCTATTTCTTTCATTTTTTAAAATCCCAAATAAATGTTAGCTTGTGTGCCACCTCGTGAAGTCCTCCTATATTTCATATCTTATTTACTTCAATGACATCCTTATTAGAACTCAGCCGCGAAGATATCCTTTATCAAGTTATTTGAGATTGCTTGCAATCATATCCGTACTTATATTTGCCGAAGGGAATGAGAAATTCGTGAAACTCTCATATCAGTGTGATGATCTAGTTGTAATCCAGAGGTAAACAAAAAGTGCAAACTTTGGGGTTTTTTTTTCTGAGAAATTACTGAATTTCTTGTCTCCAAGACGGACTTAGTGGTTAGCATGAGCGTCAATCGGGGTAGGGAGGGGGGGGGCAAAAAAATCCCACACCCCAAACAAATTTTAGGGATGGGGAACGCAATAGCCAATAGGGTATGTCCTAAAAAATAGAAAAAGAGACACCTGAAAAAAAAAAACTGTCAGCAAATGTTATGTATGTCCAAGAAAATCTTGAGCCAATGAATTTTTGGGGGTGCTGGTCATCAACTTTTTGTACAGTGCCCCCCCCCCCCCCCAAAAAAAAAAAAGAATAAATAATTATACAACGGATTGACGCACATGGTGGTAAGTATGTTAATATTAATAATTTGCAGGTTTCGCGCCATGTTTATTAGGGAAAAAATAATGAACTCTGGTCACTCTAGTTTATATTGATTATAATCTTAATCTAAGTTTGGATTTGTCTCTTATGACAATAGACTTAGATTAATTTCTAATCTAATGAATTTAGAGTGTATGCCCTTCTGGCCATGATCGAGTCTGACCAAAATATTGGTCCCAAATGATACAAACCAGTCTAAACTAAACATTGGTTGGTATTTTTCAATCATTGTTCGCAATATCTTTGAAATTCGTCATGTATAACATTGAGATTTGAATTTGCCCTATACCGTAGAGAAGTAAGGAAATAGAGTAAAAACAAACATGACTGTGGATCATGGGCATTGATATATAGAAGAAAACCACGAATAATGATTTGTTATGCTCTCTGACCAGTCATGGACATGCATTTGGGGGCTTTGGCACAGCAACGACCTTCCAGTTCCCAAACTGTCTGGCAAGCTAAATAAAAAAAAAATAATAAAATTTGATTGTACCATTTGGTACCGATTCACTCCCAAGCTATCAAAGGAAACAGAAGTTTATTTGCATCGATGCGTGGAGGTTGAATAGAAGGGAGAAAGGCAAACAATATTTATAATATTGAGATTGTACATGTGACTGGCATGAGGTTGTCAAGTAAAATAATCACACCATACATGCCATAGGAGAGTGCAATGGATGACAATACCTCATAGTTTCGCTTTACTTAACATGCTTAAAAACTAAAAGAAAAAAATGAAGAGAGTAGAGAATGAATAATAACGTCATCAAAACATTTTTTAACGCTTGGCAATGCCTCATTATGTTAAACTTTTCTATGAGAATTGAGGAAAAATAGAGAGAGGGAATTACATTAACTGCATTTCATATATTGTTCCCAACAAAAGCTATGTAAGAAACGATAATCACATTCAAAAGCACGAACATTTCTTTTACTGCTGTCAAAATGTTCAAGCAAAATTACCATCTAAACTAATGTCTGGATCCTGTGAAAAATTCTATTCTCACAGGCGTCGCTGGGCGAGGGGTGGAGTGTGACACCCCCACGAAAAAAATTTGTCAGCAAAATTAATGTGCCACCTCTGTTGGCAAAAAGAAGGAAGGAAGGTTAAAAGAAAGAGGGAAGAGAAATAGAAGGAATAGAAAAGAAAAGAAGAAAAAACAGAGGAAAGAAGGAAAGAGAAGAAAGAGAAAGGAAAGGCAAGGGCAATAAAAGGAAATAAAGAAAGAGATAGGAAAAAAGAAGAAAGAAAGAAAAAGAAAAGGAAAGTTAAAACCGGAAGAGCTTGCTCGCTTCGCTCGCCTGCATTATTTTTAAGTATCCTAACCAATGCCGGTTATATCAATAATCATCATTCTTATATGACAGGGAATTGGTTTGTATCTTGAATCTTAGAATATAACTGCGAGGAAGCGAGCTTCAAATTGACCTGAAATAGATTAATTTCCAGAAGATAACGGCCTGTGAACAAAACTTCATTAATTATGAAAACGCAAGATTTCTAGAATAAAGTAACAATAAATCAAAATCTGTTTTATAGATATTTTTAAAAAATCAAATTTTCTCTCTCTCGCTCATGAAAAACACAGGATGGTTTCGGGCATCAAGCACTCTCTTTTTCCATCAGCTGCGAGATTCCTGAATATATGAATTTGGGCAGCAAGGTGTCCAACTTTATCAAACTTCACGACCAAAGTTTTTTTTTTTTTTTTTCTTCTTTTTTTTTTTTCTTCAGCTAATGTTTGCAAAATAATCTTTAGCATTGTCATTGCATCCAATTTTCAGTGGTGACGAATTCTTGCTTCACTCGCTTGCAAACAAAGTCGGCACGCGAGGTGACCGGATACATCTTATACGCCATTAATGTGTTTTAATGACAAAATAATACTTCTGTCACATAAAGATTGTATAATTTTCCTCGCTTGCAGGTTTCGGACCGGAAACAAATTAAGTGAGGTGCCTAAAATAGAGTCATATTTTACAGCGAGGTTACCAAATATATCATCTACATAACAGGCCTATAGTATAAATGATAGTGACTTTTGATGACGAAATAACACTTCTCCTATAACAAAGAGTGGTGTGGCCCTTATTTGAAAGCAAGATGATACATAATGTAGCAAGAGGTGCCATCTCCCCTAATTTTCTAAAACGCTTCGCGACGACTAAACATTCCGTTATAGTATTGACAATAATTTGTTGTGTGTATGTGGGAGTGGTAGATTAAGCTTTCAATGCAATAAAGCTGTCAGCAAATTTGGAGTCACCACCAATAGGCAAATTAAGGTTCATACACCCCCCCCCTTCAAAACGTTCTAGCGATGCCCGTGTCTGTTTCTTGATATCAAAATCACGTCGTCAAATCATGCTCTTTGACAAAGAACACCCAATTTATAAGCTTGAGGATTTTAACTGAGGAAAAAAATATTTTCGAATTATAACTATTGGTTCATGACAAGAATCAGACCATGGAAATCTACCAATCATAGCGCGGATATCGATCACTCAATAGATCTGCATGATAATTATTTGGAAGAGAACTCTAGACGAAAACAGTGAGGTGTATTGTAGCAAAATTAGAACTTACATGGACCTATACATACGACCTTGAAAAATATCTATTATTAGACGTTGATAAATCACACATTAAAAAAAACGCTTTTAAAATAAGAATTAGCAACTGTAAATTGATGATAGAACGGAGAAGACTCAAAAACTTGGAAATAAATAAACGATCGTGTCCCATGTGCCAAATAGATGTAGAAACAGAATTCCATTTTATCATGTACTGCCCATACCTTCAAAAAGAAAGAGAAACCTTATTCCAAAATATGAATAATGTAGTACCCACCTTTAAGGATAAAAATGAACACGAAAATTCATACACTTATTACAATATAACGATTATGGTATAACCAAAATTTGTGTATTAGCAACTTGTATAATGAAAGATTGAGCAGGCTTGGACCATAATAGTTAGACTTTTTTTATTTTTTGTAATACTTTTTTTTCTTTTATATTTTGCAGAATAAAGGAAGAATACGGCAGGAGCTGCATGTGTTTATGTATATATATGTATTATGTCTTTAAGTTATAGAAAATACAACACCATTATATTATTTTTGTATACTTTTACATTTTTTGTCTGATTTTGGTTCGACTTATTCAATAATTTTGTCAGATATTTGCCTTTATCATGTTTATGTTTATGTGTATCCTTTGTTTTGTTTTGTATTGTTCATTTTGATGATAATCCAAAATTGTGGATTTCATATCGATAAATTTGAATTTGAATTTGAATTTGTATCACACATTTCCTTCATCATACTTTCTAATATAACATCCTTATACCATAATAGTATTTGAAAAGGATTGAGTATTTCCCTCTTTTTGTGCACATGTTATTCGCCCTTGAACACAAAATATATTTGGTAAGTTATGCATCATTTTCAAACATATGATTTTGATGAGATATGGACATGTTCAAGTTTATTCGATCAAGCCTCCATATGGAAATCTTGTAAACTTATCTGTAGAAATAAAGTTCTAGAAACTTTGCAACTTCATGAGAAAGCTAGTTTGTATTTAAATATGAATATTTCTTTCTCCTTTTAACTGTTTAATGGTCTAGAAAAAAGGAAAGATGAGTTGGGAGGGGGATCACGAAATATTACAGCTCTCATTTTGATGCCATTCGCTAATTTGTGTGATCGAGTTTATAAGATTAATGTGTGGTAATGTTGGCAGTGTTCTCTTAAGCTGCTGTTTTCCTTATTTCTTCCTCACTCCCAAAACCTTTTGACCCCTCAGAAGAATAGTCTTCACTCTCTAAATAAGATACTATGGGAGTATAGCATAAACAGCTAAAATGGGTTGTTTGGGTGGAAAGTCGATTTTTAGTTTTCTGTATTTTATGACAATTTTATTCAAAAATAGCAAATTTGAGATAGAGCATTATATCTTGTTACAATATCGCATCAAAGAATAAGATATGCAACACATAGATTATTCATTAGATAAGAAAACAAGTTTTATTTGTTATTTACAATATACCGTATAAATCAAAAGTCCAGAATTACAGTAAGACTGGGGGATGAAGTGTCCACTGTGCTGAGTTATAATATATTTCAGTTAATTCCATAGTCCACGACGATGTCGAAACGTTGACGTTCAAATTGGGAAATGGATCGGCGCTCTTGTATAGTAGTATATAGTAGTAGTATAGTAGTAGTATTTATTTTCCGTTCAATTAAAAAGTGCATGTACAATATAAAAACGACAAAACGGCTGGATAACCCACATTCAGCTATGGCAGGCACGACACTTCTGGTCTTCCGTGGGGTTTACCAGGAAACATGGAAATAAGATTTAACATAATATACATATAAATTAGCAAATTAATAAGTTAAAGCGAATATAGAGACACGATACATGACTTTCATATAACTAACGAACATTCTATAAAATTATTACATAAATTATCTAGGATACAATATGATTACAACGACATAATCTATAATTAGGCTAAGAACACCAACCCCCCTTCCATGCCTTCCCCCAGAAGAAGAAGAAGATGAAAAAAAAAAACTACGGAGTCCCAGGTCTGGTAATTATAATGTTACATAAAAGGTCGTGATGTGTGAACATTTGAGTGGAACGACGATAATTCCTTTTAAAAGTCATTAAGCGTTGAAATAGATCGTATATACATGTAGGAAGATTGTTATAGCTCCTCTGATCTATACATAAAAGTTCTTTTCAAAAATTGTGTGTGGGGTTTGGGGATATATAGCTTTCCTCCTTCCCGTAAATAAGTAAAAGAATCTCAAAATGTAAACAGGGGTCATGTCATTCGATGATTTGAACATGTACATCAGTAAGTGCTGGTTTCTCCATTATCTTGAAGCGTTTCCCAGTTATTAATAGCATTATGTATTTCTGCATTAGAAACACGACACGAACATGACGAATGGTCACTCTTCTTGAGAGCCCTATTTATCTATTTTGTATATTCATTGAGCAGGTTGAGCAATTTGACACGCTGATCTTTTATTCTCAATGAAATTTTAAAGGGTTCACTTGGTCCATTCAAAACCAATAATATAACTGTTTAAAACTTGGAGTCTAGACATTTCAAAGACTTTAAAATCTAGAAACAAAGAAAATCAACTTATTGGTAATTTTTTAGTGGAGTGGCTTGCGAGGTCGCAAGAAAAGTCTGGTTTGGGTAGACACCTTGCATTTTACTTCTTGTACAGATTTTTGACAGTCTCATCGATATAGTATTCACATCTCTTCTCACATTTTTATTTTAATGGGGTTTAAGCACAATCAACCAATGTTTAATCATCGTTTAAACACGTTTCTGCGCATTTTTTTTACGGGGACCCCCGAGAATTTTTAGGGAAATCCGTATGTTTCGATTTCCGTCTGGACAATCTCAAATATCCATCTGTCCATGGGGAGCCACCTATAGGCTCCCACATTTCAGAGCGCGATGCGTTCTTACATTGTGAACTAAATTTGTCACATTTTCGGCACTTTATATCAAAGAACCTAAGATCCAAAGAAAACATTTTTCCATATAACTCTATTTTCTCCTAAATTTTACAAATTGCCTTCCCCATTCATTGCACTATCCTGCCCCCAACTTTTCTTATTTTGCATGCCTCTCCAATCTCTCTCTCATCACTTTTATTGTATATTTTTTCAAGCGTATAATTCCAATGTATTACCATTATTACTATCACACTGTTTAACTTATCCTTGACCATTTTTTTTAAATTCACACAACTACGTTTTCCGGGGCATGTGCCTTACAAGCTTTGCTTCTACAGCATGTCACTCCGATCTAATTTAGGTCAACACTGTGTTGTATATTTGGGTTATTATCGAGGAAAAAAATACCTTCAGTTTCAGTTAAAGGAGAATTAAACCCTGGGGGAAATATTCATTTTAATGAAAAGAGAGGATAGATAAAAGCAATTTTTAACAAGTTCCATCAAAATCAGTTACGAGTTAGGAAATTTTGAAAAGTCTCAATTTACTTTTTATGGCGATCCTCAAATTGGCAATGTTGCTTCTAAATGGCAGGTTTTTATAGAAAGACAACAGTTTTTACTCTCCATATGTTTTGTACACAAGGTTTCATATTTTCCCCATCTTTCAAGATGCAGCTTGTCTCCTTCTTAGCTCATGATATATCATGGGAAAAACTATTTGACGCAACATATGTTGAGTTCATAAAGAGACAAGCAGCATTTTATCTTAAATATGAAATTTTGTGTGCAAAACATATTGATAGTTGTCCTTCCGATCCTACCTTTTCGAAGCAACATTGCCAATTTGAGGATCGCCATAAAAAGTAAATTGAGACTTTGATAACTTTCTCATTTCGTAACCGATTTTGATGGAACTTTTTTTTTAATGCTTCTCTCTATCCTCTCCTTTCATAAATGGATATTGCCCAAGGGTTTCATTCTCCTTTTATAAAGTGGGTTTTGCACACTGTCTTTGCCTCACTCCAACGTGTCCTCTTCTTCTTCTTCTTCTTCTTCCTTTTTTCTTCAATTTTGCTTGCGAACTGGGTTAAAAGAGGGTGGCATTGGACAACTACACAGAAGGAAGATAGATTGAAATATTTAATGAGGGGTCGCAGGAGTTTGTATAGATTGTTTTCTTTTCACTCAAACTTAGAATACTTATCTGCCTATAAGCTTACTGTAAGCTTAAACAAACGATGCATTATGGAAAGTCCTTCATTTTGAATATTTCGAAGCATTCATTCTTCTATGAGTATTTGGAACAAATACCAGCTAAAAATTTATGCATCAAACTGTTTGATATTACTAAAGTCTTCTTTCTTTCCTTCTCAATGAGAGGGACAATCTACTAGTGGATAGAGCTTGAAAGGGTGTAGACAGAATCCGAGCTCAGGTGTTTTTCATTTCTCTTTAGAATAGTTTTGTTGTTCTCTGAGGTACGCTATTGATATTGAAGGCGATGGTTGATAATAGGAATTGGCTAGGTTGATTTCTTGAAGCCGTTACTGTCCTTTCGATGAAATCATAAATTGGATGCATGGAAACAAGTTAATCTTGCTTTTATCTTGATGCTTTATAGACATGATTATTTTTTTAAAAATATATAAACCTTTTGAGCGCACGGCGTTAGTGGCATTCAGTCATCAAATGCTAATATCTCTGAATCGGGAAAAAAAAATATTAATGTGGTGGACTTCTTTAACCTTTAAAACCATTGAAAATATTAAAAAGAGATTAAAGTATATATAGTAAATGTGTCTTGGATATTGCTTTCATATTAATTTCCTTTTTTTAAAGCAGACATCTATTTTGTTTTTGGGTTTAAAAAAAGGAAGAAATGTATGTTAATTTACGATATTTTTTTTTTAAAGAAAAAAAGATATTTTGTATTATGTTGGAAATAAAACCTGAATTGAAATATCGTATCAATCCTTTTTTTTCTTAATCCGCAAAACAAATCTGAACGAAAAGAGGACCACTGGTTAGAATTTGTTTGATTTAAGGGATAATTATTCCGGCCAATGGTATTTGAAATATTTGTTTTAAACAAAAATCTTCTTACTTGAGGTGGAAAGTGGTGAAACGTGTTTGGTTAAAGCAACAGTGAACTGACCCTTTTTATGACGTATTTACAACAGCGCCAACTTACGGCTACTCAAAACCAGAGACTCTTAGAAACATTATATCCTTTGTGGCTTCTCGTGAATTTCCTTAGTATGAATACAAATACATTTTAAGAGATGTTACTCAAAAAATAAAGCTCTCATTGATCAGAACAGAGCATGCTGGGAGCAAAAAGGAGACAAAATCAGTAGTTTAGGACTGAGAGGGCGCTATTTCAAAATCCCATACAAGGGTGCCAGTTCGCTCTGGCTTTAAATTCCGGTGTAGCATAAACTCCGAATACAAAAACATGTGAAGTACTGGGCCGGTAGTTTTCAAAATGTCAAGTTGGAATCGTGGGCAAAAGGAAGTCTACTTACCTGTTTACTGCAAAGCATTTAGAAATTCTAACCTTTATGGAATTCAACCATTGGGCTGCGATGCGATATTGGTAATAAACCATAACATTATTATCATCATCCTCATCATCATCATAGAAGGTCATAACAAGAATAAAACTGGACCAACCTTCACACTGTTGAAACAGCTATAGCATTCATTTATCATCATCGTCTAGAGAGGTACTATAGGAGTAGAAGTTTTAAGGGGAAAAAATAAGAAGGGGAATTTTCAACAGAAAAAATAGTAATGTCATTGTCATATCTAGAAGACCAACAAATCACTTTTTCCTTAAAGGAGAATGAAACCCAGGCATCAGTGTGCTTTTAGTGAATGGAGATGATCAAGAAGGGTAAACAGTGAAAGTTTGGGCAAAATCGGACAATCTGTTCAAGAGTTCTGAATTTTGAAAGTTTCAGTAAATCCCTATTATGGGATCCTTGAGTTGGCAATTTTGCCAGCATCTGTGATGTCATCATGGACAACTCTCCATTCATTTTGTGCATAAATTTTCCCCCCAAAAAATGATTTATATAAAATTTCAGGTCAGGAATCAACATAATTCTTCCCAAAGTGCTTGCAGAATTGATGTAGCCATGTCATACTCAAACAATAAATCAAATAAATCTCTGTTTTTCTTGAAAATGAAGAAAATGTGAAATTCTGTGTACAAAATGAATGGAGAGTTGTCCACGATGACATCACAGATGCTGGCAAAGTTGCCAACTCAAGGATCCCCATAATAGGGATTTACTGAAACTTTCAAAGTTCATAACTCTTGAACAGATTGTCCGAATTTACTCAAACTTTCATTGTATACTCTTCTTGTTCTTCTTCATTCACTGGAAGCACACTGATGTCTGGGTTGCATTCTTCTTTAAGCTGTCAAATTACACTTCAAATACCAATAAATATCAATTTATGGCTCATCAAGTCTCCAACATAATTGTCCTAACATAGGTATACAATAAGCAACAACAAAAAAGGGGGGAAGAAAGAAAACAATGAACCTCTTCATCGTTCAAAATTTTCATCTATGAAGTACAATAAAATATATATCAAATTAAAGCAATCACTATCAAGTTTTCATCGGTGCATTCATTTAACCACTAGAAGGTCTGACCAGGAAAACTCCAAAACTAAAGCAAGTAGCCATTCAAATGTTAATGAACACGTGCATCCATTCCATCCAAGATGGACCTTTTGAGTGAAATAAAAGTTGCATCTAAGATGGAATTTCTTTCAATTTTGGTAGAGATCGATGCAGTCCTTAGCTTCGAAAAAAAAGTGCACTGCTTTATTTCAGCATATTCACTATAAACCACAAGCGTTTCTAGTTCTTTGTTTTTTAATTGTTTTAATTGGACTCTAAGGGATGGGAATGCTCATAAACATTTGAATGGCCAGGCCCCATTTTCGCAGTTTTCTTTTAGAGACTAAGTTATTGTTAAATGACTATATGCTCACTCATGCGTGAATGGAAATAGATTCCAATTACACATCATCTTAAAGAGGATACTTTATGTTTATTTTTACTTATATGAAAGAAAAGTCTACATGTATTATTTATTTGAAAATCGTAACTATAGTGCCCCCTTCCCCCCCCCCCCCCCTTTATGAGTGTTATTGGGGGATCATAGATATACCGGGGCAGGAGTGGACTGGGCCCGAAATTCAGATGGGGAGTTTCGATATAACCGGCCCCCTCACCCTGTATGCATTCCCTGATTTTCCCATACATCATGATTATGACGAGTATATCGTTATAGGACGCCCCACTTTCTACTGGGGTTACGTCTCTATGGGGCTAAAAAAATTAACTGTTCAGCATTCAAATTTTGTGAGCGAGCGGGGCACTAAACCATACTGTGCAGAAAATATATAGCCTTTGAACTGTCAAATTACAAAAACTCTTGATTTGTGATCATTTATAACATGGGAAGTGACAGTTGAAATCTCGTATAATCGTGCTGAAATACAGTTCAGTAGGCTGGCGTCCACTAGAGCGCCGACAAGAGTAGGAAGGGTTGCGGAAGCAAAATATGTCATTTCGGCATGCTGCCCGCGTCAGAAGGGGAAAAAGTGAGCACATCATGGTTTCCTAGGACATTCCTAAGAACCTCTGCTTATTGACTGCAGACATACTTGGGAGTGTCCTAGGAGTCAATCGGGAAGGGCGCGAAATGCCGCGGGAAAAAAAATGATCGCATCAGGACAGCGCGGACACAAGAGGGGCAAAATCACGGACAAGGACAATCAGGAAGACCTTCCGACAACCAGGAAGATATGCGGACAACATGAGGAAATAATGCAAGGTTATAAATAAGATGCCGACTTCGTGTTGTTCTCATATGCACTGGCACAGCCAGAATTATTCAACAAGGGGGTGAAACATGGATCGACTAAGCAAAGGAGCATAGAGACAGGGGTGCCGAAAGAAATTTTTTAATTGTTCGAGGTGCAAGGATTAAATTTTCCTAAAGTTAATTCCAAAGTCTAATCAACCCCCTTCCACAGACCACAGGAGGTTATTTCAAACAATATCGCAGTTGCAGATCTTTATTCCTTTAATGTAATACTTAGAGGCTGTGAGCTTCCTTGGGGGGGGGGAACGCTTCTTTCTAGATTATGAACCACCCTCTAAAATTTTGCAAGCGAGCAAAGTGAGCAAGCATAAAATACATTTTGTTATGAAAGACATGAAGAAGGTGTTATTTTGTCATGAAAATACAGTGTAGGTATCGTAGGCATAGGATATATGATATCTGCATGATATATTTGGTTACCTCGCTGCCAAATATGACTCTATTTTGGCACCTCGCTCATCCAATATTACCCTGTTTTTAAACATTATGAGCGAGTGAAGCGAGCGTGTAAAAACACACTGTTTTGACGATACTCGTCATCCAAATACACTGGCCTCAAATATATTTGAGAATATTCACTCGCCGAATTTATTTACGGTCCGAAACCATCTTGTATCTAACATGATACGAGCAAGCGCATCGAGAAAGAAAAGATGTACATTTCTTTTTCAGTTTTAAAATGATAATTTGTTATCAAAATATACTATGGGCCTACAACATAATCTGAATTGTAGATTCGGTCGCCTCGCTGGCCGAATTCGTTTGCTTTCCTTGACCAGCCAAGCGAGCGCAGCGAGGGAGGAAAAATATACACTGGCTTTTTTCATGGTAGGAGTGTTGTTCCTTCATGATGACAATATAAGCCCTTAACTATTTAACCTATCTTCCGAATTTGATGCTATTTCGGCATCAAGCTCTTGACCCTTCCGTGTCATGATCGCAATGTCCGCAGCCGCTCCGCGCACTCACCTAATTGGCTCCGAGTTTTCCTAAAACATTCCGCCTAGCTTCTGCTTGCCTTCGCGTAGCTGTCCTCGTCGCGGAGGCTTTCAGGAGCGTTTGCGGAAGCGTTAAAGAAAGGCGGGATGTCCGCACGACAATGCAGACAAAGTGCCGAAGGTGTACGGAAATTTTGCCCCGTCCGGAAAGTGCGGAAACGCGGGAAAGTGTTTAGGAATGGTTGAGACAGCGAGCGGAATCTTTCAAGAATATGCGGAAAGGTTGCTGAATGAATGCGGATATACTACATTTGCTTTCCGCGTCTTGTCCGCGCCCTAGTGGATGCCTGGTATAAGCGACATGCATGACGAAAACCGGTGGCGAAATCTCTCATAAACGGCAGCTCAAATTATGTGAAACTTTCTTATGTAATTTTAAATCTAGTGACTTTGTTGAGCAATTGTATATTAATGAGTATTAAATCTTACCTTGACGTTTTAATGATGATATTTTGACCAAAAACAACAAACAAAAACCAGAGTGAAATATTTCCCTTACTCACTGAGTGAGTAATGTACATTTTAGCTGACATAGCATTTGACTTGTGCCTAAAGTGAGTCATTTTAGAAGAACGATAAATCTATTGTCAAAATATATTTCAAATTCGGACAATTCTTCATTTTTCATTCCTCAAATCTCTAATATTTCATTTATACACCAACACACACACAAAAGTTAAAATGTAGAGATGTAACTAAATATAAATCAGAACAAAATGTTTTTCTTTTAATAAACAGGGGGAAATGAAAAGTCAGAACGTTTCAAAACATGATCCATACAAGTATACTTTTCCGATTTACACAGATCATTTAAGTGTTCAACAATAATCACAGAACTTTTTCATTGTGACTCCTCCAGTGATTAGCGACCAGCCCAGCAGAAGCTATCGCCGAAAATCCGGGCGACACGGCAGCCCTAATAGGCCTAATATCACTCTTAACAATTAAAATGACAAAATGAAAGGTTCAGCTGGGTGCAACTATTTTGTTTTAAATCTTATTCTAGTCATTTGTGGCTATTTTCTAGTCGTATTTTGACTAGAACTCAGTCATTTCTGACTAGAATGTAGTAACTTCTATGATTAGATATATTAGTTGTACCCAGCTGACCCATAATCTAGTCATTCTAACTAATTTGTTTTTAGAGTATAGGCCTATCACAGCAGTTGTATTATGCTTAACATGGCCTGATGAAGTTGTTTCATACAATTATTGAAGCAGAGGTGTTGAAACAAAGGAAAACTTGAAAATATATCCAAACAATCTTATATTTTTCTGTTCTCTCTCTCTCTCTCTTCTTTTTTATTCTTCTCTTCAAATTTATTTTGCTTCTGCCCTCTTTCTCTCCTTCCTTCCTATCTTTTCCTTTAAACTTTGTCACTGTCAAATCTGTCGTTTATTTCTTTCTCTATTCTTTTCAGTGTTTCGTTTTCTTCTGTCTCTCTTCATATCGTTTCATCTCTCTTTCCCTTCACCCGTGAACTCTTTTATTTTCACTTTTTATTTCCTAAGTAATTGAGACTCACATGATAATTTTAATGATAATTTTCATCATTCTGCGGTGTTATCAGTTTTAAAAAGGAGATATCGGATGAGCAAACCCTGCATACTGCAGAAGTACTTATGCTGGTATTTCATCAAAATATAGTGAGGTTCATTTTTTCCCCTTGCAATCAGTTTTCTGAGAAAACTCTTTTCTCTTTATTCTTTGAAGGTTTTCTGTTTTTGTCTTTCTTTCCCTGCTTCCTCTCTTTTCTAATATCCGTATCATGCATGCAACCGCATAAAATGATGATAATAATATTATTATTATTTTCAATATTACTACTGATATTATCATTAGTTCATTTCAATATTATTGAACTGAACTTAAGATGTAATAGTGTTGTCATTCACCATAATACATAATGAGAAGAGATTTCTGTATTCTACTATCTCTCTCTCTCTCTCTCTCCCACTCTTTCTCTTTCTCTCACTCCCTCCCTCCCTCTATCTCCTTCCTTCCCTATCTGAAATCAATGTATACTCCACTTTACTTATTTTATGGTAAAAGGCCGAGAGAGAGAGAGAGAGAGAGAGAAAGGAAAAAAGAAAAAGTGTTCCAGAAAACAGCTTAATTTTGATGTTACTTTAAAATAAAGAAAGCCATTACAACTTAATGAAATGCAATTAACAATATGCAAATAATCAGTATTTTCTCCTACCTTTGTTGTATCGTTCCACAGTAATTCTGACTGTTATATATTGCACCTTTATTTGTGAGCAACACATTATATCCATGTTAAGCACATTGGACCAATAAATACTATACTAGAGAGAAAGAAAGAAAAGGGTGGAGAAAGAGACAGGGAGAGAGAAATGATGATTAAAATTTGTTTAATCCTTCATGTGACTGTCATGTGAAGTTACAGCAAAGTTGTAATACAATGTAAATTTGTCATCAGTAACATGAACAGGATGAAAATAATGCATCCGAGATTCCGGGTTCATTGTGGGAATTCAGTCTCGGCCAAATTCTCATAGAAAAGTCGGGAACATTGTGTTTTGTTTGCCTTCAAACATGGGCCATGTTGGGAGGTAAATATGAGCAGTGGGGGATGATTTGCCGTTCACGAGAAATCGAGGATCAATTTCGTATACAGACACACACACACGCACACGCACACACACGCACACCCTCACAAACATACACCCGCACACATACACCCGAATGCACAGCACCGGCGTAAATCCACTTTGAAGAGTGGGGGGGGGGGGGGGTAATCGACTTTTTTGTCGATTTTTTTTCTGTCAAACTCACACTTAAGTATAAACACACGCCCTCACCCACCTGCACAGACCCCCTTACACACATTTTAATTTTTATCTTGCGAGCAAGCGAGCCAAAAATAACCATTCTTCTGGTTTTCCATTGCATTTTCAAACAAAAATTCTAAAATGTGATGAGCGAGCGAAGCGAGCGAGCCAAAAATGAGCGCTTTTCTGGTTTTAAATCACATTTTCAAATAGAAATTCTAACATATGATGGTTGTTTATGACAGATTATTAAAAACTGTTTTAACGATCGATTCAAATATCATTTCTTCCTTAAAAAGTGGGGGGGGGGGGGATATTTGTACACGCCATCCCCCCTCTCAAAAAAGTGGGGATATATTCTCCCAACCCCCGGGATTTACGCCAATGATGCACAGACATAAATAGAAGATATACGCACCGTGACAAACGAATATAGAATATGGACTGACACACATTATTGCATATTTGCATCACGCTATTTATCTTTTTTAAAATTTTGTTGTTACACCACTTCAGAAAAACTTTTATTTTTTTTTGTTTTCCTCCCCCCCCCCCCCCCCCATTTTGCTCCCTCCTTTTTTTATGTGAGTGGGGGGGGGGGGACATCAATTGCCAAATTGAAAATCCAACACCCGACTTTTTCCTTGTCGACAAATTAGACAATCCGATGTCTTTTTGTTAATGTTCGTTATTGATATTGTTGCTTTGCTCGATTTTTCGGTTTGTTCGATTTTTTTTCAGCCGAATTCCCTGTCGGCAAATGTGGTCAAACAACCTTTCCTCATTTAATACGGACTAGAGACGCTACTAAAGATAGTGTATTTAAAATGACTTGTCCAGACCTACGCATGAATAATCATGGAAATGTAAAAATGTTGTTGATTTACGTGAAATGATTGAAGAATTTACGTAAAGAATTCCAAGAAAATATGTGACCGTTCTCTTCTTTTTAAGGTGAGACACGGGAAACATGCATTTCGCATCGTATTGATACGAATATATAATTATCTCTGTCAAATATCAACGATCAAAATGCCTTCGTTTTGGAAAATTATCTAATCTCTTTCTTTGTTTAATATTGTTATGCATGTAATGTGAAAAAAAATCAACTTCAATACTTGTCCACCATAAGAATAGCGGTCGATACTTTTTTTTAATTTGTTTATTTTTTTAGAAACTGCGTAGACTATTTCACCTTCCCTGATTTTGGTGTACTGTTTGAAAATTTTAATGCCTGGTAATTACTGCTTTCTTTACTCATGTTGTTTTCTATATATATATATATATATATATATATATATATATATATATATATATATATATATATATATATATGCTTACTGTTAGCTGCTTAAGAATCCTTAACAATGCCTTACAGTGAACGTGCACATAATGGTTTCAGCTATTATGAATATATTGCACCTTTTTACTAGTAAATGACAGCCGATTCCTTGCGAACATGAGCAGTATACCCGGTAATTTCAAGAATTCTCCTTCTTCTCCTTCTTCAAATTTCAAACTCTAAGTCACTTTTACCTGCAGCACATTATAACTACCAATGTAAATGACTGAAATTTCAATTCTTTTCTTTCAATTCAATTTTCATTTTCAGACACAATATGGGACTATCAATATACATGCTGTACAATTGTTAGCATGTGATGTAAATTTCTGTTATCATTGTTGTTTATTATTATTATTATTGTTGTTATTATTATTATTATTATTATTATTATTATTATTATTATTATTATTATTATTATTATTATTATCATCATCATTATCATTATTATGTGTTCTTTTTTCTTTTCTTTTCTTTTTTTTTTTTTTTTTTTTTTTTTTTTGCTTATGTAATTTTCTTTTGGATGATATGATGTCTGAAATGCGGTCTTCGAAAAGGTGATCTTGTTGCAACAGGGCTCCTGTCATAGGGTGGATAGTCCTTTTCAGCAAAAGCCGACTTTCCCTTGAAAAGCAGCCCTTAATTGCGGCTTGAATGGGACTACATGTACCATGCTTTTTATAAAGAAGACAATCAATTTTTTTAAAGGAAATATATATTATTTGGCAATTCAACCTACAAAAGAAAATCAAAAAAGAGAACAAGGAGAAAATGAACAGAGGATGCTGACCTTACATGTCCAGGTTGCCTGGGAAAGATAAAAAGTAAAACTAAATAGCCCGCAGGCTTTCCAGACTAGTTCCGCCCAGACCTGAACATGCATGGCAACATTCACATGAATAAATGCATATCATAATAATGTCTTTTCGCATGTTTCATGTATATGTAAGCTCTATTACTACCGGGATTCCGATGGGGAAAAATAGAGGGAATGTTCGATGACCAAGACGACGCCAAATTTTTTCCAATAAGGCTATTTTTTACTTTATTCACATTTTTTTTTCTTTTCAGCCTGCCCATCAAGAATATTTGATTTGTATAAAACTTTCGGGTTTTCTGTTGTCACAATGCATGTCGACTAGGTTCCCGAGTTCAGCTGTGAAATCTAATTTGAAGAATCGAAAGAAAAGAAAAACCTTTCAGGTTGTACTGTATGCTGGTCAAATATTAGATCTACTTATACTGCAAATAATACTTTGACCGTAGTGAAACGGCAAATTGCAAGAGATCTGCAATGGAATTTTCTTATCTTTATGGAATAGGCTTAACGATTAACATAAATAGGTGATGTTCAATGAAAGAATACTCGATTTCATTTGGAGGTGCAAGAGTTGGTCTAGCGATAATGTCCGCTTTCAGCTCTACCAACTGACCCAGGTTCAAGTCTGAGTCACGTCTTTCGGATGGTGACGTTAAAGGTCGGTCTCAGACGTAAATAACCATATATCTGATTGATACACGTCTATAAAAACCCAAACAAACAACAACAACAACAACAATTTCTTTGGAGGCAAAGAGTGAAAAGGCCATCATTATTTAAGATAGTGGGAAACTTTCATCGAATCTTGTTTCAAGTTTTAAGTTCAGTTTCAAGTTCATTTTCACTCATAAGAAGGATAACAATATTATAATAAATACAACAAAACTATGCAAATTTTTGCAATGTCTTTGTTTTAAAGTAGTATTTATTGATTCATTCAGTTAAAATCATACAAAATAAAGTGCATCTCAACATATGACATTAACAATATAAGTCGAATCTAGAACCTTGTAAAATCAAAACACATAATATAAATTCATAAGACATAATATGTAAATATATTGCTAATATAACCTAATAATAACTATTGAATTATCCACAAATTATATCACTCTGAATGAATCGGAAATGATTTGGCCATGCTGACCCCCCCCCCCCCTGATAAATGTGATAAATAATCGATATGTAAGTAAATACACGTAAATACAAATCCATAGGTAAATCAAAATAAGACATTGATTTCTGAGTGGAGGAGCCAGCAAAAGCTAAAGCCTTGTGAAGGATAATTCCTACAATAAATTAAAGTGATAGTTGAAAAGGACAAAAACATGATAAAACAAAAGGTGAAAAACGGTTGTTTAAACGTATTTTAGCATTTTACAAAATTCTTTTCAATACAACACTCTTAAAAATTCCGAGTCAGACTTGACCGGGAAAAGAGTCCGTTAGGGCCCACACTCCATTTCCGGGTCAAAAAATGACCCGGAATAGAGTAAAGATGACCCGGAATGAGGTCAAATGTGACCCAGAAGCAAGTCATCATGATTCCTAATTTGATAACCTTTTCCCAGATTTTCCTGATTTTGATACCCTTAACTGGATCCCCGTTTTCCCCGCCTGGTGCTGAAAAACAACCCCTTTTTACGTTTTTGTTTACGCGGATGATGTCCTACTACTGCTGCTACTGCTACTGCTGCTGCTACTACTACTACTACTACTGCTGCTACTGCTACTACTACTACTGCTGCTACTGCTGCTGCTGCTGCTGCTGCTACTACTACCACTACTACTACTACTACTACTACTACTACTACTACTACTACTACTACTACTACTACTACTACTACTACTACTTCTACTACTACTGCTGCTGCTGCTGCTGCTGCTGCTACTGCTGCTGCTACTACTATGACTACTAATACTACTGCTGCTACTGCTTCTAGCACCGCAATTGTGGGGTTAACCCTGTTTCTTCTTCTTTTTCTTTTTCTTTTTTTCTTTTTCTTTTTTTTTGCAGGGCCAGCTAGTAGGGGACTATCGGTGTAAACAGCAAGCGAGCTATAAGGATAGTCCGGTATTATCGGTGGGGCTAAGGCCTTCCTTGATCCCACCGATAGTATGGGACTAAGCAAAAATTTGCCAGTGTAAAAAATATATCGTATCATTCCTTTTTTTTTTCAAGCCACATGGCAATACGAGCGAAAAGTGGTCAGAAATAGTGTTTGAATAAGGGGATAATTATTCCGGGTCAAGTGATATTTAAAGAAGTGTTTTGAAAGAATAATCTGTCTACATTAATTAGAAAGTGGTGGAATGCGTTTGCTTAAATTCTGATAGAATAAGGCTCCTAATACAAATAACTTAAGGCAAATAAAGTGAAGTACGGGTAGATTCCAAAACGTCCAAAATTTCGAATCGCGCGCCCAAAAGAATGTCTTCTGCAAAGCATTATGGAAAGGGATAACCAGAATAAAAAAATGGACCAAATTCATACTGTTGAAACAGCATTTTTCTAGAGAATATCTGGAATAATTTCTTTTTTAAATTAAAAGGGATGAATTTAAACAGAAAATTTTCATATGCGAAAGACCAACTTAAATCAATTTGTCCTTAAACTGTCAAATCACACTTCAAATACCGATAAATCTTGAAATTTTCAGCAAAACTGTCTTGCCAACACCATGAACACTGAAGAATGAAAAAGCGGATTTGTGGGTCCCCTCCCCCCTTTTTTTTCTACAGTAAGGAGGGGAGGGGGGCAGGGATCTTGGAGGGGCCCTTCCGCCCCTCCCTCCCTCCGTCTTAATGAGATGTTGTCTTCCCAGTATAAGAATGCAAACTGTATCAGCCATGCTCTAGAAAATGTTACTCTTCACCACAAAACAACCAATAATATGCCAGGGAGCTTAGTATAAACAACTGAAATGAGTGGTTTGGGGGATGGAAAGTCTATTTTTAGTTGTTTTTTTTTTGTATTTCATGACAATTTCATTCAAAAAAGAGAGTTTGAGAGGAGAGGATTACCTATTAAAAAGGCATCATGCCGGGTTTCACCTAAAAATCAGATTCCCGGTAGTCCTGATTATATAATAGTTTAAAGCTTAGAGCCTAGACATTTCAAGAACGTTAAAATCTAAAAACAAAAAATATCAACTTATTCAAATCTGGTCATTTTGTGGTGGAGGAGTGGCTTGCGAGGTCGCAAGAAAAATCTGCATTGTTTGGGTTTGAACCTTACATTTTAGACTTTTTAATATTTTTTTCTGACCCCCTTGAAACACTTCTCCTGACACTTTTTTTTTGCCATTCACTTTTGTACACGGGGCTATTTTTATGAGACAGGTTCTGTGATTGGCTTTTTTGCTAGTAAATATTTATTCGCTATCTCATTGATTTATTCTCATTATGTTTCATCATAATTAACTGAGGCTTAATTTTTTTTCATTGCAGTCAATTTTCTGAGTAAACTCTTTTCTTTATATTCATTTACTTTTTGTATAGGTTTTCTGTTTTTGTCTTTTTTCCCCTTCTTCTTCGGCGAATGTACTTATTACCGTTTCTGATGGGTCAAAAGGGCAAATCATATCATGTAACCGTTTAAAATGATAACAATGAACTGAACCATTAAGATGTAGTGTTATCATTAACAGTGCTACCCCCTCCCTCTCCCCCTCCTCTCCCCCTTTTTTTTCTTTTTCTTTTCTTTTTTCTTTCACTGCACACGTACACCTAGATGCCCTCAAAGGTTTTTCCTTAACCATATTTCCAGAGACCCATGGCCCAAATTCAGCCGGGAAAGAGAATTTCATTGAAAGATCCACCCCATGTGCAGTTCCTCCAGATGCTGGAGTTGCGTAGGCCTGTTCTCTGAGATCAGGCTGAGAAGACTGCGCAATGCACTGCGCCGGTCTGGCAAGAAAGTGCCTTTTGTGTTTTGCCATGGACCAGTGGATCTGATTTTTCTTTTTTTCCTTTTAAAAAGAAAAAAAAACAGTTTCAAAGAAAAAATAAATGTATACATAAATTTATTTTTAGAAAGAGAAATAATATAGGCCTACTAAGAGCATAAAAAAACTCTTTAAAACATAACAGTTAAAGGCGTAAATATTCTTGTAGAATGAACGCCGACAATCTCAAAACCTACCTACCTATTAACCAGTAACCCATCCTACTTATGTTTGCAATGGCAATGGCTTTTATTTTAAAAGTCATGTAGTCCTGTATATTTTTCTTTAAAATAAATAAACTACTTATTTTTTGTATTTCCTTTTGTTATTTTAAAAGGAACCTCCCATTTATCGACGTTCATTGAGCAGTTGTATATAATATTATAGTTGTGGAGTATTAAGGTATACACTCTAAGAAAAAAAATGGCGCTGAGAACCTTTTCTTGTCCCGCATTTGGAACCTTTAAACGTTCTTCAAAGAACCATTAGTCTATAAAGGTTCTCTAAAGGGTTCTAAATGGGTCTTTAGAACCATTATTGTTGTACAAGGAAACTTTTGGGGTTCTTGAAAATATAAGGAACCCCTTTTCTGTCATGTCTGTAGGGTTCTAAATACGAGACAAAAGGAGGTTCTAAAATGGCACATTTTTCTAAGAGTGTATCTTCTTTAATGCAAAGAACAAATTTTATCGACTAGCTATCATTTGAAAGGTTCTTCGGTCAGAAGTCTCCTGGTGAGGAAGGCAATCACCAAGTTGTATAAAAGATGTTTGGAGATATTCTCTTTACATGATTAAGTAAAGGAATGTGTTTTGGTTACATTGCTGGTTCCAGAACCAGGGGCTGCCTGCATGGTAATGAAATTCGGTATAGGAATTTTGATGCGACTAGCCCACTCAAGTCATATTAAACGGCCTCAAGATATCATGGGGCCAGTGAGGAAAAACATCCCTACCCCCCCCCCCCCCTCCCCAATGGACCCCTTCCTGTAGAAAGTTCCTGAAGATGATTATGTGGTCGGAACTTTTAAATTTGTTATGATCCCGTTCGGAGTTCATTTTTACCATTATGCACTCTATAATAATAATAATAATAATAACAATAATAATAACAATGATAATAATATAGGCTTTCCCGGCCAATTTTGCAACTTTGTCAGTCTAATTCATATTACGAGCATTCAATTTCAACGCCATCGTTTCGGTTCACGAACATGACTAAAGGCATCTTTTTTTTTTCTTGCTATTTTTGAGAGGGGGGGGGGGGAATGGCGTGTACAAATATTCCCCCCCCCCCCCACTTTTTAAGGAAGAAATGATATTTGAATTAATCAGTAAATAAGATTTTTGATAATCTGTCATAAACAACTATCATATTTTAGAATTTCTATTTGAAAATGCGATTTAAAACCAGAAAATCGCTTAATTTTGGCTCGCTCATCATATTTTAGAATTTTTGTTTGAAAATGCGATTGAAAACCAGAAAAGTGGTTATTTTGGGCTCACTCGCTTCGCTCGCTCATCATATTATAGAATTTCTATTTGAAAATGCGATTGAAAACCAGAAAAGTGGTAATTTTTGGCTCGCTCGCTTCGCTCGCTCGCAAGATAAAAGTTAAAATGTGTGTAAGGGGGTCTGTGCAGGTGGGTGAGGGCGTGTGTTTATACCTTTTAAGTGTGAGTTCGACAGAAAAAAAAAATTGGTAAAAAAGGTCGATCATCTCCCCCCCCCCCCCACTCCTGAAAGTGGATTTACACCGGTGAGCCTAAATGAGAAAAAGGTCTACATTATTGACTCAAAGAGAAAATTAAATTCGAAATGAGCCCCTTCAAGTTTTTAGGAGAATTCTAAACACAGTATTGTTAGATTTAATTAATATGAATGAAAATGTTACGAATTTGACTGCCCATTCGCGCATTTGAATGCTCGAAAGGTCCTTTTCGGCAATTGAAGAATGAATTTGAATGATGCAAAAGCCAAATTCCTTGCTCGAAAAGCTAAATTGATTGACTTATTTAAACAATTTCGAATGACAGAAAAAAGGCAAACGAGGTTTTTTGCTAAATTGAATGAACGATTTATCAAATGGACGGGCAAAAGTGCGAAATTATCCAGGAATATCAGCAACAACAATAATTTTGTTTACTCAGGGAAATCATTCAGCTTCAGTGCTGTTCTTTCTGAGGGCCCATTACCCGATTGCCAGGTCCCCATTTACACCTGGGTCGCAGGGACGAACTTAATGTGGGTAAAACATCTTGTCCAAGAATGTAAACGCCCATGATGCAGCGAGGATCGGAACCCTATTAGAGTAAAGAGCTTTCGTCAATTGTCAATATACGTAGCACGGTGCTCCCACTGTGATGATAATAGAGTCTGCCTCAGGAACACAACTTTCATTGCTTCGGTATCAATTTCTGCTGTGCGTCAACCATGTAGAAAACTACTTCTTTTCATCATGATGTTTTGATAAATCTGATAAGGAATAGGAAGAACTAAAAATTTGGGTTTTAAAAACATAAAGAATTATCTAGCTTTCATTTAACCTTATGTCGCGAGCGGTAGAATTATTTTTTTTTAATGTTTTAAATGGATAATTATCATTTCAACGTGAGAAACGTTTCAGTTGTCGCTGTGATAGGTAATTGTTTTGTCCTTTTGCTTCTGAGCAATGGGGGGGGGGGGGGGGGAGGTGTATATAAACGCTACCATGGAACACCAGCAAAATATCTGCCATTTTGTGCAATGAATGAATGTCTGAATGCATAGACGCTATCATAAATCATCACTGTCAGAGGAGTTAACACTAGTTTGGGAAGGTGAAGTCAGTGGGAAGCTTCATTCTCAAAATCAGGAGGTAAAAGTCAAATACATGGTTCTCACCAGAACTGAGACAGCATGTACTCCTTGGCTCATATACCCCCTCCTGTGCCAAGGACCCTAGAACTTTACGAATGATGATTTAATTCCGTGATTATATATATTTATCTCTTATTACTTATTAAACTGTCAGATCATATTTGAAGATTCCGATAATGTTGATTTATGGCTTGTCATATCTCAGACTTATTGTTCTGAAGTAAATCTAAATTACGTGTGTAAATAAAATCAAATAAAAACTCATATAGAGAAAGGGGGAATGACATGTCTCGGTGTAATAAAAGATGATAGACAATCCAGTCTCACAAATGATTTAGTAGCTAAAATGTCAATTTTACATCACTCCTCAATCAACACGATGAAGTTCATTTGATTTATATATAACTACAGGCTGAATTTATAGTTGAAACACATCAGAATCGTAATAATTATTGGAAGAGGTATACAAATTTATTGCTCAAAGCATGCATGGGAGGGGTTATAGGGCTGGAATATGTGCTACAGATATCAGGAAAAATGAGTAAGAAAAACTACGAAGAAAATCTCATCAAACTAAGTCATAGATTCCTTGGAAAGGAAAATTACCATCAAGGGGCATAACCAACATATCCATCCTTATTTTTACAGCGATGGCGGGAAATGACAATACTCTCTTTTTAAGAAGAGTGAACGCATTCACTCTTTTAGTGGTGAATTTAAGAAAAGAGTGAATTTAGAGTGAATTAAGAGTAAAAATTGTGATATTCACTCTGTATTCACTCTTTTAGAGGTGACCTCAGGGATCACTCAAAATACTTGAGTGATCTCTGAGGTCACTCCTAAAAGTTCACAATTTTTATTATTGATTCACTCTTAATTCACTCTAAATGTACTCTTTTCTTAAATTCACCCCTAACAGACTCAGAGAGTGAATGCGTTTGCTCTTTTCTTTTTTTAAGAGAGTACTCCAGCACTCCCTTTTCAGGAATGAACCATAGCGTGATGATAGGTAATAAAGCTAATATAAACTCATGCAGTATTGGTTCTTGAGAGATGGGTTTTAGCAAACAACTTTATCAATTGCTGTTCAAACAGCCGGTGTCAATGGCAGATTATCTTATTTTTTAAAGGAAACTCGTAGCATTATCTTGATTTTCAGCGTGCAATGCCATTAAGAAAGAATCTTTGACCCGGTTTGTACGATACTAATGATATAAAATTCCTCCTAACAGTTTGTTGAATTAATGATAGCCGTAAAGATAAAAAAACAAACGATGTAATTAAAAACAAAGAATGTGAATTAAATCTTTTTTTTTTTATACAGCGTGAAAAGGTGTCATTCACCCGTCAAAGAATAATCATCATAAAATGCATGTTACAGGATATAAACAAAACAAAACAAAACAAATAAATTCCTTGAAAACAAGCCAAACAAAAAAGGAGCTCATAACAAACAAATAAACATACAAGAACAAAAAAACAACAAAAAAAAACAAAAAAAAAACAACAAAGCAAAGCAGAACAATTATGGCTTTTTCTTTTTTCGGTGAAGGCGATAATGTCCGATCAAAATAATCATTATTTAACATCATAATTAGTATGACATCCCATTGCTATTTCATTAAGTGCCATAATTCAAACCTAGGTTTTGTTTGTTTGTTTTTTTGTTTTTTGTTTTTCATACAGATGTTACTTTATGCAATCACATTATGAATATCATTTATCTCTTTATTCAGACTGCTGGATCAAAATATGCTCGCGATGTACAATTTAAACTGTAAATTATCCATGCAACCTAACAATTCCATTTTTTCATTGCTTTTCCTCAGCAGACATAACTATAATGCCTGCTTTATCATTGTTTATGACAATAAAATTCTCATCAAAAATTTTAATGTGAATGAAATCGAGTACGTGCCCCTCTTTGCACGTTGACCTTTTATTGCCTTTGTAAAAAAAACAACTTAGACCTAAGATAAACATTAAAAATGCATCTGCTGTCATAAACACATCATTAAAGGAGAATGGAACCCAGGCATCAGTGTGCTTTTAGTGAATGGAGATGAACAAGAAAGATTAAACAGTGAGAGTTTTAGCAAAATCGGACAATCCGTACAAAAGTTATGATTTTTGAAAGTTTAAGTAAATCCCTATTATTGGGATCCTTCAGTTGGCAACTTTGCCAGCATCTGTGATGTCATCGTGGACAACTCTCCATTCATTTTGTACACAGAATTTAACATTTTCTTCATTTTCAAGAAATATAGAAATTTTTTTTATTGACTGTTTGAGTATGACATGGCTACATCAATTCTTCAAGCATTCTGTGAAGAATCATGTTGATTCCTGACTCGAAATTTCATATACATCAATTTTTTTTTTTTAAATTGTGTACAAAATGAATGGAGAGTTGTCCACGATGACATCACAGATGGTGGCAAAGTTGCCAACTCAAAGATCCCAATAATAGGGATTTACTTAAACTTTAAAAAATCATAACTTCTGAATGGACTGTCTGATTTTGCTCAACTTTCACTGTTTAATCTTTCTTGTTCATCTCCATCCACTAAAAGCACACTGATGCCTGGGTTTCATTCTCCTTTAACCCAGCGTAAAGGCTGTTACCTCTAACCCCCTTTCAAAACAATAAATAAAAAAAAGCTTCAATATTAGTTCAACCGGCATTATACTATGTTTATTGCATGTCTTCGTATATACGTTTGAAGAGGCTTTCCAATGCAATTTCATGAAATGGTTTTTTTTTTTTGTTTCTTTTTTCAGGAGGCTGATGATTTTCCATCTTTTATAATCTTTATCATTGTTATTATTATCATAATCATTATCATCATAACAATGAATTATTATTATTTAGGAGTTAAAGTCTATCTTCTTTAAATTAATCAAACATAACATGATATTAGGTTGGAAAAAAGAATATAAGAAAAAAAAAACGACATTTCCTTTTTCGATATGATTCACTGTGTGAATTATCTACTGAATGAATATTCGTTTGACACCACCTCACCAGTCTAATAAGGTCATTTACTGCTGGATGTAGCCCTCTTCATGATTCTTCCAAGTCTTCCTGTCCTGGGCGCCAGTCTCGTCCAGGTGCTGCCCACGTATGATGTAATATCATCCCACCATCGATGTTTCTGTCTACCTTTGGACCTTTCCCCATCTACTGGTAGCCATTATGTGGCCCTATTTGACTATCTCATCTTTTCTTCTCATAAGGTGCCCTACCCATCTCCATTTTGCTTCTTTCACCTTTTCTGTGATATTTTTGGCTTGTGTTTGTCTTCTAATTCTGTAATCCTGTCCCTCAATAAGATGTTAAACATTCTTCCCTCCATCGCCCTCTGTGTCATATCAGTTTCTGTTCCGATATAGTTGTCCATGTTTTATTTCTTTGGATTTATATCTGAAGCTTTCAGCAACAAGACGTATCTATAAAAATCCAGAAATCTATAGAAATCTACAGAAATCCAGAAATCGCTAATGGAGACTTTCGAGCGTGCTATATTTTATTGACCCCCCCCCCCCCCCCATTTGACAGGAGGGAGGGGCGGCCGTTTTGCACTGTGCTGGATACGCGACTTCTCTTTTGTTAAATTCCTTCTTTTCTTTTCTTTTCTTTTCTTTTCTTTTCTTTTCTTTTCTTTTCTTTTCTTTCCTTTTCTTTTCTTTTCTTTTTCTTTTCTTTTCTTTTCTTTTCTTTTCTTTTCTTTTCTTTTCTTTTCTTTTCTTTTCTTTTCTTTTCTTTTCTTTTCTTTTCTTTTCTTTTCTTTTCTTTTCTTTTCTTTTCTTTTCTTTTCTTTCTTTCTTTTCTTTTCTTTTTTTCTTTCTTTTCTTTTCTTTTCTTTTCTTTTCTTTCTTTTCTTTTCTTTTCTTTTTTAAGAGTTGGCTCAGCTCAGTGCAGATGTTTTGCTCCCGTGTGTCATTCTAAACTAAGCTGATGATACAGCACACCAGGGCCGGATCCAGAATTTTTCAAAAAAGGAGGGGCGGTAGGCTTTTTATAGGTGTCTGTTTTTCCCGAAAAAAGGGTAAAACAGCATTTTCAAGTGTATTTTACCCCCAAACTTTGCCTTTTCTGCCCTTCAAGGGGGGGGGGGGGGGGCGGCCGATTCGGCCACCCCTGCAAACCGCTGTACACGGTACAAGACTTTTTGTCCTTGTTGTCGTTGTTGTTATTATCATTCTATTGAAATTCCACAATTTTCCATGCGCAGATGATTTTTGTCTGACTTCACGAGGGGGCGCCACACGCTTTATCCGACGAGCCCAACTTTGAGTTAACAGCCATGCATTTTCCATGAGAGCCATGCTTACACTTTCGTATTATGTCAGTTAAGCTTTACAGTCATGATTTCCACATATTCATCTCATCAGATTTACTATTTTAAAATTGACACGCCCAGCAAAATTCAGTAACGAAGAAAAAACTACTTGCTTTATCAGAGAAACAAATAACTGGTACGAAAATATTCATCTTTTTTTTTTTAGGACGTCATAAAGTATGGATTTTTTCTCTCTTTTCTGTATTCGTAAGATTATTTATGCAGCAAAATTTTAAGAATACAGAAAAGAGAGAATTAACGCTTGGGCATTATCTAAGTAAACTGTAAACTGTAAACTAACCATTGATTTGAGCAGTACACTGTGTTTTGTGTAGGTTACGTGACTGTACTGATCTCTGATCGATTGTAATGGATGTGATTTTTTTTTAATAGATCAATTTTGGAGTCCATACTTAAGTTGCATTTTAGGGAACAATATCGTAGATATGATATCTGTTGAGCTATAGGCTGAATGAATTCCTGCAAGACCTGCACAAAATTTCCGCTGTATTCTTCTTCTTTTCTTTTCTTTGTCGAAATCTTTGTGGAGAGGGGTGGCACCAGGGGCAGGACAAATATGGCCGCAACTGGGGCGCCTGTTCAGATCATGCACCTGATGTGATGCACCTGTGAGGGGGGGGGGGGGGCGAGGGGCGGGGGTAATTTTGGTCCTTCCCTCCAAAAGCCCGTGATAGGGGGTCAAAATCCGGAAGGGCGCTCAATACCGTTGGGTAGGTAGTAACGCGTGACTGTTAGTGTACAAACGATATGAGAGAAATGACCCGGGGGGGGGGGGATGAAATATTGTAACAAAAAGCAAAATAGGGGTCTCTATAAACTTTTTGAAAAGGTAAAGAACTTGAATTTCGGGACAATCACCAAGAACAGTTAAGGTAGATAAGGCAGTTACCAAAGCACAATTGTCTAATCTTAGCTATTTTCTTTATATCTGATTATTATTATTCTAAACATTATAATGTTCTTTTTTATACAGTAGGGCCTATATGAAAAATAAAGAATTAAGATGAACCTCTGTAATAAAATAGTATGATCATACACACACCCATACACCCATACACACACGGCACGCACACACACCAGGGGCGTAGATAGCGGGGGAGGGGTGGGGATGCATCTCCCCCCCCCCCACACACACATTTTTGACTCATAATATAGCCCCTATATGTGTGTACAAAAATATGTACGAATGAGTTAATTATCCCCCCCCCCCCAAGGTATAAGGACCTGTCCACGCTAATGACACACACAGACAGAAGTGCTAATGGGAGGGGCATGGCTTGGATATAGTGCCCTACTTTTTAAGGTCTGAAAAGTGCCCCCTTTTTGCCTTCCGAAAAGTACAACTTTCTCTCTGACTATTTTTTTTAATTCCTAACAGAAGCCATCATTTTCTTGCTATAGAAGCCATTTCTCTTCTGATAAGCAGGGGCGGATCTAGGGGGCCGCATCGGCTGCCGTCCCTCTTTGAAAAATTCTAAATCCGGTGCTGGATAAGTGCCCCTTTTCTCTTTTGACAATTTTAAGAGACATTATTTTTAAGGGTTTTTTCCCTATAAAATCTTATAACTGCCCCCTTTTCTATCTGATAAAATCTCCTTTTCTCATTCAAATTAATGTGCCCAGTTTTGAATAGCAATAATTTAAAAAAAAAATCATCAAAGAGAAAGAGGAAATTTTCGAGCACTTAAAAATGTGGGAGGGGCACCCCTATACCCACCTGGAGCTCATCCCGTGTGTACATTTATTGAAGACCCATCTTTTTTCAGAAGTTTTTGGTTAATTGTTATATTATGCATAATTGTTTAATTTGTTTGAGCAGTAGCATTGTTGGGATCTCTGTTACACTACAGCGCAGTAGAGTATATCTACATAGTGACTGCGCTATATAAATGGTCTAATTATTATTATTTATTATTACATTTGTGTGTGGGGGTGATGCGGTGTGTTTGTGTGCGACTATTTAACAGACTATTGTGGCCTATTAAGAAGCATCTTAAAATATGTCTGTTCACTTTCTAATTTCTTAAAAGGCGCCTAATTGATGAGTACTCTACAGAGTGGATCTGGCGCTATACAAGTCGCATTTATAGTTATTGTGAGTTTTGAAAAGCCAATAAAACACCGAGACCTACAGAGATGGTAGGTACCTATACCCCCTGCCCATGTTCCTCATATACACTCAAAATCATAGTACGGATATGCGTCAACCTACCCAATATTATGACGCTTGCCTGAACGTGCCCACAGAAATATTTCCACAGGCCAGCCCCACCCGCCCGCCCGCACGCCCGACCCCGGCCCAGGCCCACGTCGTCACGGCGGCCTGGCGCCGTGCGCACGTGCCGCGCCGACGGCCGGGCCGCGTCTTTTTTTTCCCTACCGTTACTGCGTAAAATTGCAGAACTTCACTCAGGAAGCGACTTGTGCGAGAGGCTACACAGAACACACGCAGTACGCATGCGCGTGGACTTCCGACGTCTCCAACTAGTAGTAGTAGGCCTAGTACGAATACTTACGCTGAAAGCATGGCTGAATGTAAAGGTGTCACTATCCACCAACTATCGCGGTGTCAGCTGCACTTCAATACATGAACAATTCCATCCAAAACTATATAAACCTCTCATAATTCTCTACCACAAAGTATGAGTGACTTTTGATATAGTTATTTTTCTTCAAATCTAGCTTACATTATGTGTACGCAGCTAGCCCATATCACATGCAATTGCAAGCCGACGCGATCGACGAACTAAGTCCACGCGCATGCGTAGTGCGGGTGTACTGCGTAAATCATATTCTCTATATTGATAATAGCCTCTCGCACAAGTCGCTTCCTGAGTGAAGTTCTGCAATTTTACGCAGTAACGGTATGGAAAAAAAAGACGCGGCCGGGCCAGGCGCGGGCGCCTTATCCTAGCGCGCCCTCGATCTGAATGGATCTGGAGTGCAGTGCTAGTGTTCGATTTTCCCCTCTCCATAGTCTTTGCTAAATTATTAGTACTACTCAGGGCATCTTCAACTCCAGAAAATAAATCAAAGTAAGTAAGTCACATAGTACAACAAAGAGTGTAGTCATAATACTGGTGCACCCTTCAAAAGTTTGAAAAGAATGGATGACCAACTTTGGATGAGAGGTCGCATGTGCTCTGTGCACATAGTTATGACCTCACTAGACCGAAGTTAGGCACGCTCACGGGAATTTTTAATTTTCGTGGAAGTTGACAAAACTTACCTCAAAAGACAGATTAGATATGAATTAAAATGATTCCTTACTTCATTTGTTGAAAAACTCGCGAAAAAATGAAATCTTGATTTTTCTCCTGAAAATGCATGGTCTATGACATTTCGTCGGCTCAGTGAAAATCACATCCAGCCAGCGCGCATTTGACCTACTTCACGAACGTTGGGCGGGCCGAGTGGATAGCGTATGCGTGGAGCCATGGCATGGTAACGGCGCGCTGTAGCGCGAGTCTTGCGATACTCATTGGAACATCGCGCGCAGTTGTATGCATATTTATGAGCGATAGTGAAGGCTGTTTTTTGCCATGCATAATGAAGTAAACACAGCAGTTTCAAGGTATGTTTACTTTATTTATGCATAGTTTGGGTTTTTGGGGCAGAGGCAACATCGACTTTCAGCTGTTTGAAAGTGCTGCTACCTGGTATTAATTTGGATTTCTGCAGGCGGTCAATTTTGTCAGCACATAAAGTGAGCATTATTTTTCTTCCCCTACTTCCTCTCTTTGATTTCAAATTAAATATAGTCTCATGTTTGCCTTCAAAATAGTGACTCATGTATTGCTTTATATCAGTTTTATATTGCAGGATTTTTGGTTCCAGGTGTTCCTTGTTGGCTGCCTCCTAACATAAATAGTAAGTAAGAGTAAATAAATTTTTATCAAAGATATGTCTAAACATATTTGATTTATATGTGGCTTGCACAATTAATGGTTTAATATTTTTTCATAGTACAGTGTAATATGATTTTTAATACTAAAATTCATTTAAAAAAAAAAGAAATATAGAAAGAAGGTCTTACCTTGAACTCGTTGAGATGCAAGGATGCTCTCACATATTATGCACAATGGGAAAAGCTTTTGATACTGGGCTAGAAGTCTTGGGTTCGATCTCTCCTACTGTTTGAGCTTCACTTGTGTCTATCAACCATGTGCAATGTAAGTTGTAGGCATACCAAGATAAGAATTGCTGTTCTTGGGCATTTTCAGAGCCCGCATAAAAAGGATATGCAGTATTTATATTCGCCTTTGGAATATAGGTAGAGACGTATAGGCATAGCATAACTGGATGAAAATCAACATGATTTTCGATACATTTCCTTTTTCTATTTGAAGATGCATTTTTGTCAGTACGGAACTTTCAGGTCTGGAGAATCAACATGCATAAATAATCATAGAAAAACAAGCAAACAAATTATAGAATTCTAAGGTCATTTGAGACCAGGTCACAAATAAATTCAGATTGAGTCATGTAGAAAAACTCGTCCACTTGGTCGAACTCAATCTCGTACTCATTTCCATTGTAATTCAGAACAGCTCCTGTCCACCAAATTTCTACACCTTGGTGATCTTCCCATTTTTGGGTGAAATGTTTGCTCACTAGTGAGTTTGGATTTTTCATGAGGGGAACAACATATTTCATCTTTTCATCACATTCTTTGATAATCTCACTGTCTAAGACATTCTTAAGCTCCTCCACATTGCATTTCGAGAGTGCTTGCTTAGGAGATAAATTTATTAGCTGTCGAAATTTAATTTGACTAATTAGGAAGTTTTTCCTGCTGGTCACTGATTGCTTCTCTGAGAAGACTTTCTCTATTGAGGATGTGTTTTCCATAATGCCATCCTTCAATACGTGTTCTATCACTTCCTCTGTTTTTTCTCTCTGCTTCTTCTCTTTTTCTGACAGCATCTTTCTACTGGCTTCATTTTTGTCTTTTACTGCTTTGGATACATTTGCTGTATGGATCTTGTCATGTTCACGAACCTCCTTCCCTTTCTTCATCGCTGACATAATTGTTTGTTTTTTCTCTTTTGCAGATTTCCCTGCTAACCAGTCCTGTGTGTCGTTGGAGGAAAACATTACCTTTGCTTCCATCTTCCCAACTGAGATGTTCGGTGCTCTATGTAAAAGAGAGTCCGCCTTTGCGAACTGGCGTTCACCAGATATGTTAGTAGCAGAGCATGAAGCAGCTGCTTCACGAAGATCCTTTCCTGGCTCCCAAAAGAGTCCACCTTGTAACTGATCTTGAAGTTGTCTCTTGCATACTGTGACACATTCATGCATCATCTTCTCTAGGATAGGACAGGTAGCAGCCTTTTGATCATCATTCATTTTCTCCAGGAATGGAATGGGTTCAATACCCCCAAATGCAGAGGTATTAGGAGAGAGCATCTGATACGGGTCAGTTTCCCAAGACGACATGCAATTCACTGCTTCCTGGTATATTGTGTTGATACTGAGAATGTTCTCTGCTGTACTCAGCATCTTCATCCATGGCTCGGTAATCTTGACTGAAATAAGAGCTAAACAAGAAATAGAAGCTTGAAGGTGAGGACATTGGAGATATTGGTAAATGGCTGACTGGAGATCATTTGAGGGCTTTTGAACTTTCTGAAAATAATTCAAAATAAATGGCGTCATCAGAACTAAACACTTGGCTGATTTGAATAAAATGTTAAAACGATTACCGACCCATCTTGGAAATGTTGTCACTGGACACCCAGCACTCTTCAGAAAAGAAGACAATGAAATTCCACATCCTGTTGCCTCATTATGAAAGAGGTCGGATATCTTCCTTAAAATACATGTTGTACTACTTTCACCCCTCTTTTTGAAAAGTCTGTGATATTTCTCTGGGTTCTCATTTTCTTTTATTGCTTTATCACATGCCTTGCCAAGGGTGTCAAGGGGGTGCATTCCACACCTGAAACTATTGATCTCTTCATCTTTTAAGTTAGAGAGTTTCTTGTCAATTGAAGTGTTTACACTGGCTCGATCTGTCATTGTATTTGTTATGCCATCAATTAAGTCTCGATTTACCGCAGATAGTGATTCCTGAATCGAACTAACATACTCATCACCTGTTCCCCCAGCTTGCTGCCTCAACCCTACCAAATATGTTTTTTCCTGTGATGCCAATTCACACTCGACTAGGTGACCAACTCGTGATTTTGTTGTGCCATCATATTTCAATGTTGTATTGTTTCTTGAAACAAAATGTTCTTCGATCTGGTCTCGACAAATCGCTTTCATCTCAGATGCAAAGCGTCCTTGAGTTTGCCGAGATGGAAGGTCATTCGCGAAAGTCACATCACATACAGTTTCCGCAACAACTCTGATGGCTTCACTTACTTTACCTTCTGCAACTCCTAGGTTCTGTAAGTTGTTTATAAAATTAGGGGGAAAAACAATATATTTTGCATGCAGTCTACATCAAAGTGACATAACATTTGCTCCTACAGCAATTGCTCCAAAAGACAAAGGGTTAGGGTTAGGGAGTTGACAGGAGTTTGTTCAGAATTATGTGAAGACAAGGATTAAGATTTAGGGCACAAATTTTGGGTTTGGTTGTATGTTCTGGCTTAACATGCAGAATATCCATGGGAGCAATTTTCGCCGGAGCAAATGTCATGGGACTCCACATTACTGAAACATTATGACACTAGTAAATAACTTTAAATAGATGTAGTTTGGTACAGGCCTATAATTTACCAAGGAGAAATTATTTCACTAAAAATATTAAACAGAACAAAATTGTACTAGCTAATTTGAATGTAAAAAGAAATAATAAATATGGCATTTACTTCTTTGCATATTATGTAAGTAAAATGGGTAAATGCAATTTTGATGAATTACAAATATGTTTAAACAATTTCCCTGTTACCTACAATGTATTTCACAGGAAATTATATCTGTTCAGTTTCATTTTTGAAAGCAATTGCACAATGAAATCATTGACCTGAATTTTTTTTTTTTTTTATATGACCAAGTGCTTGCAAGTTTCTTTTTATTCATATAATTCATATAATTCAAAGCCAACCTGTAGATAGTAGGATGCTTCTCTAATCTGAGGGGCATAGGACTGACCAATCTTGGTTTGGATTCGGGGAGGATGCTGGGACATTTCTACTTCATGTTGGAGACTGTCTATGGTGTCTTTCAAATGCTCAATCTCTCGTTGCTTCTGGGCAACCTTCATCTTTTCCTGTTCTGCATATTTCTTTTCAAGTCTCTGTCGTCTTCTCTTTTCTTCCTGTACTTGTGCTCGAAGTCTTATAATTTCATTTTTCTTCCGATTATCTTCACTCTTTGTAATGTGGTAGTTCATTCTCCATTCTTTTTTAGATTCTTTAAGTCGCTTTATTGTTTCAGTGATGCGTTTTCTTCCACCTCTTACACTCCCAAATACAGATGTGAATGACTGAACTTTATCTTTATTTTTTTTCAGTTCCTTCTCTATGTGCTTGATCTTCTCCTTGTACCTTATCAGTTCCTTCTCTGTTTGTTGTACTTTATCTTTGTATCTCTCAAGTTCCTTTCCTATATTCTCAACCTGATCGTTTGAACAAACTTCAACATCCACTTTTCTCTTTTTAGTTCTTGTTGTACTTGCAGCACCAAGATCTTGGTTGATGTCAAGGCATCTACATGTGTCAGTGTCAACATTTTTAGGAGGCCGTTCCACTTTTCCTGGAGGCTTGAAAGGTTCTTTAAGAAAGTTTACCTTTACCTCGTTTTGATCTTCAGTTTTTTTAGATTTGTTTAGTTTCATGTATCTTTCATAGGTCCTTGAAAGCTTTGTCTGCAGGGCTTTAAGAGAACATTCAGCATCAAATTTTTTATGCACTATAGTGCAAAATTGTGACCATGTAATTCCCTGTCCTCTAGTAAGTTTTGGCAATAGATGAATGACGACTTCATTGGTAAACTCGTCAGCTGGTAGCTCGAGTAGATAGTCCACATCTTCTTCTGACATTTTGGCCATGATCTTTGATATATTAAGCCAAAAATTAACTATCTGGAAAGTAAAATTGATGGAAACTCCTTGAAGCAGAACTTAATTTCTTTGCATGTTTTTGCATTCACTCAATTGTTAAGATTTTAAGCAATCACAGTTCAATTTCACATGTGGAAAAATATCTAAGAGCAAAAGTCCCATTCCCTGTCCTAATTCAAAGCTAAAAAATGTCAGTCACAAAATAACAATCATTCCCCCCCCCCCCACCCCAAAAGTGCAGTGCATCGAAAAAGGAGATGTGCAATACTAAATAAAATAGTGCTGAAATAAATTAAGGAAATCATAACGAACAAACCACAATCATTTGGATTAGAATGAGAATGAAAAGAATCACACAGAAATAAATACAAGAACAAAAAAAAAAAAAAAAACTAGAAAAGAAGGATAAAAACATAATGAAGAGAGCCATCTATTGTATCTTTCTTGGGTATTTGAATTAATATATCAAGCTAGCCAAAAGGCAAGCTGACAGATCATCCAATAGAGTAGACTCCATTATCTGTCATGTGACATAAGCCAGAGTTGGTCTTTCATGGCTTCAAATCCTTGGCCTGGACTGGTCTTCACAATTGGCCTGGAATGGTCTTGCCTGACATGCAGATGTTGGGTTGATAGGCTACTTTATAGGGATGACTTGTTTGGGATTTGTGTTTTCAGGAATAAGTAAAGAAACCTGAAGAAAACAAAAAAAATAATACAGAAACAAAATTCATAAATAAAATCATATTCATACTTTAGTTCTATAAATATCAAAATAGAGGTTTAAAAAAAAAAAAAAACTCTGGTAATGTCCCAAGAAAATTCAGTGCCCCCCTCCCCCTTTCATGACATGTCTACAGTACACTCCGAAGCAAACATGCCACTGTATACAATGCCAACAGCTTAAGAAACCCCAATGAAATATTTTACAATAATAATTTTCATGTAGTTCGAGCTGATTTGAGCCTATGAAGCACTTACATGTAATGTATACATGATGTAGTACAAGCTTATCCAATTCTGAGACTGAAGTAAAGAATTTTGAGTTTGTTTTTATTTTTCAAATGATTACTCATAATTTATTCCATTTTCCAGCCTTGAACTTTGTTTTGTAAAAAGTTACCATTTTCCATGTTTATATGAGGAAATTCCAAGTGTACTAAATAATCAATTGTTTCATGATCAAATATTTACAAAAAGAAAACAAAATAAAACTATCCCCATCATAAAATAAGCGAGTGTGAATATGCACACGTAAAAGCAATACGTGGGGCTGAGCAGGACAACTGTAGCAGACGCCAGAAATTCCCCCGCGAAACCCAAGCGCGGGAACGCTGGCGAGTGACAAATTTGTCCGAGACAGGCCCCTGCATAAGGGAAGGTCGCTTATTTGCGCTCAGTTTAATCCCAGTAATATCGGTGTTAAATTAAAGTTTAGAATTTCCCCTTCATTATGAAACATGATGCATCAGTGTGCAAGTGATATAAATATTGGTAAAACTACGAAATTGGGCAAAATCAGGCGAATTTGGTACTTACGAGTGATTTCTCAGGCCTCTCTCGCGACGTTTGTGGCTCTCACTGCAGCTGCAGATGATCCAGATGGTAAGTCTATACGTCAGCCTGCCATACGGTGTCAAAATCATTTCTTGTGTTTCGATACGAGACATGTATGAGTGGATAGAAGAACACCATGCCATGGCTCCTTGAGCCTACTTTCGCTTCGTTGCGCTGACCCTGCCGGTCGCAATTTCTGTACAGCGAAAAAGAGCTCGCGAAAAGCGCCCTCTTGTGATGCGTGAGCGTGGCTACCGAAGTGTTCTGTCTCTAACAGTCGTCGTTAGCCTCGTATTTTGGTAGGGTCGGCACTTCTCCTTTACGACGACTGTTAGAGACAGAACACTTCGGTCTATGACCTCACTTACATGTGGAACTCTGAATTGTGGTTAGCGCTGGGCTCATATATGGCACCGGCACAGCCAGACTGACTAGACCTGAGGTACCGGCGCGACGGTGCGGCCCTTGGCGTGGTGATTGCGAAGTGTGAGTGGATGTGATGCTGACTGTATTATGCGTACAATACGGAGCAAAACTAATGATTTACTTAGGGCCGTCTCATTATTTTGACTGTTAAAATGTAAAATGCTCGTATGTCTGCATGGTTCAATATTCATTGACATGTTTGATTCCAATTAATTATAAATAATAATAGACTCTAAGTTAAGAAATAAGACTAAGTAAGAGAGAGGAGCTAACCCCCGGGGGGTGGGGGGGGGGGGCACTCAGTATATAATGCGTGGTGGGTATGTGCTGCGGAGAAGACCCCCATTTTTACACTCAAATTTCCGTTCCAAAGCATAGCATATTTATCTTATTGAGAAAAAGAACAAAGAAAGCCGTTCCAAACCATAGCATTTTCTTCTTGTCCAGAAAAAAGAAGAAAGAAATCCGTTCCAAAGCTTCGCATGTTTTTCGTTACGCCGTTCCGGCCGCATTGATCCGCTACAATGAGCTGCATTTTTGGTGAAAAGTGGCCCGCAGAGCGCTGTCCGACCATTGCCTCTGCGCGAGTGCACCCGGCGCCCGTGCCGCCCTGCTAGCTGCATGCACGTATGCCCGTTCCATAGGGGTACATACGCACTCACACGCAGGCGAACCTTCCAAAGACCCCCGTTTGCACAAACATTTGTAGTTCCAAAGCCCGTTCCGAAGACCCTCCTTTTCACAATAAGCTCGTTCCAAAGCCCTATCTATCTATCTGTCTATTATGTTTTACACCTGTAGGCGTTATAGGATTTTTCCGTGGCACCGGTCTTGTTACAGTCAGTGCAGATTACATACCCTTGTTGTGTTTTAGATTATCGTGATTTAGGGGGCTTTTTTTCAATTTTTGGCATTTTTGACACTCTATTTGCTTTCCGCGCGTTATGCTGTCCACTCTTCAATGGAAGTGACCCCCCCCCCCCCATTTTGACACTCTATTTGCTTTCCGCGCGTTAGGCTGTCCACTCTTCAATGGAAGTGACCCCCCCCCCCCCCCCCAGGACATTGCGTGAGATTTTAGGCAGGGAACCGTACAATATATATGGGGATAGGCTGTGATGTAGGCGTGAGAAAGTGATTTTGGGGGATGAGCAAGAGCCCCCAATGCGGGAGTCTCACGCCTTATGCGTGAGACTTGACATATCTGGGGGTGGTATTCTGCAGGGGCCATGCCCATGGAACGTTGTTTTGGAGTGGGGGCTGACACATAGAGATCTTATATATTGACACTAGTACTAGAGCACTCACTACGCATTTGTGGGCGCAATGCTGCTATGCACAATCGAACAGACGGGCTGCCATCTCAATCTGAGCAAAAACTTCGCTCCTGCCCGGATGCATACTATATTTATAGGAGTGAGTTACATGTAGATATGTCAATTTTCTTTACCATTTCCTCGGTTTAACGCTGTATGCAGCTTAAAAGTCATATGACCAAATATATTTATGCTTTGTAATGTGATCTCCTTGTCATTTTAGGGCAGGGGTGGGGTGGGGGCATGGTGGGGATGACCCTTCCTAGGCTAGGGTGCTGAAAAGTGAAATGTACTGTATGCTACATGTATGTAAGCTTAACTCAGTTTATGGAGTGACAAAAATATAATGGATTTGATATTGATTTTTTTGAAGGGAAAGATGTATTTACAAGAGTTACCCCCCCCCCAAAAAAGAAGAAAAAAATAGGTGACAGGAGCAAAGTATGTATGTATGGATAGCTCATGGACTCAACTTTCATATGAGACCAAAAAGGCTGAAAATAAGTCACGCTTGGGTGAGCACTGCTCACTTTTGTAAAGGGTATAAAAATTAGGTTGCGCAGGAATTGCACCTTTCAATTTGTGAGAGATAAGTCCTTTGGAGGTTACAGAATTGAGGGTGATATGATGAATTCATGATCAGTTGCAATCAGTTTAGGTTTGCTGAGTGAGTTTTATGGTTTATTAAATCAAAATTTTATGCATGAGTGAACGGGAATTGCATTCATTATTGTAGCATTGTACCTTTCCCTGGTAGACTCAGTGGTGTGTTCATGGGAGTCAGGATTGGGTGATGGTACATGTTGCAGGGGAGGTGATCGGGTAAGACTTTGTTAGGTACATGTAGATGGGATAAGGGTGAAGAGGACAGTATGCCCCCCCCCCCCCTCTCTCTCTCTCTCTCTCTCTCTCTCTCTCTCTCTCTCTCTCTCTCTCTTGCTTCCTGTGTGCTAGTGCATATTGTGACAATTCACATTCTTTGGTCTCCACTCCAAAATATCCAAACCACCTTCCCTTATCCCTTAAGAAGAGAGCAAGATTGTGCATTGAAGGAGGAGGTGGACATGTGGACCATTGAACTAGCAAACTTTGATTTTTAGTTTCCATTATCATTTATTTTCCCCCTTTTCTCTATTACAAGATGGATGAAACAGTTGTAAAATTGAAATGAATGAAAATCAACTGAAAACACAACTGACATGTTCATTTTACCAATTTGTGTTACACTGTACTGTTTTTCTTGTCCGAAACTCAACTGCTAAAATGACTGGTTGGTTGGATAAACTTTGATTGAGTGATTGACTGAGTTATTGATTAATTATGATTGATTTATTGAATAATTCATTGATGGAATCAGCTGAATGGTGATTGAATGCTTGATTGATTAATTGATGGACTGATACATTGATTAGTTGAATGATACCTAAATATTGATTGTCTAACTTACGGTATTGATTGACTGACCGATAGAATGCGATTGACTTCAGGTGTCAATGGGTGATACCAGTCCCAGTCCAATTTCGGAAATGCAGGTAGAATTCGGGATAGGGGAATGTGGTCGGGATATTTTGGAGAGGAGACCAACGGATGTGAATTGTCAAGATATGCACAAGCACACCCAGGAAGAGAGAGAGAGAGAGAGAGAGAGAGAGGGAGAGAGAGAGGGGGGGGGGGGGGGAGTATGCATGTCCTCTTAACCCTTATCCCATCTACCCAACAAAGTCCTACCTTACATCTCACCTCCCCTGCACCATGTACCATCACCCAATCCTGACTCCCATGAACACACCACTGAGTCTACCAGGGAAAGGTACAATGCTACATTAATGAATGCAATTCCTGTTCACTCGTGCGTAAAATTTTGATTTAATAAACCATAAGATTCACTAAGCAAACATAAACTGACTGCAACTGATCATAAATTTATCATATCACCCTCAATTTTGTAACCTCCAAAGGACTTACCTCTCACAAATTGGAAGGCACAATTCCTGCGCAACCTAATTTTCATACCCTTTACAAAAGTGAGCAGTGCTCACCCAAGCATGAATTATTTTCGGCCTTTTTGATCTCATGAAAGTTGAGTCCATGAGCTATTCATACATATAAACCTTTTTTTCCAGAATCATGTATTTTTCATTTGGCGGCCATTTCAAATGTGTAAAGTTTTTCTTGGGATGCACTGTATAGGATCTCTATGCTGACATCCAAACAGGTGGACAGAGCCCCCTGAAGCCCTTATTGACTGTATGTTTCAGTCAATGATATTGCTAATTATACTTTTTAATTTTTATTTCTCTTGATCTAGTTATCATCTTGTAAGAGAATGGCTGATAAGGGAGGTCAACAGTGTCCTCAAGGGCTGACCTGCCCTCTTTGTCTGGAATCTTTCAAGAACCCCACTCTCCTGAGATGTGGACATACATTCTGTAAAGTCTGTCTTGAGAACTATGATCAGCTACACAATGGCATTGATCACATGGAGTGTCCTGTCTGCAGGAAACGCACAAAACTAGAAGCAAATAGGGTCGCTGGACTCTCACCAAACTTTTCATTGCAAGGTCTTCAAGATGAATTGCACTTAGATGAACATTTGTTACCAAATTTTTGTGTGTTACACAAGTCAGAATCTAGGAACATCTTTTGTGAAGTTTGTGAGAATTTCATCTGTATCACTTGCTTCATCAAAGACCACCAAGGTCACAAGATTGTAAGGAAAGAGGACTTGAGAGAGGAGTTAAAGAAGAAGAAAACTGCTCTCATTCAAGAGAGTAAAACAAGGAAACCCCAAATTGAAAAAATTTTGAAAGATGCAGAACAAAAGAAAGAGGAGGTTCATTGCCACCTATGCAACATGGAGAGGGAAATTAGGGATACATTTGCAAAGAAAGTTAATGCTCTCCAAGAAAATGAGAATAAACTGATTAAAAAGATGCATATCATGCAAAGGGACTCAGACAAGCAATCGGAAAGTTTTCTTGCTCATCAGAGACAGCTGATAGATGATATAGATGTATCTGTTGGAATATTGGAACATACATTATCCGAGCATTCAAAAGATCATGATCTTATAGAACATCACCTGCGATGCATTGTTCTTGAAAACTCATTGAAGAAACCCAAGAATGAGTTGTCTATGACTCAAGTGCAAGAAGCAATGAACTCTAGGTTTTATTGTTCCAGTGAGAAACTTCTTAGGTTAGGTTGCATAAAGCAGGGAGGAATAGTAGCAACAGACATTAGTCAACAAGTGAAAAAAACTGTTGCGAGTACCAAAGGCCGAAAAGGACAGGGAGGAACAGCAACAACAAGTAATGGTCAACAAGTGAAGAAAACTATTGTGAGTACTAAAGGTCAGGTAGGACAGGAAGGAACAGCAACAACAAGTATCGGTCAACAAGTGAAGAAAACTGTTTGGAGTACCAAAGGCCGAAAAGGACAGGGAGGAACAGCAACAACAAGTAATGGTCAACAAGTGAAGAAAACTATTGCGAGTACCAAAGGTCAGGTAGGACAGGAAGGAACAGCAACAACAAGTATCGGTCAACCAGTGAAGAAAACTGTTGCAAGTACCAAAGGTCAGGTAGGACAGGAAGGAACAGCAACAACAAGTAACGGTCAACAAGTGAAGAAAACTGTTGCGAGTACCAAAGGTCGGGTAGGACAGGAAAGAACAGCAACAACAAGTAACGGTCAACAAGTGAAGAAAAGTGTTGCGAGTACCAAAGTTCGGATAGGACAGGGAGGAACGGCAACAAGAAGTAACGGTGAACAAGCGAAGAAACCTTTTGTAAGCACCAATGTTCTCATAGGACAAGGTGGATCTGCAAAAAGGAGCATTGAGCAAGTAGAGATAGCTGCATCTGTGAATACGAGTGCTGGTGAGATGCAAGCAAGTACAAGTACTTATGTAGGAGGCATTCCAGCACCTGCAGTGAAGAATAATTCTCTGATCATTGTAAAAGAAGGTGAACATTCGTATGATATGCTTGGGATGGCAGCTCTATCTGAGAACTCTGTAGTGGTAGGATATGGTGGTAGTGGATCTCGTTGCTTCTCTGTGTCTGGTGAGAATAGACCATATTATCCAAATGGTGAAGTAAGGGATGTATATGATATTGCATGTCTAACAGATGGTAGATCAGCAGTATTGGGTTATGATAGAGTATGCCGTGTTTACGACAGACAAGGTACATATACAGGTTTGCAGTACCTATGTAATCAAGGTTCTGGCAACCGCCGCTTCATGCCTTATCCTCAGTTGTGCAGTGATCAAGATGATAATATTTACATTGTCGACAGGAATCCAGAGATCCTCATCTTCAACAGGAACAACCCTAACCCACAAAGAGTAATCGATACTGGGGCAAGCCGTCCGTATCAGATCTGTGTTACGAAGACAGGTGCAATGATCGCATGCAGTCATGATCCTGGCAAGTTAGTACATATACGTAGATCACTTGCTGTGCTTGACAAAGAAGGTCATATTGGTTCCTGTATCAAATCCAATAATGTAGTGAATGAATTTATGTTTGCTGCAGTAGACAGTCGAGATAGAGTTTTAATAGCAAGGGTGAGGAATAGAACTGATGTGCTGAGATTGACCAGATATACACTTGAAGGATTAACACTCACCAAGGAGGTGATGTTCAAGCAACTGAAGTTGCCTCACACCATTGAGTGTTCTTGGTGTTTTGTGGTCAGTCTAAACCCTAACATGATTGCCTTTTCTACTTCACAACATTTGTATTTCATAGAACTTGCGGTGTAGCTTTTACACTTTGTTCTTCATTACCTATAGATGTGCAGATTCAAGCTTCTACAAAAATCATAATGGCTGTAATTTCCAGCTGTACATTGTTGTTTTACTGTATGCAGCAGTGAAAATGATCAAATTCAAAGAGTTCATAATAAAGTATAATGTGTGTTTCAAGTAAAAAAGGTAAAACCCAACTTTCCATCAATTACTCAAGAAACGGTTTTATAATCATATCACTCATGTCAAATTTTTTCTTCCTCTCATGTATATCAAATACGTTGTGATATTGTCATTAATGAATGAATATGCAGGGTTTTAATTGAGTAACTAATGTCAAAGTACAGTGCTCACAAAAGTCATGAATAATGTAATTACATTACAGTAAAACAAAAATGTAATTACATTAGATTAAAACAAAATAAATCATAGATAAAGACCCACAAAAAAGAGAAGTGAATTTCAAAGAGTTTATAATAAAGTATATGTATAATGTGTGTTTCAACTAAAAAAGGTAAAACCCAACTTTCCATCAATTACTCAAACGATTTATAATCATATCATTCATGTCAGATTTTTTCTTCCTCTCATGTATATCAAATACGTTGTGATATTTTCATTAATGAATGGATGTGCAGGGTTTTAATTGAGTAACTAATGTCTAAGTACAGTGCACACAGAAGTCATGAATAATGTAATTACATTACAGTAAAACAAAAATGTAATTACATTAGATTAAAACAAAATAAATCATAGATAAAGACCCACAAAAAAAAAGATGTGATCTTTTCAAGATTTGCTTCTATTCATCATTATTGCAGTCTTGAAATGATATTTGGGTCCACATTTAGCCCCAAAGTCCTTCCACATGGCACTTTCCCCTGTCTATGAAAGAAAAAATGAAAGCAAAGAGAGGATCAATGAATGGCCGTTCATTGTGTTGAACTCTCGTGCTCGCATCACTTTCTGCATTGGTTGTCCGTACTTTCATCATCACAAATGTGATGTCATATAACAGGAAGAAACTGCCTTTTTATGATACGATGTAATCACATAAATATTCCTGTGGAAATTTGTTGCAGAAGAAAAGTGTTGTACATGTTGCAAAAAGGTTGCCGCATGTAATTGAGCGAGACTATCTGTCCTTGTTATTTGACTTGCCTATCATGATGTTAAATGCACTTACAATTTGTTGTTCAGTGATAATTTACTTGCATTCATTTTGTTGATTTAGCAGTGTATATTTAGCCTGTAAGTGTACATAAAGTATTTTGTGTGTTTTGGAGATAAACTTTTGATAATTTTCAATAACAAAATATTTCCCTCCACAATTTTCAGCTGTACAGCTCTTTTTGTTGGTTGGATTCATGGAAGTGTTTTTGAAAAGGTAGAGTAAAGAATGTGCATGGTTGTATATCTAGCATGCACTTTTATTCATCTGATGTCTTCCACATTGTTCTAAATCATAACCAAAATGCTTTGTATTAAGAAGACAATTACATTTGAATCTTTTTTTTTTTTTTTTTTTTTTTTTTGTATAAAAAGTTAAAGGAAGCAGACAAGCAGTGGAACTGTAATTGAAGCTCAATGTGCCAAAGTCTTTAAATGGGAGGTTTGTATTCTTGTCCCTTTTGTTAACATGTGATCATGCCATAGAACTGTAAACTGTAGAAGTGGAAATATTAGGCAAAATTGTGTATTTTTTTTAATGATGCCAAATTTCTTGGTTTATGTGCCAAATGTAATTGCACATTTCTTGTGTTATGTGCCATTTGGAATTGCACATTGGAGGTTTTTTTTTTATTTCATTATTAATAATTGACAGTTCAAATGTTTTAATGTTCTTATGAAAAGCCACATGTCTTTGTTGATAATGCCAAAAATTATGTTCAGGGTTGGCGGATTTAAATCACGTTGATTTAAATCATGATTTAAATCGCGATTTAAATCACCATGATTTTTTTTTTTAAATCATTGATTTAAATCACTTCCATTGAAACATGTACAAATCATTGACAAATTGTTTGTTCAAGGCAGTTTTAATTCTTCAAATCAACTGAAAAACTTTGAATTAATTTTATATCTATTGAAAAACTTTGAATTAACTTTATATCAATTGAAAAACTTTGAATTAACTTTATATCAACAAAAAAATCAACAAATCCTTCCTATCTAGTTAAAACAAATTAAAATCAAGTCAATAAAATCAGCTGATTCCTTAAAAATTAGAGATTTGTGTCATCAACAGTTACTCCATTTTTTGTAAATGGCAAGTTTTTCTTCTGAAATTGTACATTCTTTGACAGCAATTAATAGTGAAACAAGTTTCTTATTTATTTCTTATCATTTATCACACAATCCAAGACTTTTCAGAGAGCAGTAGTGTAAAAAATATAATATGTAAAAGTCAGTGACAAAGAGGTTTGTTTGCAGTTTTCCAGTTTTGATCCTTCACAGTTATACTTCTATCATGTGAAATTTAAAAAAATCATCTAATCAACAGATTCCACATGCTTATTTCTTCTTGTTACATTTATCATGCAATTAACATAATGTAGTACAGTCACAATTTGACTGTTGGAAAAAGCTTTCTCATATACCTTTTAAGTCACTAGCTCATTTTATGTTTAGTGCTATGGAAGTTTTGTATTTGCATTTAGCAATGGAAAGAGGATTTATAAAAACAATTTGCAAAACTCAAAATAAACTTTTAAAACTACATTTAAATCTTAAGATGTAGGTACTTACATGTAAGTTACAATTAATTACAGTTGTAAGTTGTGTCTGATTTGAAATACAATACTTCTTTTTGTAATACATATGTTGTAATATCAGCAGTTTTGCTGGTTTTATTCTTTAAGTCAGACTTACAGTTGTATAGGGTCAAAAAATTTTTTTTTCCTATTTCATGTATCAAACAGATTTTTAGAGAACATGTGAATAAGAATTGTAGATTAATGTAAAAATCACAGTAACATAATGTAGTGTAGTCACCCTTTGACTAAGCTGTCTCTTATATTGGTCTCCAACACTGACAGTTTTGCATCTCTATCTGTAGCAATGGATGAGCTTAATACCAATTAGTAAAACTGTCACAAAACTGTTGAGTGCACATTTAGATACAATTTTCACTGAGGAGTGTCTGGAGATTTTCCTCCGGGATTTTTTTTTAATACTGAGTGGAAATTCACAGAGGGGAATATTCTCTACTCACTGGGAATTCCCTACTCACTGGGAATTCCCTATGGAAGTTTCCTTCATGGCCCTGCATGTACATGTATGTATGATAGAATTAAGTTCATATACATGATTCCTCAAATAGATTTTTATTTGCCCATTTTGACTAGATTTAATTACAAATCATTATGGTTAAGAAAAATATTAGGTGCGAAATGTATGATAACATTAAAATTGATGTCATTGTAGGGTTGAGGTCTTTTGGTAATTAAACTTTTTTTCGAATGAACTTTGAAAAAATAAAAAAAATAAAAAAAATCTGATTTAAATAAACAAAATTGCCAACTCTGATTATGTTTCATGCAAAGTATACCAAGATTATTCTTTGCCATTTAAATGTAAGTTTAAGATTATAAACTTTGCTTAGCATTGAGCAATATTCTTTGCTGAAACATTTTGTTTTACCTTGTACTAGTAGATAATGTTGCAGTTGCATCAGGAAAAACCTGATGGTTTTCTCATGCTAAGCTTATCTCATGCCATGATGTCAGGTTGATAAATGTAGTGAGTGTTGGATGAAATACAGCACTTTTTGCTTTTCTTCTTCGCTGTTAGCATGATATCATTTTCAAAAGAGTATCAGAGAATTATGTGTTTAAAATGTTACTGTGCATACACAAGATTGATCATAAAAAAATAGCAATAAAGAAAACTTAAATTATCAATTGTCATCTTAGCAAGTCCGGATCAAAATGATTACATTGTTTCCTATTTCTGCCTTCTTGGAAAGAGAAATTGTGGAACCCCTGTTCGTAAATTTGCCAGGCATAAATCCTTTTTTATCCTTGTTGATAAGCACATTTGAAAATCTGGGTGCCGTTGCATAAAACTTGCTATTTTAGTAACTTTGCCATCAATGGTAACTTTCATGAAATACTGGATTTTGATTGGCTGTTGAGCAATGTTTCCATGGTAGTTACCATTGATGGCAACGTTACTATAATAGTAAGTTTTTATGCAATGGCACCCTGACCTCCCCCCTTTTCATACATTCTGGAAATATTTTTTTTAATGCATATTCTGACACCTCTAGACTAGTCTCTCTTCTTTAAAAATTGTGAGTGCGTCGATCAGTACACAAAGCTCATGAAGCAAAAACCTACAGCATTGAGTTTGAGACTAAAAAGCCTTGTAACTGTTAAACATATAATAAAGTTGTGTATTGTTTATGTTATTTTCTCTGATTGTGCTATCACTTTTGTTGACTCAAGGTGCTTTCACACATGATGCGACAGTGTGGTACCACACTGTGGCACCACTCTGTTTTGTCTTCACACATGGTGGGACTTTGTGTCACCACATATGCTAATGAACGTGCATTAACGCGTCAACTCTCAATAAGAGAGCATAGTGTCAAAACTTGCGCAAGCAATCTCATGGCAACAATTTTGTGTCAACTTTTTAGAAATTTGATTGGTGCGCATTTTTTGTGTATCTAGGCAGCAAAAAAAAGTGTGTCCTGCCTCGGCGACATTTTTTGTCGCCCTATACCCCATAGGCTTGTACACAAAAAAGTGTGGTGCCACAGTGTGGTACCACACTGTCGCATCATGTGTGAAAGCACCTTTAGTGTGCCCTTTTAGAGGCTGATAGCAGAGGGGAGGGGGGGGGGGGGGAGTGGGTTACAGAAGGAGACCAAGAGAGGGAGAGAGACAGAGCCAGGGGGTGGGGAGGGTAGAGATGCAGAATGGGGGGGGGGGGGAAGATGATAATTAGAACTGATCGTTGTGGGGGTGATGACAATTGTGACAATAATCATGATGGTGTTTATGATGATGATGATGATCAGTGGTGGTGATAATGTTGGTGGTTATGATCCTTGGGGTGTTTCATAAAGCTGTACGTAAAGTTACGCATGACTTTACGAATGACTGGAATATGAAGTGCCAAATGGGATGCCCAAAGAGTTTCCTGATGTTTAAACAAAGTGTGACTGCATTTCGCATAATCTCAATTAAATTGTGGCAAAATGCACTCCACAATAAAAATGTAAACAATAGTATTATGTATTCATATTTCACCTTGAGCTGATGCAATTTATGATTGAGAATCCCATTTGGCTTGCCATATTCAAATTGTTCGTAAACTTTGTAAAGTCATTTGTAACTTTACAAACAGCCCTTATGAAACATGCCCCCCCCCCCCCCCCCATTATGAAAAAAGAATGTATCTTCGCAAATAAAGGTAATGTAATTTTCAACAAAAAAAACAGTCGAAATCGTCGAGATTCAGATTCATTCATTCATGTCGTTTGATCTTGATTACAATACTAGTATGCAGAGCTAGCCCTTTGCAATTGTGAGTCAGAGTGGATTTATAGAGAGAGTGACGAAAACGGAAGTCGTTTCTGATTGGTCAGTTATTTCATGGAGCTCAAAAATAGTTCCCTCGGCTGATTTTCTGCTTCAGCAGCGTCTGTGGTGAAATGATACATGCTCTGAAATTTCAGTAAGTCGAATTTTCTCTTTTCGTTTTCTGGTTCTGATACCACATTTTCCCTGAAAAAATATTTTTCTAGCACAGTGGTATCACTTTTATATCAATTAAGTCTGATCCTGTGGAGTTTGCGTAATGTCTTTTCAATGTAAATAAACGCCGGTTTAACAAATCCAATTTTCATGTTCTTTTAGGGAGAAAAATGACGATTAAAGATTATTTTCGCATTTTCTGTCAGTGCTGATGGTTATGATGTGTTGGAAAAAATATTGCATATTATTTTCAAGGTTGCCATTTCTTTAATTTCGTTATTTTTAACGAAAATAGCGTAAATTTAGACAAAAACCATACATAGAAATACTGCATGAGGGACCACTGGAATGTTAAGGGAACTATTTTGATTTTGTGGCTAGCGCCGTCCACGGCACGGCCAACTCGGGCAAAGCCGAGGCGGGCGGCCTAGGGGCCTAGGGCTAGCCTAGGCTAGAGCAAGAGCCACGGTCCATGCTGAAAGTTTGGGGCTTCGTGCACACGTTTCAAATTTTATTTTCATTTTTTGAGCCTGCACTTTTAATGATAATAATTTCAGTTTGCCTTAAGTAAAGTAAAGACTAAAGACCTAAATTAGTAAATATTTGAATTTAAAATCCCAAGCCTTGCCCTAAACTCTAGGCTACTAGAGTCTAGGCCTAGCTAAGTTAGTCCCAAACCAAAGTTCCCCCTCGAAACTAAGAGTAAGACCAGGCCCAAGCCCAAGGCCAAGAAAAGATTTAGATTTAGTCCAGTCAATGCTAGACCTGGATCTAGAGCTCTAGTCTCTAGAAGACTAGATATCTAAGTTCTGTTCAATTAGTTCCAGATCTACTGAAGATCAACTGAATTTCAGTGTTAATTCAATAAATTGGTTGAAAAAACTGAATCAAAATCATATTGTTACAGTTTTGCATGCAGAATCTGTATAGGGCCTACCCCATTATTATTTTTGTGTTTATTTCTTGTGCAGACTTGTTAATGCCTGTATGAGAAATCCTTTGGCAGGATTATGTAATCATTTAGGACGAGTGCACTGGACCACAAATCCACTGATATCTACTAATTATAAGACTTAAAACCTCACATAGTGCATATGGATAATTTAGACTTTGCCTTTATTAGCAACTAGCAATCTCAAGAAAATATGAAATGATAACCTCATTGTTCATCGTTACTTTTTTTTTAAATAGTTTTTTTGGGGGAAGGGGGTGTTGGCTGCACTTAAATTTACCCTTAAATTTCGTATATTGGAATGCAAGTTTCATTGTTTTGTACACATGAATTCATGATGAAGTAAACATAGATTTGATAACATTCCATGATTCCTCCATGGATTGTTTTTATTCAATGATAATTATTTACTCTTTGATATTCATTACAGGATGCTGGACCATAATTGATGATTTAATGGAGTTGACACAGACTGAAGATACAGAACTTCAATACAGAACTTCGCTTCATGAGAGGCAGGATATGCCATGAAAGAAATGTTGGCAGGTGTCATTTTAACTTTTTTGTTTGACTTTAGCATTTAGAGGTAATTTTGCATACTCATATTGCATTATTAAACTTCTTTGTTAAAGCACAGATCATATCATGAGTATAACAGTCTCTATCTGATGAATATGTGACCAGCATCATAAGATCAATTCATACATAAACCTTACGTAGCCTTGGCTAAATTTCTTTTAATATTGGAATGGTTCAAATAATTTCTTTTCCAGTAATTATGAACTGACTTAATTAATCAGCTTAGTTATCTCATTATCAGTTTTTAAAAATTGATAGAGTAAAGACATTTTTAATGTTGGTTAGTTTACATGTCATTTTTTCAGTAATGAAAGGAGCTGAAACCATGAATAATCTGATAATATAAATATTTCTGTTTGTCTTTCTTTCATTTCCTCTGCCCTCCCTTTATCTTTCTAACCCCCTCCCTCTCTCTCTCTCTCTCTCCCCTTCTCCTGTCTTTCTTTACTTTCTCCTCTTTATTTTATTTTATTTTGCAGATCAAAATCAAAATGATGCATGCTACGAGGAATCATCAAACCGCAATCTTTGGCAAAGACAGAGAGAAACGGGCAGAGATTTACATCTGCTGAGGGCAAGAAAATAGACCAAACACAGACTGAGTAGAGATACAATGTTACTGCCTGCCCAAATAAGTGGTGGAATTTCAGGCAGCCAGTGTCCATGGCAGTAGCCTAAAATTTAGCTTTGGCATAGACAGAAATTTAGAAAGGGGAAGGGGAAATATTCCCATATCCCACCTTGTTTTTCTTATTCTGGTTAACAAAGAATTGTGGAGTTAAAGGACTCATTGCATTCTTTTTTTCTTTGATTTTTCCCCCTTTCAAGTTTCAGTACACATTTCTGTGTGAATATGCCATATGGTGAAGAAGTCAGGGCAGCCTGTAAAAGAGCCTCATTTTCACTGACAACTGCCACAAGCTACTGAAACCCTTGCATCTGATGGGAACAAATCATTATTGGGCTAAAGTTCTTCAAAAATTTCAGGACATTTAAAAAGATGTCCTTTTTTTGTATATTGTTTTTGTGGTCCTAGCACTTTGTTTTGAATGAGTAGCCCATTAAATGTTCATTTGTCACCAAAACAGGTATTGTCAAGAGCAAATAGGAGATGCCCTCTCCAAGTTGTGAATCTGATTTGGATTCATTATAGTTTTAAAATTTGCCATTAGGTCAGTCAATTACATCTTCAAACTTTTGGCATCAAGCCATAAAATATTTCAAAGAAAGGTAGGGGCATTTAGCTGAGTATTTTAATGTGATGTTCAAAACTTATTGTTATGTTTAAGCATTTGCACTACATCGTTTCAGAATTTGAAGAGAAATTAGCTAATTTCAATTTTAGATGAGAGATAAAGTAAAACTATCATGTTATCAAATTTACAACAAATATTCCAAAGAATAAGTCAAAAATGAATGATTTTGCTCTTAAAGCATCAGGAAGGCACCTTTACAAAACAAAGAAAATAAAAGAAAAGTGTTGTGTTAAGTAATGAGATCTAAAACTTTGCAAGTGTCTTTCTGTGGCTTATAGCAATATAAAGTAAAGCTTTTGTGCAGATTGGTTGATGCTTGCAAATGTGGGCTACTACCTTTGAAGAGAAATTAGAGTCTCTTGTGAAACTATTCAAAGGTACAGAAATTGTGTTACCATATGCAGTAATTTTTGTTGCATGTTAGTTTTAAACTATAAGAATTTATTTCATACTCATCCATGGCCGTACACAGCAGGGGAAAGGGGAAAGGGGTGCAGAGGGGAAGGGGTGCAAACTGACATTTTTTACTGAAAACTTTCTGAAAATCCACCAAATACTACAATTTGACTTTTAAAAATACAAAAGTATTCTTGTGACTGAGTTTTTTCAAAAAAATTTTACGTGTCTTGCCCCCCCCCCCCCTGGAAAAAGTTTCTGCATATGGCCATGTACTCATCTCATTTTTGTCCTCAGCTAAGTGAATCTTTTTTTGCTTTGATGGCATGTTACTCACATTCAAATTTTATTATAACAAATGATTTTTTTTAGTATGTTAGGTTTGATAAAATGCCTCCACCTTCCAAACTGTGGGTACACGATTGTGAGGACATTCCCCCCTTGGAATTTCTGCCCTAATGCAAAGGTTGAAGAGTTTCCCTTCTCCTTTTATTATTATTTGGGAGGGGGTGTTAATAGAATTAACATTCATTTGATTAGAGACATTGAATCAGATTTAGCATTTTAATAATTTCACTAGAATAAATGATTCTTTCATGTTCTGTACAAAAACCCTGCCAGTTTAAAAGTCTGTTATACTTCAAGAATGCTTTGTGGAGAGGGGTGTCTCTTTCAACGCATATGCAGGATTGGGGAGGGGGAAATTTATGGCCAGAAAATCGGAAATTGACAGAATGCAAGAGAGAGAAAAGGGATGATCTGAAGACAGTGTAGACATAGTGATAGATATAAAGAAAGAGAGAAAAGGCAAAAACGTGGAGAGTTTTGTTAAGTTGAATGACAGAGAGTGAGAGAGAGGAACAAAGCTAAATCTTTTAAAATGAATTTTTTATAATCAACGAATGCAGACAACAAAAGAGGAGAGTGATTATAGAAGATATGCTATAGAGAAGAAATAAAGATTATTGAGTGATGGTAGAGTGAACTGATTTCAGAATTACTTCATCATATGAAATTTAATCAATTGACACCCAATACTGAGGAAATGGACTGGCGGGGGGGGGGGGGCACGGGCTCAATACGGTATACGGGGGTGTGTCTCTGAGATGAGTCGCTTTTTGGGAAGAGATCCCTAAACATGGGGTATAGTTTCAAGTCGGAAAATCCCTAAACATGCTCCTCACTTTTTTTAAAATCAGCAATTCTATTGTTAAGAGTACACATCCGAGAGTCGGGAAATCCCTTAACATGCCCCTCACTTGTTAAAAATGAGTGATTTTATTCTTTAGAGTAGGCCTATACATCCGAGGTGCATAATCCCTAATAATGGGTGCCCTGCTCTGCCAAAATGAACGGTTATGAAGGCTTCAGCGACACACTCCTGTCGGCACCAAATTCGAGCCCCGGGATGAACTGCCGTTTGCAAGAATAGAGTTTGCTCAAAATGATTATCAAATGAGTTTATATTAATCCTTATTAAAAAGAAAACTGAAAGAGAGAGATGGAGAGAGAGAGAGAGAGAGAGAGAGAGAGGGGGGGGGTGATCAGACACATCAGGAAATGAATTGAGCATAGCAGTATAGTGTATGCTTACAAAATTCGGAATTATGTTTGAATAAAAGCATTTGAAAACAATCGTGATAACGAACAGCTGCAGGGGAATGATTAGTAAATGCCATTCTGGCTCAAAACAGAAGACCTTTTTCACTGGAATCAAATTAGCTTTTATGCTGCATTTCCTTCATTCGGGAAGCTTTATACATGCTGTCAGAAAAGTGGATACAATCAAATATCGTCTTGCAAGCTGGCAGCAAGGCACTCAATTTCGTTCTGTTCATGTAGGTAGCAGACGACGCAACAGACTGGGAGGGAACTATTTTGATCCCCATGTTTGACCTTTGACCGCGCGCCCCATAGCTTGTACATACGCGTGTCGCCACTCTCTCTATAAATCCACTCTGTTGTGAGTGAAATAGCGCCAGCTAGTGTTGAAAGTGCAGTGTGTATACAAAATGAAACATTGATATCATTCACGAAATCGAGCACACCGCTTGGTTCAGGGTACAGTACGGTACTTGAAGTTAAGTTAGAGATTACGGTAAGGAAATTACACTTTCTTTTTCAATTCAAGTTCATTATAGAAATATGATTTAGACCTAAGCAAGGTATAGCGTTTTCCTACTATAATTTGTGCGCGTACGCGATCGACAACGGGCCAAGAACTTGCAGCTAGTTTTGGGGCGTTGAATAATTACCGGTACCGTACTGCTTGGTAACACGACGGGGCGGCGGTGGAGCCTTCAACCAGACGACGGGGCAGCCAGCTGGAGCCAGCCGGGCGCGCAGTCGCTGCAGCTGCAGCTCTGTTGCTTGAGTGTCTGTCTGATAGTGACAGTCAAACCGCAGGGCAGGGACCCGTTTCCATGAAACCAACGTCAAGACAGTCATATCTTTGTCTGCCAACTGCGAAGATGTCTCTGATCTTCCTAAAGGCTAAACCATTTCATGAAGAGCTTACCAACTTAGAAGTTATGAGGAGAGGTCGATATGTGCTGTTACCATTGTATTGTGTCCACTGCAGATTTCAGGTTCTGTACCAAGGCTAGACCGAAGTGTTCTGTCATGTCTGTCTCTAACAGTCATCGTTAGCCTCGTATTTTGGTAGGGTCGGCACTCCTCCTTTATAGAGACAGAATAATAATAATAATAATGACAATATTTATAACGCGCAACATATCCATCTCAAGAGATGCTCAAGGCGCATACAAGACAATTTCAATTACATAAGATGAAGAACAAAAATTACGGTGTTTAAATGTAAGCTCACTAGGAAATTTAACAATATACATTAAGCATTAGGTAAGTTTTAAGCCTAGTTTTAAAAGTGAAAAGGGAGTTACTTGCTTGAAGAGAAAGAGGTAACTTATTCCACAAGGAAGGAGCTGCTGATGCATATGCTCTATCCCCCCAATTTCTTTTAGTACGTATTTCTTTAAGCCTAGCATTATTTGATGAGCGTAAACCTGAACGACCTGCAGAATGGGGTGACAAAAGGGATGAAATATATTCTGGGGCTAGATTATTGAGTGCACGATAGGTTAGAAGTAAAATCTTATAGATTATACGCTGTTGAACAGGGAGCCAGTGAAGAGATTTCAAGATAGGAGTGATATGTGATGACCTTCTAGAGTTTGTCACAAGGCGAGCAGCAGCATTCTGAACTTTTTGCAGTCGACTGATTTGGTTGGAAGGTAATCGGAAGAGTAATGAATTGCAGTTATCAAGATGTGAAGTTACAAAAGCATGTACTAATTGTTGGGTAGATTGCGGTGAGAGATATTGCCTAATAGCCGGAATGTTTCTGAGATTGCAATTTGCCAATTTAACACAATTTGACACATGGGGTTGAAGTGACATGGAAGAATCAAATATCACACCAAGATTCCTAGTTTGATGTACAGGAGATACAAGGGCAGAACCAATGTGGACATGAGAGACATTAATTAAAAGAAGCGCCCTAGTGCGATATGCATGCAATCTCATTGTCATGGGCACGACAATGAAAAACTCTCTGAAATTAACGTTTGTCACATTTTTTCATGGATGTGAAATATATCATAATACGATATAGAGTATACAGTTTACCAATATTTAGTCTTGTTTCTTCTCACTCTTCATTTTCAGGTAAATCCAGGGTCTTAACGTTAGGTCCTCTCGGTTTGAAAATCTTGCAGCAGCCAACCTCTATCTCTGTACATGTTCGCCTCGGCGCTTTTCGCAGGGAGATCAGCGAATTCGCTACTCCTAGCTAGCCGGCCTTGCATTTCAACCGGCCGTATTCAAGCGATCGACCATGTACGTTTGGCCATATACCGGTACGTACGAACGATGTTTTTTGTTGTTGTTGTTTCGTATTGGTCGCTCGTTAATACGGTTGAAATGCGAGTCGCAAATTCGCTGATCTCCCTGCGAAAAGCGCTGAGGCGAATATGTACAGAGATAGAGGTTGGCTGCTGCAAGATTTTCAACCGAGAGGACCTAACGTTAGCACCCTGGATTTACCTGAAAATGAAGAGTGAGAAGAAACAAGCCTAAATATTGGTAAACTGTATACTCTATACCGTATGATGATATATTTCACATCCATGAAAAAATGTGACAAACGTTAATTTCAGAGAGTTTTTCATTGTGGTGCCCATGACAATGAGATTGCATGCATATCGCACTGGGGCGCTTCTGTCTCTATAAAGGAGGAGTGCCGACCCTACCAAAATACGAGGCTAACGACGACTGTTAGTCTGTTAGAGACGGAACACTTCGGTCTATACCAAGGCATGCTGAACTCGGCCTGAACTGTAACCAAAAAGTGGACTGTTTTTTGTCCATTACTCAATGCAGCTCCTCATGTTGATCTCCATATTGTAATATTGAATGTTTGGTTTCATTTGATAGAGAAATTTCTTTACTTTTTTACCAAGGCATGAAATGTTACTGAGAGGGAAAAGAAATTGAAAGTAGATAGCTAATGCTTGTCAAAATTTTTACGAAACGAATGAGCATTTCCCATTCAAAATGAATGGGAAGCTGATTTTTAGCCATTTTTGGCAATTTTTCGAAACTTACATGTTGATCTTAATTTCAAATCAGTATAAAACTTGTATCAACTGAAAGAGAATAGACTGGGCTCTTTTCTGAAAAGTTTTCAGTGATGAGGCCCTGCATGAAAATACAAATTGAAAATGTAACGGTCTGATAAACATCATTGTTGGAGGGTATCCCTGTCCATAGCAAGTGGGCAAAAAAGGGGCAGAAAATTACCTTAATTTTATTTGAACAACTTTATCTTTTGATAGAAAAGTCTGAAAATGCCAAAATTATTTAACCATGTCATCTGATACAATATTCTTATCAATTATGTGAAAAAAAAATCCAGAAAAAAACCTGAAGCTCAAAATAGAAAATTTCTGTGGGCGCCCTACATTAAGGTAATCGTAGCCTAGTACTACTACCATTATAATAGCCTTGTCCTTATGCCCTTGCTGGCAGCCTTGGTCTCAATTACAAAATAATTGTAAAAGAATTTCAAACAAACTGCCAATAGGCATTCTTTTACATGTACATGTACTTTATCATGTCCCAACAAACTTAGCGCCGCTAAACTAAAAGTGGCCTTTCCTTGTTGACCCAAATAGTATACCCTGATACAGCAGAATACCAGTAGTAATGTAGGCCTAGATTCTAATTGTAATTGAGCAATTCTTGTATGTAGGCCTATGTGGAAATCATACACAACATGAAGATAGAAGTAGAGAAAATGCAGAACAATTGCAGAATACCCTACCACCACGTTATACTCCCATACCTGTTTTCAGAACGAGGCATGTAGATATACATGTACATTCGTACATGTACATTAAATGGTAGGGTATTCTTAGCCTGGAGGCTCCTGGAATGTGAAAAAAAAAAAAAGCTAACCCTACTTACTCTCCGCGGAGCCTGGCATTTTTCCCTATGTCGCTAACGTAGTAGCCGTTTCCCCACTTCAAAACGACCACTTTCCCATGGGCCAATGACACTACCAGCCTTGTATCTGTCAGCTTTTGCCATAACAAACCTGAATGACACTTTGGACCAAAAATTTTATATCCGAAAAAGAAAATTTACACTAAAATTAAAGTGGCAAAAACTCACTGGATGTTTATGTTCTCATGACGTCCTTTGTAATTTAGATCGAAAATGGGGACTATCTCGCCCATGCGATATACCTTTAGGCGCGAGCGATCTTGCAGATGTTTTCATGAATTCACAGCACATTTTGCCATGAAAAGAGTCATGATTTACTTTTTCAGTTATTTTGAACAACTTATTCACAAAATTTTTGATTTAAGAAGATATTTCTGTGTTGTTGCGAGAGTCAATATAAGTGGTGATTTGATTAATGTGTATGTTCAGTTTGATGATTATTTATGTTTTAAACTTAATGTTATCTTTTGATTTGATTTTCAGATTTATCATCATGATGAAAGCTCCCTGAAATGGAGCTTTTATCCAGGAATTAGATACTGACATCTAAGCAGATCTTTTTTTTTATTCTGAGGTCCTACTGATGATAAAAGGGAGTCAAGATGTTTAAGAAATTGAAGAGACAGAACAAAGATAAGGAGGTAAGAAAGCTTTAGGTTTATAAAGACAGTGTGAGGTTGCAGGATGAATTTGAAATGAATTGAAGAAAATGCATGCTCATAATGTACATGCAGTCATATAATTTTATGGGTAGATTTGTATGAACAACATCCCACTTTCATGCAACCAGCCAGCCTTTTCAATCTATCATTTACATGCATTCTGATTATCCCTTGACTTTGGATGAGAAGATTTGAATAAATTGCAAGATCAATTCTTTCTTTCTTTCTTTTCCAGTAGGAATAAAACATTTGATGTGTCAGGGATCTAATTTTGTGCTGGCATTCTGTTCTTGGTTGATATTCTACGCTTATTTGAACAGCATGCCATTTTGGTGAATATTTAGAGGTAATACTCATGAAATAGAAATGACCACTTCTGAAAGAGTAAGTGTAAAATGAAAGAATTATAAATGTGACCACAAAAGTAAGTACTGGTCCAAATCAATTTGTACATAGATCTGAAAAATACAGACTTAAATGCTTTCATTTGACACTCAAATTGTGTCAAAAAGAGGATTTTCAAATTTTAGATCATGACTGATGATATTGATCACTAGTACATGTATGTGCATGTAAGTAAATGAACATATTACAATGCATGTATGAGAGATACAGAATGATAACAGTAATTGTTACATGTTGACATGTATTATAGATGAGAGGTTGATGACATGCTGGCATGATGAAGGTGATAGTAATTGTTAGGAAGTAACTGTAAATCCCTATTGTATAATAACAATACCTACTTTACTCCCTTTGGCTAAGGTTAGCTTGATACTATTGTTCAACTCTAAGAGTGTGTGTGTGTCGCTACAGTGAACACAAACATCAAGAGGCTGTTGACTAAGCTACTCGTTATTAGTTTACAAACTTTATATGTTATATGTACATGTGGTTGCACTTTGTAAATTTGATTTTTGTGTGCAATTACATAGTTTCAAGTTTCTTAGACCCAACTACATGTACATGTACAGTGTATCTACACTTTATTTTAAGAGTACATTGTATCACTTTATTCTACAGTTACATGCACATGTATGAATACATGTATGTATTTATTTAGCAATTTTTTTAATGTTCCCATGTCGTATATTGTTAAAGGGTAAGTCCACCCTAGAAATTTCACTAGAAGTGAATCCCCATAGTCAAAGTATGTTCAGAAGAATTGCTTTTTACATAACATACTTTGACTATGGAGTAAGAAAATGTGTAACATCCAAGAAAATTGAGAAAATGTGAAATTTCATGTACAAAGTGAATGGAGACCTGCTTGCATATGATATCATCAAGGTTGCCAATTTGCAGATCCGAGAGTAATTTACTAGAAAATGTAAATGAGTGTAATTTTCTTATTCTTTGACCGATTTTTCTCATTTCTTTTTTTAAATGCTGTTCAAATTTATCTCCTTTTATTGAAACAGTGAAACTTCTTGGGTGGACTTTCCTTTTAAATACATACATGTGATATAAGATTTTTTCTTTCTTTTTTTAACTGCATCAATAGATACTTTTGTATTACAATTACATGTACTGTATCATTATGGGATACAGATCTACAGCCTTATACATGTAGATACTGTATATGTAGATTGTTGGGGTACGTAACCTGATTTGTGGTCAGTACATCAAAATGATATCTTTGTATGTAATTGTGAAGGCTTGAAATTTCAACACAAGGGACACAAAAGAGTATTTACAAATGTACATGTACCATGGCCAAGTAGTCCTCAGTGTTGTGCCTTGATTCTTTTCTTTTGGTCCCTATGACAACGGAGGTTTAGTTAAATTAGTTGATTTAGTTCCTACATGTGGCCCACTGTGTACATGTATTAAGCAATTGTGATTCATCTCCTCAATACACGAATAAGACTTTGTGTTTCAACTACCTGTACTTGAAGAAGAAAGGTTGTATAGGCCTGAGACTAGGATTAGGGTTAAGATTAAAAGATTGAGCCCTACCAGTCCTCTTTGTAAGAAAATTATCTTCTTGTATGCGTGTCTGCTGGTCTAAGCTCCTTTTTCTTTTGAACAAAGGTTTATCCTCTTGTAGAAAACTCAGGGCTAGATTGTTAGAAGATTAAAAAGCTTGGGTGGAATAGATGTATACATGTACATTGTACATGTGCATGTAGTTCAAGCAGTGAAGTGTTGTTATAATAGGTCAGGGAAAAAATTACATGAGGGCTAGGTGCGAATTCGCCCTCGAAATGCCCAAAAGAGCCCTGGAAAACTTAAAAAGAGCCCCTGAAATTCTCGTAGGGTCTAATGTTAATTGTAATACAATGTAGAAAATTGGGGTGGTTGGGCTCAAAAGGTAGCCCCCCCCCAAAAAAAAAAATGTAATAATTTTTTCCTTGTAATAGGTCACCGACCTACATGTACATGTACACTGAATGTATACATCATGTACAATGTACATATAAATGAAGCTGGTGGCAACCCCCCCCCCCCCCCCTTTCAGAATTTCTCCCACAAGTACATGTAGATGTACAGTCAAATCTGCTTTAGCAACCACCTGTATAGAAAGACCACCTGTCTATAAAGACCACAATTTTTGTTTCCCTTGAATTGTTTTTTCCATTGAAACATGTATTAAAGGAACCTGTCCATAAAGACCACCTGCTCATAAAGACTGCTTTTCTTGTCTCCCTTGGGCGGTCTTTATAGACACGTTTCACTGTACTATCGTTAGATCAGGCCAAATTCATTAGAAGGCTGACCTAAGCATCCATCAATATTCATGATCAAAAATGAATAATTCATTTTGTAAGATGCTTCCAACGAGTAGTGTGTGTTTGTAGTTGTACACGTTTTGAAACATTACACCCAACAGGCTGCTTACCGCATGCGCAATAAATGCTCATCAAATGGGAAACTAATGCACAACAAATACACATTAAATCAAAGTGTCACAATAAAAGTGATACGCGCAGTAGATATAAATAATGCAACAGTGTTATCGATATCGTGGCGATAACGGGTGCTTATCGGTCCCTTCAAATGAACCGAAAGAGGCGGGGCCTAATGCCATTCGCATAATGATATCCATGCATGCTGCTTTCTGTCTAGTAAATTGTATGTCTATGCGTTAGATCCAGTGGTTATAGAATTACCAATTAAATATGTGGGAAATTAGCAAAATATTCACCTTTTTTTTTTTTTTATTTGGTCCATAGGCCTACATACATGTACATGTACATGTACATACATGTACTACTTCAAGGTACTACAATTTTATGGTTAAGTTCTTTACTCTTTGCAATGACTAGTTTTACACCATTCATGGATACCATTAAAAGCTAAGTGCTGGTTACTGACATAAGATCTCTCACTCACTGCAATGCATGATGTAGGCTTGTAGGCAAGGAAGCAGGGAAATATTTCTAGCTGTAATCTTGCAGAGTGCACAGCCTAAGTACTACAGAAATGAATATCATTGCATCTTTCAAATTCTAGCATACTTTTGTGAAACTGAATAAAGCAGTCCATTAGTGGAGTAAAATGCAAGCTAATTGCCTGAACTATTCAATCGGTATTGATGAATTGCTTGTATTTGAAAAGGAGCCTCAGTGGGCTGTTTGATGCAGTAATCCAAATGCTATTCTCATAACTTTGCTGATGATCTTTGCAGGCTACCCCGTTTTCTAGTGATGATAAAAGTAAAGATACACACACAATGTAGGTCTTGCCTCATTATGAGAAGAAACATGAAGTAGAGAGCACTCATTGGTATGTCATCTCTCATTTTATGACTTTTTCCACCGACACAATTACATCTCATTAATGCCGGTTAGGAACATAAAGGTCGAAAGCTTAGGAAGGGAGCTTTCTGATTTGAAGAATGAAATATTGATGTGGATCAACGCTCACTTTCCAATCAATAGAAATCAATAATGAGGTCTTCATCCTGTGTCATAATGAATCATTGAGTAGTCTGTCATGACCTCAAGGATTGTTGAGAATTGGTGGATTATCAAGGACAAATATCCTCAGAATTCTGAATGTGTTGTGGGAAAACAACCATTAATGTTACTAAATATCCATTTAACAGCTTGCCCCCACGTACAATATTAAAATGTAGATGCAGTAAGCATTTTTTTTTATTTTAACCCGTAGTTCATATTTTTTGTCAGATATACATGTTGGAACACTACTACATGTACATCTAGCATACCCTGCTTGTTTAGATTGCTTACATGTCATGTTATACAGTACAGTAATTCATACAAGAATATTGCAGTACAGTCAACTCTGCACAAGTCGAAGTCGCGTAAGTCGAATAATCGCCTTAGTCGAATAATCGCCTTAGTCGAAGGCCTGTATTGGGTCCCATTCCTTTATTTTCTATTGTTTTTGACCCTCATAAGTCGAATTTTCTCTAAGTCAAAGCATTTTCTTCAGTCCCAAGAAATTTGACTTAGGCAGAGTTGACTGTATTATATAGAAACCTGTCGTACATGTAGATCATACATACATGTTTATGTTGTCTAATTACATCCACTCATCCTGCAATTTTAAGCAATTTTGTATAGATTTTACAGCCAAAGATACAAACACTTCTAGCTACCCTTCTTGCCAAGACTACTTTTTTTGCTATATATTGAAATGAATATGAAAATTCAGAACTCCTCCATGAATATTTAATGTAAGTCTGTACTACACAGATGCTTCTAATTGAGAGCTCTAGACAGAGAGGAAGAGAGAGAGAGGGGGTAGAGAAGTTTGTAAATTTGTAAAAAAAAAAAAAAACTGAGCAAGTATTAAGTTGCCTCATTCAATCTTCTTTCTTCAAGTTCGAATGGACGAAGAATGATGACAAGGTGATGCATGCCATTGAGGTTGGTGACATTGAGAAGCTTCAGATGACCCTAGCGAAGAAAGGAACGTCACCAACTAAACTAGATGGAGATGGCAGAACACCGTAAGTAGACGTGGTCCAATCTGTTCCTTTTTGGTACTTATACTTATTTAATTTCTCAATTTAGGCAGAATTGATACCTGTAGATTGCACAAACATATATTTTCCATTTAGATTAGCTGAATATCATTTACTCAGCAATCTTTAACCCATTGGCTCCTGGACCCATGTATAAAGCCTATGGGAATGAGAGAATTCAGTTGTCAACGAAGAGATGTTCACATTTCCTCTGGAAAAATAATTCTAGAAAATTGCTGAACAACTTTTACTGGGAATAATATGCTTTATAGACAAGTGAACTGTCTATGATTCAACATGAAGTAAGCTCGACTGGGTGCAAAAGAAATCAAGAAAATTTTAACCCATTGAATACTATGAAAGACTGATAACATGTAACTGGAGCTAGGGTCTATGGAAAATGTGTGTTGTAATGAAATCAAGTCTTGCTCAACAGGTTAACATTCTTTTCCTTGTTTGTCTTCTTGTGTATCAAATGCCACATGTCATCATGGTTCCATGTTATGGATACACCATATAAATCATTTTCTGAGAGAAGAGAAAATAAAGTATTTCCACTGCACCTCTAGTGTGGAAATTTATAGAAACATATTGTAGTAGAGGATAAAATCTTATGCTTTTCTTCTTGTTTGTATGCAGTCTTCATGTTGCTGCTCAGAAAGGGCAGTATCCATGTCTTGAAGTTTTGCTACAGCTTGGAGCTAACCCAAGGGCATCCGACGGCCAAGGTAAGTCCTATAGCACCAAGTCAGGAGGAAATGAATTAATAGCTCACAAATTATCTCCTGGTTCTACAACATGTTAAAGGCATTGCTTGCTATCAGTACAAATTCATGTAAGTCTGTAGAAGAAGGGGCTGATTCATGCATTGATCTGTTAAAGTATTAGTCAAATGAATGTTATTATTATTATTATTTGTTTGGCCTCACCTGTGCCTGGGAGGCAAAAAGCGAACTGAATCACCGTAACCCTTGGGTCTCTCCTCCCGAAAACTGATTGGGGGTGTGCAGGTGAACCACTACACCGGGGTTTCCCCCTACTCTTATACGAATAGTGCAGTTGGTTCTTAAGGTTCAAAGGTGGTGATTCTCCTCTACATGGGGCCTCCATTTAACGTCCTATCCGAGGGATGGAGTGTTTTCCTCTGTAACATAGCCTGCGTCTATGAAACGGGAGGGGCACGTCAGCACACAACGTAGGCTTCAGTAATCCGTCTGGGTTGGACTTAAACTCACGATCTTTGGTTCGACAGGCAGACGCTTTACCGACTGAGCCAACTCGCTCCCTCTTTGAGTGTTTGAATGTTCTTGATGTTTCATGTTCAATATTGTGATAAAAAAAAGAGAACACTTGATTAAGAGAACTATTCATTGATTTGTGTATCTATTTGATTTTAAAGTGTTACCTTAAATGTATTTGATTTCTTTTAAGCTGTTCGAAGCAAAATATTGTGAAAAAAAAACATAAAAGGGAAGTTCAGAACAAATATCTGGTTTTCACTTTTCAGGCATACAACTGTATGTTGGTGATAATCCAGTGACCGTTATCATTCAGTACAAGTAGTGGGTACCTGGGGGAAAGGGGTTTTAACTCTCCTAAATCAATGGGGGGTTATTAGGGGGCGTGTGAGAAAATGGTTTCATTAAAAAGAGGAAGCTGATGATTGATGCCAAGGACAGATATGAATATACATGTAGCAAACTAGATATGGTTATAGCAACTTAAAATGGTTATAGAAAACGAGATACATGTAGCAAGCTAGATATACATGATGTAGTGATAGCAAACTACATGTAGATATGGTTATAGCAAACTAGCAAACTAGGTATAGCAAAGTTTATATGGTTAAAGCAAACTAGCAAACTAGGTATAGCAAAGTTTATATGGTTAAAGCAAACTAGCAAACTAGGTATAGCAAAGTTTATATGGTTAAAGCAAACTAGCAAACTAGGTATAGCAAAGTTTATATGGTTAAAGCAAACTAGCAAACTAGGTATAGCAAAGTTTATATGGTTAAAGCAAACTAGCAAACTAGGTATAGCAAAGTTTATATGGTTAAAGCAAACTAGCAAACTAGGTATAGCAAAGTTTATATGGTTATAGTAATCTAGATGTGATTATAGTAAACTGGATGTAGTTAAAGCAAACTAAAGCAGACTAGATATGATTAGACACATGTCCATTGTAGTAGGGATATTGTTTATCGAATGCATGACAAAGCTATTGCCATTACTCAAATTTTCATCTTTCTCACTATGTCTATTAGTTTTTCGCTCTATGCACTGTGCTGCACTGTACATTTCCCTATCTCCGTCAGTGATCCTTAATCTGTTTAATAGTTTCATCAGAAACATATGTGAGAATGTCAGGAATCTTAGAGGAGATCAGTAATCTTATGATAGAGAGTACATGATGATACACGCTGTAGATACTCATACAGGTTGGAAATGTGGAGGCTGTCAAAGTGTGAGAATGTCACACATCTTATTCTCAGGAAATAGAAGATTGGATCAATCCAGCAAATTAGATTTAGAAGCTTAAAATGTGTTTCGAACATTACCAATCGAGCCGTACTTTCCCATGCAGTACTATGTGCACCTGTATTAAGGGTTTTGGAATAGGTCATGGGATATGAATACTAATTTGCACATTAAATAAGCTTATGAAGCTACATGGACATGGTGTGATATGGATTGCATATGCTGTTAGTCATGGCTATGTTTTAGCAGTCTGTTTACATTCATATGCAATCAGCTTAGGTACATATTTTTAGAATGTTACAGTGCAATTATGCATGTACATGTACATGATGTTAGTATCATGTGATGCTTTACTTTTGATGGATCTTTTAATGGCTTTTTAATGACTCATAATCACTCACACATTTCTTTTTTTGTTGTTGGTTTTTTTTTTTTGTCGTATAGGCCACTTTGCTCTCAACTATGTTCAGAGTGTGATATTTGTTTAAAACTAGACATTGTGAATAACTGAAGCTTATTTAGGGGGTCATGAACAATAGATTAATGTGTTTTTCATTTCATTTCTTTGAATTTTATTTCTCTCTTTTTTTAAAAACCCATCAAAATATAACATTTTATTATTCAAAATAATCATTAAAAAAGATGTGGGGAAATCGTGAAAAGCCATAGGCTTGTCACTGGTGATTACCCAAAATATACAATTATCTAACATACAATAAGACTTTGAAAATGTATCATTAACTGTGGATAGAACAGAGGAGGAAGCAGGAAAGATCCTGAAAGGAGAAACATGAATTTTCAAAAAAAAAACCATTGTGAGCTTTATTGCATAACTACGTGCTGATTATAGAATTTACCCTTATATACATTTGAAATGTTGCAAGGATTTACCTCTTTTTATATTGGTAAATATGTTTCATGCATCTTCAACCGGTGAATTGCCACTTGGTCTAATCCCACTTTGTCTAATGCCCGTTTGGTCTCATCCCATATGGTCTAATCCAATTTTGTCTACAACCATCTCATCTAATAACCATCTGGTCTAATTACCACTTAACCCATTTACTATGTCGTGTTTAATTTTCAGTTAGGCTATGCTCATTTCGTCTAATACCCACTTGGTCTAACACCACTTACTCTGTCTGATTAGACAAACTGGCAATTAGACCATTAGACAAAATGACAATTAGCCCAAGTGGGTATTAGACCAAGTAATGATTGGACCAAATGGCAACTAGACAAAATTGATAGTAGACCAAATGGGTTTCGCCATAGTGGTGATAGACAATCTGGGAATTAGCCCAACTGGGGTATTAGACCAAGTGACAACATGTAAATGTATAAACCTCTTCAACCAACTATCAGGACATTATACTTCCAATATCACTGAGCTTCACAACGTAGTGAACATTGATACATGTAGTTCAGTTTTTTTGCAAGCTGAAAAGCATTCTGATGTGAATGTAGTTTTACATGTATATACATACCTTTCTATGTGGAATTCTATATATGTACTGTATATGAAGAAAAAATATCCCAAGTTCACGTATGTGGGTGATTTTTGTTGTTGTTGTTGTTTCTGTTTTGGTATATTTGTAATTCGAAATAATGTATTTTCTTCATGATGTTGTATTATTTGTATTCAGGTTGTACTGCATTACATTGTGCATCAAAGGGAGGTCATTTAAACTCCATGCACAGGCTCATCAAGGCTGGTGTACCCATCAATGCACAGGACTTCAATGGCAAGACAGCGTTGCATTTCTCTGGTAAGCCTGTCTAGAAGACTATTAGGACATCTTGTTGGTCCTTCCAAAGATTATTGAATGGTTAAATGGTTGGTTAATTTACCTGACTGCTAAGAAAGCATGTGTATGCTTGTTAGTAAGCAACCAGGGGACCGACGGCTTTAAGTCCCCTCCGAAGGACTTGGTAATGAGGATTAATACCTTACCAAAGGGCATTAGCGCATCCACTTGGTTTCAAACCTGGGTTACCAGACCACTGCTCTATCCACTGAGCCACAGCGCCTCCTATTATCAATGTATAAAATCCAGTCGACTCCAGTGCAGTGAGAAGAGTAGAACTAATAAAAGTAACCTCAAAATCTTTGAATTTACTGTAGTATTGGTAAATGCAACATGGATTTATGAGGAAATAATAAAGAAAATGATTTAAATGCACAAAATCATCCCTAACCCATTCCTGACAGGAATTATTTAAAAGCCTAATTTGATCAGCTTTTATTCTTCAAATTGGCAACACCAACATTTTTCTTTTATTACTACATTTTTCTTATAAAACATCATCCATCTGAAATAAATATAAATTGACAGAATGTATGATGAGAAGTCATAAAGTTGCCAATTTGCAGGGAAAAACAGTAATTTTAACATTTTCATCGCATTGCCAATTTAAGGATTTTAATGCTTATTTTCCTTTAAAAAAGTTTCAGCATCAAACAACATATATTGATGCAACAAAAATGGGCACAGTAGGTGTAGAATTTTTTGCTCTTTCTGCTCATGTGTTTGGGATGATTTTTAGTGCTTTGCATCAAAAGATATTAAACCAAACCACATAATGTGGACCCTCTGTCACGAATGGGTAACTAACCCATAGCAGTACAGTATCTCCTTTAATAATAGTGACACTTTTGCAGTATCTTATTAATCTAGAATACTAGTAATTACACATTATACATGAGCAGAAAGAGAAAAATTCACTGAAAATTTTGAGTCTATTTCCAACGCAGTATGTTATCACCAATCAGAGCAATTTAATTGTAACTAATCATTAAACTCTTTGAATCGGCAGTGCAGTGAATAAGCCATATATTTCACGTAGAGATATTTACGAGATTTTGTACTATATTGTATGTGGGGAAGTTCGCGAGGGCTTAATTTCACGATTTTTGTGATGTTTTCATTACTGTAAATAGACATGTAATGAAGTTGAAATTTTTGCAAGGACTGACTCGCGAAATTCGTGAAAACAAAACCGCCATGCAAATAACCACTTGTACAGTATATAATCACTATTTCCGTATCCAAATTGGTAATTTTTCAATTAAATTTTACAATTTTAATTCAATTTGGATCATGTTATATCCATATTTATTTTTTTCAAACTATGAACATGTACATGCGTAAGAGTAGAAAATGATAATTGTTGCTAATTTGAAGAATGAAAGCTGATTAATTTAGACCTCAAGAAAGCTGATTAATTTAGACCTCAAGAAAGCTCTGTACTGCTATTACAAGTGGAGTTTACCTTTTAAGTAAACCTGTCATGGTTTCATCCAGGTACTGTGCATGTGTTCATCTGCTCTAAGCCTTGAATGGTATTTTATAAATAGGTCATATGTAACAATACATATACATAAAGCATATTCTTCTTAGTTTTTCTTGTATACAGTTATGTGTCAAGGCCAAACTTGACTCTGTTACTACTCAAAGTTATAAATTGCTTAATGACTTTATTTTTGTTGTGGTTTATACACCATGAGTATCACTATCATGTGTTCTCACAAGACTAAGGGTGCGTTCAAGCGATTTTTTTGAAGCTAGAATCACAGACATGAATCACAAATCAAAACGCAGTTACAAAACACGGCTACTGCAAGAGAGCGTTCAAGCGATTTTTCATCAACGCTGATTCTTGCTCATTTCAAGCCCATCCACTGCGCATCGTACTGCGCATCGTACTGTGCAGTTTGACCAAGGAAGGTCAACTTTAGCCACATCATTTATTTGTCTCTATATCTTTCTTATGCTATTCTTTGTTTTTCATTCTGTCTTCTTCTCTTTCCATCCTTCTTATGTTATTCTTTGTTTTTTCCTACCTTCTTTTCTATGTTTCTTATGTCATTTGTTTTAACCTTTTTTTTCTATCTTTCCTTGTTATCTTTCTCTTCCCATCTTTTCTTATGTTAGTCTTTGTTTTTTCCTACCTTCTTTTCTATGTTTCCTTATTTTTTTCTTTGTTTTTCCTTCTATCTTCTTCTCTTTCCGTATTTTCTTATGTTATTCTTTGTTTTCTCCCATTTTTTTCTCTTTCCTTACATTATTTGTTTTTCCTTCTATCTTCTTCTCTGTCCATCTTTCCTTATGTTATTCTTTGTTTTCTTCTTCTATCTTCTTTTTCGTCTTTTCCTGTTATTCCTTCTATCTCCTTATCTTTCAGTCTCTTCTTATATTATTCTTTGTTTTTCCTTCTATCTTCTTTGTCCATCTTTCCTTATGTTATTCTTGGTTTTCTTCTTCTATCTTCTTTTTCGTCTTTTCCTGTTATTCTATGTTATTCCTTTTATCTCCTTATCTTTCAGTCTCTTCTTATATTATTCTTTGTTTTCTCCTTCTATCTTCTTTTCTAGCTTTCTATATGTTGTTTGTTTTATCTTTCTTCAAACGCTTCAAACCTTGGTATGAAAGCAACAGTAGAATCATGATTGAGATCTCCGTTGCGTTCAATCGATTTTTAGCGACCGTGGTTCTGCAGAATCATGATTCAAAACGTACCTTTTTCAGCGTTTCATGTTTGCATTTTGAAAGACGTTTATTTTTACGACCTGTGAAAAATCGATTGAACGTAACCTTGGTTTAAACTAAACATCTTTGAAAACCTTGATTCTAGGGTGAAAAATGGTCGCTTGAACACGGCCTAAGTAAGCTACATGTGTTACAAGAATATCTGTTTCCACCTGTGCTTGTCAATTACAACACTTCAGCTTGGCACCAGTATTCTAATATCCCTTCATATGTCAGAATCTTGTACAGTGTATAGAATATTCATATACATGTACGTCAAATCTTACCAAAAGGAATTTTATCCTGGGACCTCATTCCCCCTCCCCCCCCCTTCCTCTCCATATATCATAGCATGGGTCACACATGACATTGGACCAGTTGACAAGTCCAAAATAGATGTTACCAAGTACCAACATGAAAAATATATAAAACCTAATGGCCCTCCCAGGATATGGCTTGTATACTTGTAAGAGCAAATATATCAAGAGAAATTATTCTTTCAAAATATTCGTCCCAGTTAATCTGGTAACATTTACATGCAACTCAATATGACTTAATACCTGCAAATACAATATATGCAAATATCCTATTTGCATGTTGTTAATGCAATGTGGATAGTGAATGTAGGGGGGGGGGGGGTCAGTTTATTCTCTCAGCCCTATATAAGCCCAGACATCCTGTCTGCATACTTGGATTGGACTAAACACACTGTTGAATCATCTTAACCACAGGTTTCTCTATACATCCACCCATGCTTTCATGAAATATGAGGAACACCAACAATTAATGATGCAGACAAGAATCATGTGATTTACTGAACTGATCAGCATGTTGTACTCTTTGCATTTTTGTAAATACGTGCAATTGTAACATGTAATCCCACTGGCATTAAAGACGCTCAGTCGTGGGCTTTCATGGGGAATTTGACACCGTGGGTGCTTTCCCAGTAACAGGTGTTGTCCATCACTATGAGTTTTATGACCAACAGACCATATGTGATGCTCTGTATATTCCACCCTTTGCCCCATTATGGCAAAGTCATTATCTCACTTTCCCTGGCCCGACAATGCCCGAAGCAGGCCGAAGAATGTTTGTGGTGGGACAGCTTGTTTTGCTGTGCTCCAGAAATGTAGCTCTATTACAGGTATTTCCAATCCTTTTCACAAAGTCTGGTGTCAGCAAATTGTGATCCACTCCCCATGAAAGCCCACGACTGAATGTCTTTAACTTACATACTTTCCTTTTACTCGACTTGTGTAACTGTAACAAGTTGTTCAGAAGCAGACAATATGCAGGTGAATATTTGTAAAACTTTTTAAAGAATCTATGAAATTGTGCATAGACAATCAAATTTAGATTGAGCAATGTATGGGCTTCATGTTTTGGCAAACCTTTTGCATTTTTTTTTTTCTACAGCTGGTAATGGTCACATAGAAAGTACCATCTTGCTACTCCAGTGTGGAGCATCCATTGATATAGCTGATGAGGTGAGTGGTAATGTACTTTCAGTCAAGATGCTAAGCTTGATATATGTCTGTATGTCTGTTGGCTGTGGACATGGTATTTTCTACACATTCTTCTCTTCACCAAGGTGTAGTGGTGTCCTTAGTATGTCCTTGAATTCTTTGAACACCTTCATAGCAGCATGATTGTAGCCAGCGTTTACTCCATGATAGATGCAAATTCCACAAAATACCCAGTACTGTCATAATCAAGGGATGCTAATTGATAGCTGATTATTGATTTCTCCTCACATCGAACAGAGTTTTTTCTCCATCCACAGTCTAGGTCCTTTCATGAATTCTCTGAATTTTCTGCTAATAAGACACCCCCTCCCCTTCTGCAAGTAACTGCAGAAAAAATATCATTCTCTACATTTTTCACTCATTCCTTTCCACATATTGATCTCAAAACCATCATGAATGAAAGACTACTCTATAACATTGAGAGATAAAGACATGAAAACTTTAAAGTGACTCTTATATCTCCTAAGGAACAGGACATTAAAGGTAGGGGGTACAACATATGCTATCCAAGGTCAATCGCCTCATTCAAAAGTGATTCAAGATGTAGGCTCACCATTAATCCTTGTAGCGTCATGTGGGTCTTTTAGTCATAGGTTAATGAAGGACTGGGTCTGATTAGCAGTTATCGTATTTGGATCTTACTAATGCAGAGTTGGTAGATTAGGGAGTATGGATAGTTGTCCAGTCAACCTGTATACAAGTATTTCTATTGGCTCACTATATAGGCTAATTCTGGGCACCGTTTCATGAAAGTTGTCAGCACTGACAAGTTGTCATTCTCTGACAATTTCAGTAAAATCCTTGGTTTTGATTAGCTGAGAAGCAGTGGTCACTGACTGCTGCTATGGTAATTGTCAGAGAATGACAACTTTCATGAAACGGTGCCCAGATATCCACCGGAAAACCCCAGTGGCAAACTCCCCTCTGCCACTTCTGAAAATGAGATGTGTATTTACGTGTCAACTTTAATAAATAAAATTTAATTTTTCCAAAAGTTGTGCAAACTTGTGATGTCACATTTTATGCTGCCTCACATCCCATTCATTTGTACACCACAGAGGTTTACCTCAGGGTTTCTGGGCCTTGTTGCATAAAACTTACCATTGATGGTAACTTTGCCATCAATGGTAACTTCCATGGAAACCTTGCATTTGATTGGCTGTTGAGCAATGTTACCATGGTAGTTACCATTGATAGCAGAGTTATCATTAAAGACATTGGTTAACATTGTTATGATTTTTAAAAATCTTGTTTTGTTACTTGAAAATGGGATAAACATAAGGGTTATAGTGTAAAAATACCAGTCTGAAAGTTTCAAAGTATAATATCCACAGGAAGTATTTTTAAATATCAAAAATGTGAACCAATGTTTGAAAAATATACGAGGGTCGGTTGCACAGAATAGACATAAGGAGTGCGCATGCGCGTATGACTCACCTTACCGTACTGTGTGTATTGGCGTATCACATGGCGGGAGGCACATAATGGCATTTTCAAAATTGGGGCAAAGTGGTCCTCTTAGTGATTGTCTCGTGAGACAAAGGATAATAAAATCGCCATTTGCGTCTAACTTACACTTTTTCATTCCAAATTATGGTTGGTTTCAGTGTTTTTGAGTACAAAGACAAGTACTCATACACATGTTTCATCTTAGTTTGAGAATTTTTTAAATCAGCTACTCACAAAGTTAGCCAATGCCTTTAATGGTAAATTTTTTTGCAGCAAAGCCATGGTTCATATGTGAACAGACCTTAAAAGGCCACTTTTTTTTTTTTGTTCTGGTGAACAGTGTATGGCAGCCCTAAAGTACGCCCGACAACAGGTCATGTGCGACGTGAATTTCGCATCACGGGTCATGAACTTCACGCCACAGGTCATGAATTTCGCATCCCAATCCTGAATTTCGCATCCTTCGTCCTGAACTTCGCGTCACGGGTCATGAATTTCGTGTCACGGGTCGCGAATTTCACGACTTGGGCACAAAGTTCGCCGCGAAATTCATGTCACACACGACCTGTTGTCGAGTGTACTTCAGGGCCACCATAACAGTGTCTACCCTGCAGCATAAACATTCTATTGAAAACTGTAGAGCCTGTAGGTTGTATGCACCAAGAGGGTATTGAAGGCTTCTGATTTCAAAGACCCATGCGACATAGAGGTTGATAAGAACAAGTGTTCACAAGACCAGATTTCTTAATTCATTTCACCCTTTCAGTTTGCAGAGCCATCAAGAGAATAGAAACTTGATACAACCAGATTGTTGGATCTCATGAACCTTCCATCTCTTAAAGGGGGTACCCAGTGCTGAAACAATGTTAGTTCATTTAAAACAGCATGATTTTATTAGCAGAAAATGATCTGCCTGAAGTTTTTTTAAAAGTCGTGTTGCCAAGGAAACCCCCAAATGTGGTAAGATTTCAGGATATTTTTGACACCTCAGCTGTGACCCAGTTTCAACTGGGTACCCACTTTGACGTTAAAATGACATCAGATTTGGTACCTTGTCACGCAATTCTAGCAAAATGTGCGCAAGCTATAATACATATTGTACTGTCTAGCGCGGAGCACAACTGCAATGCGCGAAGTTGGGTACCCACTTTTACGTCATACCTCATACTCAAATTTTTTGGTCAACTCTTGACTTTTTATGAGAAAATTAGCTGAAATGCATTGATTTCGATTGAAAATCATCAAATTTTTAATGTTATTCTTCTTAGAATTCTATTCTCGATCACATATAAAAAAAAAATTACCATTGTGTAATCACTTTAAGTTGATGCAACCAGATTGTTTGATCTCATGAACCTTATACTAGTATTTCTAAGTCATTTTGTCTAGAAGGCTTAAGCCAGATTGAGGAATGATAATAGAAACAGGATGATGGTGTAAATGAAAGGAAACAGAAAATTGATATCAATGGCAAATTGGTTAGGACAAGGCTGACAAGGGATGATCTAATTTCATATTAAAAATCCTTTCGTATGTCCCAGAGAGATATGAGGAAATTAATAATCATTATTCACTTCTCACTTTTCATTGAAATAGTGTCACAAAATACAGAAATCAAAATGAGAGATCCAGGCTCTCATGACTATAACCAGATAATATTTTGAAGAGACAGGGGGTGATAGGACAGTTTCAACACATGCTTTTACTGGTAATTAAATAAGGTTTGTCTAATAACTGACACTCCTTCATTCAAGATATGATATGGAAGCCATTTAGATTTCTGAAGTTTTAAATAATTCTCATTGATGTCCTTCTCTGATTACAACATCGCTAACTCTTGTTATTACCCCTCTCCTTTCCCAGTGCTCCCCAGTTATTGTTATCACCCTTTTCTTTTCCTTTTTTCTCATCTTTTTCTTTGACACTTTTTTCTTTTTTTTTTATTACTGTCTCTTTCTATCTCTTTCTCTTTCTCTTTCTCTTTCTCTTTCTCTTTCTCTTTCTCTTTCTCTTTCTCTTTCTCTTTCTCTTTCTCTTTCTCTTCTCTTTCTCTTTCTCTTTCTCTTTCTCTTTCTCTTTCTCTTTCTCTTTCTCTCTTTCTCTTTCTCTTTCTCTTTCTCTTTCTCTCTCTCTTTCTTTCTCTTTCTCTTTCTCTTTCTCTTTTTCTTTCTCTATGTCTTTCTCTGCTTGTCTCATCTCTCTTGATCATCCCCTTCTTCTGCACGTTGTATTGCCAGTTGTATCAAGAAAGTACCTCCTTGGTTGTACTCCTGCTGTATATTATGCTTGCAAGCGATAGATCATATACCTGTCTGCAGTACTTTTAATCATGATAACAGTCTGCACCATGCCAATTTTGACCCATATCTCCTTCCTGTTATCATCATCATCATCATCACCTAAAGGTCTGGGTCTATACCCTACATTGTGTAAGTCTTTCATAACCAGGTGGTAACTTCATCGGTCACACACACTGCTTGTTCTAAAGACCCCAGTGAGCTTGTTAAATTGGCGCTGAGTACAGGTTGACATACTGTGATCTATGATCTATCACATACTGCGCATTCTAAAGACCCTAGTGAACTTGTTAAATTGATGCTGAGTACTTAACAGGTTGACATGTAGTGTATTCAAATAGATAGTGCATAGAATTCCAATTGGCCCTAGCAGCACTGGGCCCGAGACCATTAGATATTGACACACAATACAGAAAGTCAACCGTCTTGAGCAAAATTTTGGTCTTATTGACCAAGGGTCAAGTGAGTAGTTCCTTTCCCTTGAAGATGAATTTTGATTCATTTCATCTTTTACCATTTTTTATTTCATATGAATATGTATATAATGTAATAAATATAAACAAATGTACACAAATTGCATTTGATTTATCTCTAAATCACTTGTACAGCATATTCTGCCAATTATTCCATGCTAGAACTGGTTTATCAATGTTAGGCCTCACTTGTACCAGTTTATATTGTCAAGCAATCCTTGCTCTATGTCTCCATCCAATTTTCATGAACAAACAAGTTAACTTAATTCCTTGACCTAATTATAGATCCCACCTGGGTTAGGGCATTTATCAGCTGATTAAGTTTTCCCTTTTGCTTATTAATCCAACAACTTCCCCCCTCCGCTTCAATTCATCCCTGCCTGGAAATGAGTTATAATAGCTATCTCTCCACCCCTTACTAGTTGGACAGAATGCATTAGATTATATTTCACTGGGGCATTCACATTTTAAAGTTAAACAGCAACCAACTTCATGTTCCACTAATTGTACTTCGATCTATACTCTTTTTATGCTCCTCAGGAAAAAGTCCTACACCCTATAGTTTTGATGAAATATCGCTATTTTCTTCTTTTTTAATGGAAATGTAAAGAGCTCTTTGCAAGTGGAAAGTTGGACTCGTAAATGATATTTCATTGGAACAGTGGAAAGAATACAAATGGTCTGATTTAACCCAAAATCAGTGAATAAATTTGATAGAATATTTTACCCATAGTCTTAGTTTTGTGGTTCCAGGTTCCAACATTGGTGAATTGCTCAAGAGTTCATCTTTTACATCTATTAAAGTCTATTTAGCAACCCAGCGATAATTAAATTTACACTTACCTAGATTTCTCACTTCCTCATCCTAATCCGTAGATTGAGGGCCTCTGACCAATGCTTGACCATGTCATCAACATACATGTAACCCTGGTCCATAGATTGAGGGTCTCTGACCAATGCTTGACCATGTCATCAACATACATGTAACCCTGGGCCAGTATTCTGAAAATCGTGTTATCTTTGCAATCAGAAATAGCGTACGCCATTGGCTCACATCGCGCACTTTTGTCTTGTGTGCTGGTCATTTGCGCAGTTTATACCAACCATAAGTACGCGTTTTAAATTTGTTATGACAATTAACACAGTGAAGATAAGACAAAAGATAACACGATTTTCAGAATACCGACCATGATGATCACTGGCAAGCTCTGTAAATTAATTGAGAAATGTGAAGAATGTCATTAAAATTTTAATTTTGATTCAAATAAAGATGATAGAAGATCATGAAATTATTGAAGGATGCATGGTGTTATGTCCAGAATGTCAAGTAGCTAATTGACTTATGCTTCCTTTTTAATTATGTCTTTTATACTTTTATCATGATTTTTAAACAAAACATGATTGGTGTGAATGTGTGAAATGCAGATGATCTGATTACTCACTGCCGAGTCACTGGCACATTCATTTTGTTATCCTAGATTAAAGGCATTGGTTAACATTGTTATAATTTAAAAAAAAAAAAACTAATTTTGTTACTTGAAAATGGGATAAACATAAGGTTATAGTGTAAAAATACCAGTCTGAAAGTTTCAAAGTATAATATCCACAGGAAGTATTTTTAAATACATGTATTAGAAATGTGAACAAGTGTTTGAAAAATATACATGTATAACGGTCGATTGCACAGACTAGATGTAAGGAGCGTGCATGCGCGTATGGCTCACCGGACCGTACTGTGTGTATATTGGCGTATCACATGGAGGGAGGCAGATAACGTGTGTTTTTTTAACTCGAGCAAAACGGTCTCTTATTTATTGTCTCTGAGACCAAATATAATAAAATCGCAGTTTGCGTACCTTAACAATTTTTCATTCCAAATTATGGTTAGTTTCAGGGTTTTTTAGTACAGATACAAGTACTCATACACATGTTTCATCTTAGTTTGAGAATTTTTTGAATTGGCTGCTCACAAAGTTAGCCAATGCCTTTAAGACTGGTTTTCAGCTGACATGAATTGTCACATTCATTTCATGTATGTAACATCATTGATATCTACACTTTATGCAGTGTCTCTTTATCTTTCATTTATGGGACCTCTGTTCAAGGTGTCCATTAAAGTTGATGTAAGAAAGCGATCACAAATATTGAGATAATTACATCAATGGAAAGCTTTCAACCCCCAAAATAATATTGAGTGGTGTTCAACCACGAAACAAGTTCAGAATGGTGAATTTAAGCGACTAAACTTCACCAAAATCTCGAAGTCAGAAACGCTGGCTCGCACGCAGAAACCAAGGGCCTCGGTGGTGACGTCACGAAAGGGGATTGCATGCGCCGGTGGAAGTAGTGGCAATGCTGTGCCTATGTAAAAGTGCCTTCTTATAACGAGCTTAAATTGTCATTGTAAATTCGTAAATGGGATAATGGGAAAGACTTTATGTGTTTATTTGAATGAAGAAACACAAAACAACATATCCAGTAGCTGATTTTTTTTTCATATGGTCACAGTTTCCTTTTTGTAGAGTTTTAAGGCGAGTTTACTGTCTCGGAAAACAAGGTGCAATCACCATCGAACCTACACGTACGAATAGTAAATGTTAGATGGGTTTTGTTGGTCTGCAGGATCAATTATGTGAATCAGTAATTCCTAGAACTATGATCATACTTATCATTCATGTGTTTGACTGCCTCAAAAGGATGCAGTAAGCCTAAAAACAGCAAAACATTCCAAAAATATATATCAAACTTGATACAGAGATCTCCAGCTGACGACGTCGTTGTTGAACGATATTCATCCGCGAGTGATTCGACTCCTGCCTTTTTGCAGAGAGCTGATTCTCAGCTGGGAGACCAGCCGACTACACCCGACGGTGGCTTGATAGATATTGCGCTGGCTTATGCAAGCCACGAATCAAAGCTCGCTGGGTACACACACTTACTCTATGCAGCACTTTTTTGTTTTCGACACACGCGCTATACACACGCTATGCTATACTATACACACACGAGCTTCCTACGTTCTTCATGCACTTTCTGTACGACCGGCTGGCCGGATCCACTTTCAGAGCAAGCTCTCTCGTAATCTCACCAAATTCGACACACACCCAAAAATAATGGTGAAAATATCAATTAATTTCGCATTGTTAGCATGCATATATCATAATTCTAAACCAGATAATTGATATTCACACTATGAACTATAAGGAGAAGGGAAGGCACTGATCATAGAGTTCTGAATCATTTGACTTTCAGGCTTTGGGAAAAAAAACTCAAGAAATCTCTCTCTCTCTTTGCACATGCTTTGTAAGGAACATCCGGGTATGTAAAAATACTTATCCCCTTTCGTGACGTCACGCATAGTGGACTTGTTCCGTGACTGGTTTTCCAGGCTGACTGAGGAGGGTATTTCTGGACATTTCAGTTAAGGATATCCAGGAGCAAGAAGACTTTTGTGATTTGCCATGTGAATAAACACCTTATGAATAGCATATGCTTTGCATAGATACCAAATTCATGGACATTTATTTCCTTCTTATATCTACTTTAATAAAGCAGTTAAATTAATTGAAGAGGGCTTACAGGAACTAGCACCTCCCTATCTTGAGATACATGTAAATGTCCTGTTTAACCCGTTGACTACTGAATTCTGTGATTCGCATAGGACAGAGGTCCACATTTTGTGGTTTGGCCTAATATCTTTTGATGCAGAGCCCTAAAAATCATACCAAATACATGAGCAGAAAGAGCAAAAAATTCTACACAAACTGCCCATTTTGGTTGCGTCAATATTCGCTGTTTGATGCTGAAAATTTTTTAAAGGAAAATAAGCATTAAAATCCTTAAATTGGCAGTGTGATAGGTTTAAAATCACTGTTTTCCCCTGCAAATTGACAGCTTTGACTTCTCATCATAATTTCTGTCAATTCATATTCATTTCAGATACATGACTTTTATAAGGAAAATGTAGCAATAAAATAAAAATGTTGGTCTTGCCAATTTGAAGAATAAGAGCTGATCAAATTACGCTTTAAATAATTCCTGTCACGAATGGGTTAATACAGACAGGGGCCACCCGGTTCCAGTAGTCTTGAGGTTATATGTAGCAGAGGGCCTCTTTATTTTTCATTTGGAGGACCTCATGGTGACATGAAGTAGATGTTCATACTGAATGTCCCAAATTAATCTCCAAGCAAGAAATCATCTCTCTTGCAGCCTCATATAAATCAGAAGATCATGAGGTATTCATTGTTAAACCATGGGAAGAAGGCCTCTTAATTACCCCACCACATACCATGGTGCCTAGCCCACCAAGGTATCATTAATATCACTGTAATAACATCTTCCTATATATGCATCATAGGGGTGCATGGATATGAATTAGTATTACATCAGCAGTGATTTTTTTTTTTTCAAGAAGAAATTGATAACTTGATATAGTTACAGCCTGCTGCATTATTTTTCAAGTAGTGTAATGAATGGTTAAGAAGAAAATTGAGATGAATGCAGGGTCTTATGTTAACTTTATCACCATGTTCCTCTTGTAAACAATGTCTCCAAGCAAAAGATTGTATTACATGTATCTAATACATGAACCACTGTATTCTTATTACATGTAGGGAGCAAACAACATTGCCATTTCAAGATAAATTAGAATGTGAATTCTACACCTCTTTGATAAAGAGCACATTTTCAGCAAGAAGAGAAATTCTTGGATAATGCAATCATGTATCTATTTCATGTATGGGGAAAATCTTTTCAGCCACTTGACTGGTATGTAGACAAGACTTTTAGGATTGGGTGGGGTCTCACCGAGACTTCCTGCTTGGCAATACCTTGATGTTTGTCATCTCTCAGTCAAGACATCCTGTTCCTCAAGGCTCTCTCTCTTTCTCCTGTCTCCTTCTTCCTCTCATCGCATTCTTCCTTCCTCTCTTCAGCAGTGGATGCAGTGATGATGATGGGATGACAGGCTGAGGAGAAGAGAGGAGGAAAAAAAAGAAAAAGGGAAGATTGAGAGAAAGATTAGAAGCAAGGAATGCAGGCAGAGAGAGAGAGAGAGAGAAAAGAAAGAGGGGGAGTTTCTCTGAAGACTGTACTGAAAACATGAATGGTATTGCTACTATACTAGCTTGTATCACTTATATGTTCTCCTCATTCACAGAGGCTTACAGCAGGCAGGATTAATGACATTGTGAATTTATGATGCACTATGTCTGTGGCAGAAATTGTTGTTGATTGATGAAAAAAGGGCCTTTTCGTGAAATCTGTCACCTCTCTTCCTATGTGTGTGCTCGCATTGTGTACAAAGTCTATGGGAGTGGAATGCTGTCACCAGCACTGACGAAATAAAAGAAAAGAATCAAGGTATTGAAATTGAACACATTGTTTTAATCACAATATGTGTAGGATATTTTCCATAGGTCCTATGGAGATTTCCTTAACCCAGTGCCATATTATTCATAAACTGAATGAAAATAGATTATTCTTAAGGTTGGCATATTGCCATTTCCCTCATATCCAGGCCATTTTTTTTTTTCTTCAGTATTTGCAAAACTTAGAGCTGAGGAACAGATTTATGTGATAGATTTTTATTTATTCTCATTTTGACAAACATCAAATTTTCAATTAGTCCTCTTACTCTCTTCTATTAAACTTTCCTTTCACATCATTTCTGGTGTAGACTTCTTTTCTAAATTGTGGAAAACATACATGTTGGTCATGAATAGACACATTTTGGAGGCCCGAAAGTCTGCCCTGGAAAAGCACTCATGCTGTGAGCACTGCAAGCTTGTCATGGGACGAAGCGACATTATTTTCTGGAAAATCCAGATTTTTATGGGAAAAAAACCCGTTGAATTACAGACTGACCTAGAGAGGAAATCCGGCGAGGATTCTAGCCAGGAATGGGTCGCCCTGAGATTAGACGACCTCCTTTCTGCTATTTATATTTCTCAGAAATGAATATGGATTAGTTCATTCCCCTGTATATTCTTGTTTGGTATCTTAATTCATGCTCCGGGCAGGGCCAAATCAAGTTTCAGATATTAAGAAGTCTGGTGATAGTGTATATTTGAGCAATCAAGGATTTTTTAATGGAGTTTTGAATTGATATTTTAGATAAGATTTGTAGCAATGCCTCATTTATTGCCTCATTTATGGGTGGAAATGATATCTTTGCTTTCCATGATCATGCCTAGAGCAATCAATATGTGCTTAGAGTTGATTTTGAAGTGATGAAGCTTTCCTGACATATTTAGGAGGAGAAAATTTATTATACTTGAGAGTCAAGGCTTGTTCACTTATGCAGCAAGAGAGTCAAGGCTTGCTCACATATGCCACAACAAACTGCCCCCCCCCCCAAAAAAAAGAAAAAACAAAACGAAAAACAAAAACAAAAACTAATATTAAAGAAAAAATAGGTGAGGTTTTACTTGCATGTACAAAATAAATGCATAGGATTCAACAAATGTGCTTCATGCATGTACAGGATATACACACAAGTAAAACCATCTTAATATTATACTTTGAACATACACATACATGTATTTGGTAACACTGTTTGAAAGAGATGTACAAGATAGATTTAGGAAATGTTTTAGTTTCTAAAAATTCCAATTACAGCTAAGTCTGTGGGAGGACTTAACAGAATTCAATAGTCAACGGGTTAAACAGTGTTCAGGAGGTTGCAGTTGCATATAACCCATGTTGGTTCCCAAGGGTCCAAATGACAGCATGTTTTCTCCATAATTGTCGATCATAATAAACTGTTTAAGACAGTGATGTTCATTATCTAGATTATAATCACACTTTCTTGGCAACGCTGAGACAGGTTTATATTGGATAAGATCATAAGGTGATTAAATGAGCATGCATTCTTAGGTGTGTGCCCCTGAGTTCATCCTTTCAACATCCAGTGGATGCATACCTAGAAAATTATATTGCAGAATGGAAGATAAAGTTAGGTGTGGCCCTTGTGGAATCAATAAATGTAATGTTGTTAATGAAACTAGTTTATTAATCCAAAATAGTGGAATAAAAGAGAAATATATTGATTTGTCAAAAGCTTAAATATTTGTTAACCTGGCTGAATGCATTTCACTTTTTAGTATGACTAGTTTATATGAACATGATAAGTGCCGCGGGGGGGGGGGGGGGGGGGGGGGGTTAAAGGTACATGTAATGTGCAGTTTTGGTAGGCCCTCAAAAACTTTTCATGAGATTGCTTTGCATTTAGTAGCAAGATAAAAGCAAAATGAAGATGCTGTGAAGTTCTTTCCTCCTCTAGTTTGATGTTAAACATATGAAGCACAATATATATATTTTTATCTCTGTTCAGTGATGTAAAGTCACACAGTACCTGCATAGGTGTAAAAACCATTGAGAGTTCTGTTTTCACGACAAGTGATACAAAGCATTCTGATCACTGCGCTGAGAGCGGCAGTCATGCAAGGGTCCTATAATGTACGGCTGTGTGTACTTATAGCTGTGTTTAATTTGGAATATTATTGAACTCATTTCAGATATTTACACTAAAGTTCACTGGAAATCGTGAATGGAATATCACATAATTTCACACATTAGGAATCTTTTAATATGTAAGTCGTACTATGTAAGACTCTGTGAAATCAGCTACAGCCAATTTTCTTTTTGCTACCAAAACTGTACTTGAGCTTTTTCAGTATAATGAAACAAAGACCTTGATACAGTGGCATTGCAGAGTGTTCTTTACTTCTTTATGATGATTGAGTCGCTGTGAAATTAAGTGTGAAGTTTAAATTCATATTGAGAGAGTTAGAGCAAAACCTTTATTGAATCCTCTCCGGAATCTAGAAAAAGTTAACCACACCTCTTACAAACTACTGGCACCTGTTTGTCAAGCATTAATAACTAGAGGTCAGTGGATATTGAATTTATTTCTTCTGAAGAGAGTTTTTGGACAATACAGCACCTGCTCTTGAAATCTTTAATTTACTTTTTAAGTGTTCATGAGGAATTAAATGGATAATCTGACCATACACTCTGCCAGAGAGAAACCTGTCTTTGTTTAATCATTCTGTGGCAAACAGTTTTTAATGGTTATTGGAGAATGGAATATACATATACACTGTACATTTAGTATAGAATAGATGTATGTGAAGTTTGTCTGGTAACCTTAAGCCAATGTGTGTTTCATTCAGGAGTTCTTACAGGCAGGGGGGGGGGGGTTCTGATATTTTTCTGATATTTTTTTCTAGTTCTTTTAAGATGTTTTTTAGCTACTGTACATAATAGTCACTTTTCTTTCCCTTGTACATGTATGTGTGCTGAAGTTATTAGTGCAGATAATGACAGAGAAATTCCTCTCATTTTTGTCTCGCCTGCGTAGCGGAGCGAGACATAGGTATCACTATTTCCGGTGTCGGCGTCATCGGCGTCGTCGGCGGCGTCGTCGGCGTCGTCGTCAACAATTGTGTTGTACACCCAATAACTTTCTATAGCTTTAAGGTGGGATCACCAAATTCATACCAGAGGTCCATCTCTTGAAGGCGCAGGTCAAGTTCGAATATGAGTCGAATTTGAATAAGGTCAAAGGTCAAAGGTCAATGAACTTTCCATGACTGGCACTGTGCTATATTGTACACACAATAACTTTTTATACCTTCGAGGTAGGATTGCCAAATTCATACAAGAGGTCCATCTCTTGAAGGTGCAGGTCAAGTTCGAATGTGAGTTGAATTTGATTAAGGTCAAAGGTCAAAGGTCAATGAACTTTCCATGACTGGCACTGTGCTGTGTTGTACACACAATAACTTTCTATAGCTTCGAGGTGGGATCACCAAATTTATACCAGAGGTACATCTCTTGAAGGCACAGGTCAAGTTTGAGTATGAGTTGAATTTGAATAAGGTCAGAGGTCAAAGGTCAATGAACTTTCCATGACTGGCACTGTGCTATGTTGTACACACAATAACTTTCTATACCTTCGAGGTAGGATTGCCAAATTCATATGAGAGGTCCATCTCTTGAAGGTGCAGGTCAAGTTCGAATGTGAGTTGAATTTGATAAAGGTCAAAGGTCAAAGGTCAATGAACTTTTCATAACTGGCACTGTGCTATGTTGTACACCTAATAACTTTCTATAGCTTTGACGTGGAATCACCAAATTCATACCAGAGGTCCATCTCTTGAAGGTGCAGGTCAAGTTTGAATGTGAATTGAATTTGATTAAGGTTAAAGGTCAATGAACTTTCCATGACTGGCACTGTGCTATGATTTACACCACTTTGTTCCTGTAATGACATGAACTTTATAATTTGATACTTTTTAACACTAACATTTTACTTCAGTTCAACAGAGTTCATTCTACAGTTTACTGTATAATAGCAGTGAACTCACTACTCTCTATACCTGAACCAGATTTTGTATTTTACTTGTTACTGTTTTTCATATATTTGTTTATTTATTTATTTATTTATTTATTTATTTATTTATTTATTTAATTTATCCATAACCAAGCCTATGTAATGATAATTTGTGAACTCCCTTTCACTTATTATTACAATATGATTGTGCATTTTTTTTAATTTATTTACTTAATTTATCCATAACCAGGCCTGTGCAATGATAATTTGTGAACTCCCTTTCACTTATTATTACAATATGATTATGCATTTTTCTGTCTGTGTATTTTGATTTAATTAACAGTGAATGCAACATGGCTGAAGGATCACTATGTTTGGATGCTTTTTGCATCTGTTTGTTCCACTAATAGCATGACCTTTACAATTTTAATACTTTCTAACACTAACATTTTACTTCAGTTCAACAGAGTTCATTCTACAGTTTACTGTATAATAGCAGTGAACTCACTACTCTCTATACCTGAACCAGATTTTGTATTTTACTTGTAGTTCACAAAGTTGAGGTGAAAGGTCTAATTTGATGAAAATATTATCAGAAGATCAAATTTGATATTTTTTTAAGGATCTGCGTACTGTATTCTTTACACCTCGGAATAGTATTACTAGATAGATGGCGCAAACAAGTGCATTATATTATCATTATTATTATTATTATTATTACTATCATTATTATTATTACTATCATTATTATTATTATTACTATCATTATTATTATTACTATTATTATTACTATTATTATCTATTTATTTATTTATTATTATTATTATTATTATTATTATTATTATTATTATTATTATTATTATTATTATTATTATTATTATTATTATTATTATTATTATTATTATTATTACTACTATTATTATTATTATTAATTACATTCTGGCCATTTTAATGCCCACCTCTTGATACATATACATGTATGTGACTAGTTAAGAATGCTGCCATTAAAATTTGCGCGATGCAGGCGAGACTGCCAGGGGCGTTCCACTTGTTAGGCATTTTTAAAGACATTTTGGGGTTGAAAAAGAATAGTAAACTGACCTTTCTTTCAATTTGAGGTGCAACATTTTATTCAGTGCCATGTCTGTTTGCTTGAGTAGATGTCAATGTAGCAATCAGACCTCTCATAAGTTAGCTCTACATGGGTCCTTTTGCAAGATTTGGTAGAAGGTTCAATGGTTATTTTATATACCAATGATTACTTTGTGATGAATTACTTTTTTTTTCAAACAGGCTGTGGAAAATAACTGGGGTTCCTACATGTAGGATTAGCAATTACATATAGTTGATGAAATTTGTTCTTTCTGTGAAAAATTTTTTCAACTTTCATTGTGGATTTTATTAGATGGCTCCAAATGGGATACCAGGGCACTGTTTCATGAAAGTTGTCAGTCACTGACAGTTACCATAGTAACAGTCGGTGACCAGTGCTTCTCAGCCAATCAAAACCAAGGATTTCACTGAAATTGTCAGTGACTGACAACTTGTCAGTGCTGTCAACTTTCATGAAATGGTGCCCATATATATTCCACGAGTTAGGACCAATATTCCACGAATCGAAGATGAGTGTTATATTGGTCCTAATGAGTGGAATATTTCTGGTATTCCATGAAATAAAGCCATCCAATATAATTATTATGATCTATACCCAACAGGAAAGTGATTTAAATTTCAATAAAAATCATTTCAGCAACCAAAAAGGGCCCCTCATCATACATTAATTTTGATCACGCAAGTTTGACTTACCTCTTCATGATGACATCTAAGTATCATTTGCGCATTACATGTATTGCGTATTGCGCATTGTAATCCTTATCGCGTGTGTTTGTGTTATTGTGCACACGAAGAGACCATGCAAAATAAGGTATTATTGCACAGCAAATTTTGTGCATGAGCCTATGGAGAATTCGGCATTTCGTAAAATATGCTCTGATATTGTACAGACAAATCTGCAGACAAAAAATATGCGTTATTAATGCACCGCCAAAATGCCTTATATAGATAATGATAATGAATATTCTAAAAGTTTAAAGGCATTGGCTAACATTGTTATGATTTTAAAAAAATCTCATTTTGTTACTTAAAAATGGGATAAACATTAGGGTTATAGTGTAAAAATACCAGTGTGAAAGTTTCAGAGCATAATATCCACGGGAAGTATTTTTAAATATTAGAAATGTGAACCAATGTTTGAAAAATATACGAGGGTCGGTTGCATAGACCCAACGTAAGGAGTGCGCATGCGCACATGACTCAACGGACCGCACTGTGTGTATTGACGTATCACGCGGCGGAAGGCAAGTAACGGTATTTTTTAATTCGCGCAAAAGGTCCACTTAGTTCAGTGTCTCTCGAGACGAAAGCTAATAAAATCGCGGTTTGCGTCTAACTTACAGCTTTTCCTTCCAAATTATGGTTGGTTTCAGGGTTTTTGAGTATAAATACAAGTACTCATACACATGTTTCATCTTAGTTTGAGAATTTTTTAAATCAGCTGCTCACAAAGTTAGCCAATGCCTTTAAATTTCGTTTTGAATTGAAAAAAATATATATTTGCATTGTATAATGACCATGTAATTCACTCATTTCTTTCCTTTTGAATGCTAATTGGTTTTCATTCAGCATTTCACTCAGCAACTTCATAGCTGCACCAACCTTGATACCTTCAAATCAGAACTTAAAACCTATCTTTTCCAGCAACTGTGTAAATATTATGTGACATATTGAGGGAGTCTGGTGCCTTTGAATGTTTCTACAGATAAATGGCGCTATACAAATGCTGTTCATCATCAGCATCAGCATCATCATCATTAGACCTGTTTGTAACTTATAACCCATTAAACACTAAGCCAAAGATGACTCTGGCTGGGGTCTGTGGGAAATGAAATCAAATCTTGTTCAACATATTGATTATGATATCATTCTTTTCTTTGTTGCAGTATGGGAAGACAGCATTAATGGTAGCTGCTTCATCAGGTCATGTTGGTGTGTGTAAGGATCTTATTGATAGAAGAGCTGATGTCAACATCCAAGATCACATACAGAAGTAAGTAAGATACTAAAGGCCCAGTCAAATATGAAGAGGGGAACTCCCCCCCCCTCCTTATTTTTTTATCAGTTATTAGTTATAAAAAAAATAATAATAAAAAAATATCAGTATTGTTTATTGCTGAAAATCTTCTTGTTTTCATATTCTAGAATACACCTTCATTCCACAAAAGCTAAAAGAGACAGCCAAATATCACATTTAAAGTAAGCTCTAAACATATAAATAGTACCTTTTCAGATACTTTTGGGGCGATATTACTTGTTGAATTTCGATCATCTCACAACCGACTTGAAAGACTATGTGTGGGACTGAACTCAGAAATTTAGCCGTTTTTGTGATTTCAGACTCATTTTGAGATGATACATTTCTTCAACCAAATATGCAGAGGCATCTGACACTATCTCTTGACTAAATATCATCACTGAAAAAACCGCCAGATAACATATTGGTGGGATTCTAGGATGATATTTTGGGGGAGCCGAATGGCAACTGTGTGGTAGTAGAACGTTGACAGTACACTGCGCATGAGCTCTATGCATGTATTGCGCAATATGCACAGGCTAGACTTGCGATATCGCAAGGTAAGGTAGCATGGTTGCAATTCTAGCGACTGACACTCCTCGATTCGTATCAATCGGACACAAAACCGCGATGCTTGTGAAGGTATTATACTTTCATGAAATCATAAAGGTTTACTCACTCAGAAAAACTGTAAAGACGTTCAAAAGGGGCATATATATTGGGGCGACTCTGAAATAAATAGTCTCCCCAAAGCATTAGATTTTGAGAATTTTAGGGGGTGATTTGGGCTGTCATGAGGGCGAAATCGCCCGTCGCCCTTGTGTATTTCCGATGCTGAAATGATGTACTAGTAAACTTTTTATATGAACATTAGCTCTGTCATATTTGTAAAGATGTTCTAGTGAAAGAGTTGAAAAGGCATTTGCTAGCCTTAAAGCCAGAGCGAACTGGCACCCTTGTATGGGATTTTGTCATAGTGCCCTCTCAGTCTTAAACTACTGATTTTGTCCCCTTTTTGCTCCCAGCATGCTCTGTTCTGATCAATGAGAGCTTTATTTTTTGAGTAACATCTGTTAAAATGTATTTGTATTCATACTAAGGAAATTCACGAGAAGCCACAAAGGATATAATGTTTCTTAGAGTCTCTGGTTTTGAGTAGCCATAAGTTGGTGCTGTTGTAGATACTAATAATAAGGGTCAGTTGTACCCAATGCTGAAACAATGTTAGTACATTGAAAAGAACATGATTTTATTAGCAGAAAATCATCTGCCTAAAGTTTTTTTAAAAATTCGTGTTGCCAAGGAGACCCCCAAATGTGGTAAGATTTCAGGATATTTTTGACCCCTCAGCTGTGACCCAGTTTCAACTGGGCACCCACTTTGACGTCAAAATGAAGTCAAAGTGGGTACCTTGTCATGCAATTAACTAGCAAAATGCAGGCAAGGTATAATACACATTAATTGTACAGTCTAGCGCGCAGCACAACTGCAATGCGTGAAGCCGGGTACCCACTTTTACGTCATACTTCATACTCAAAATTTTTGGTCAACTCTTGACTTTTTATGAGAAAATTGGCCAAAATGCATTGATTTCGATTGAAAATCATCATATTTCTAATGTTATTCTTCTTAGAATTCTATTCTCGATCATATATCAAATTTTTTTTTACCATTGTGTAATCATTAAAGCTCATTATAAATCCCCCAGTTTGAACTTTGTTTCTGTTGACCCCTTTTGGAGTTTGAGAAATAGCATAAACAACCACAAGAAAGCAGTATGAAACAAAAACTGAAGATGTCAAACTATAACTTCTTACAAGGATGTACATGTATGTACAACTGTCCATGCATAAATAATGCGAGTAAAATTCAAACAGCTCATCTACTATACTAAATTTGGCAAGTTTGGACAGCAAATTTAAGTTTTTTGTATTAAACAATTCATGCTTTTTCATGGTATTTGGATGGTTTCTATACTTGCTAGGAATGTAAGTCTTCCATTCATCTGCAAAGTCCTCAGATTATGACATTAGTCTGTATTCTACAGAAGGTTCCAATCAGATACTGAATTAAGCCCAAATAAATAGAACATTATCAAAGTATTTATTATCATGGTTATAAGCTGACATGTATCCAATCTTTCATTATCATTATTCATTGTAATCATTGTCTAGACCACAATGATCTGAATCACAGTTATCTACTACAGGAGCATGATGTAAACCCAATTACAATTAGATTTGTAGCCCAGGAAACAACCTTGCAAACATTGTATTATGAAACCTTAAAATATGTTGTTTCCTGAGATATGATATTTTGGGACTGAACTAACATGCTATTGTTAGCAGTATAATGAGATTATTTTACAAACTACTGTATGACTCATTAATGTAGGAATTACTTATGTTGACATTGATTAGGGAGGGAAATATATGTAGGATAAAAGACACCCAAAAAGTACATTTGATATTATTAATGTTAGAGTTAAAGGTATGTGAGGTTTTCATCATTATCCTATTGGGAACGAACTCTGGAGTATTAGTGGAAATCAATTACATTTATGAAAGTTTAACAGTACTCAGACAAAAGCTGTGATAGTTGTGATTATATAACACCTAAATAGATCCTTGTCATTTGATTGGTTGTTTGATATTGATCATTTGTCCCATTTTGCTATTACGTCATGATTCATGCAGTTGTGGCTCCATTTACTGTGCAATCTTGGATACATGCAATTTGCTTCATTTGCACGCATGCAGAGAGCCCGGCACACTACGTACTTAAAACACTTGCGTTTGCAGTGTGCATGCGATCAAGCATATTGACGGACAGGGGTCTATTTTTAGGTGTCATATAAAACAAATAATGAATGTTTTTTCATTTGTGCCATGGACAGAATATTTCATTCGGTGAAAAATGAAATTATTGATCCATTCATCTCGGCTGCGCCTCGTTGAATGGATCATTTCATCTTTCACCTCACGAAATATTCTGTTGATTGCACTCATAAACATTATTGTCAATCATACACATACATAAAATATGATGTAATTAAAAGATTCTTTGAAAAAAATCGAACACCATAAACTCATAAATTTCTGTGCAAAAAGCTGATATTTTTATCATGGAAATTCTAGCTTTCTATGTTGAGGTCAGGCTTTGATATCATCTGTATTTCAAGATTGGAGACCCTTTCGCTTAATCTTTCTTTTTTTCTTTTTTAATGTATACCAGTTTATCTTTAAGATTACTTTTACATGTACGTGAATGTATTAAACAGTTAAATGATTGCATACAAATTACAAATGATGCTTGATGTTAGATGATAATGCCTTTGTACTTGTACTACATGTACTTCACAATTTATTTAGGTTTCCATAATAAATTTACCAAGAGATACACAAACATACATGTACTATGTAGTTATAAAAACTCCTTTAAATCCAATTTTCTAGAGATATCATTTGTACTCTCAATCTGTTATTGATTATCCTAAACCTGCATACTCTACTCTACTAAAGTAAACAAGGTTTGTACTCTTCTGCTAGTTTGTTTTTGTGTTTATTACTGCAATCAGTACATACAGGTGATCTATGCACCTGCCAATCAATACAGGTACCTGTGATGTCATGGTAATGAAAAGCTTTATTCAAATAACCGCCAGTTTCATTAGAATATCTCCTCTTTCTGTGACCCAGTTTGATTCTGGTTTTCTCTCCAGAACTCTCATGATCCTAAATCTACATGTAGCATTCTGATGTGTCTACTGAGAAGCATACTGGAAAAACTGAAACAAAAAGTTAAATGCATGTACCATTCATGAACACTAAAACAATTGATTGTCTTGAACCAAGTAGGAAATTTCTAATGAACATAGCATGTGCTTGTGGTTGTTCTGCACATCTTATTTTTATTGATGGTTTCATAATCTTAGTATTATATAATATCTGCTGGTAATTGCATATTGAAACCTTTTCATCTCTCTATACTTCTTTTCTGTTGATGTTAGGACCCCTTTGATGGCAGCTTGTGAGAACGGTCATAAAGAAACAGTAGAATTACTCATCAAAAGAGGAGCTAGGGTAGATCTTTGTGATGCTCAAGGGTATGATGCTAAGTATTACGCAGAGGGCAGTGGACAAGATAACCTGGCAGAAGTACTGGAGACTGCTCCATCAGTAGCTACTTGGGATGTCCGTAAGTAGTAATGAGAACATTCATAGTGAAGAGGAGGAGGAGGAGGAGGAGAAGGAGGATGTGGTGGTGATGATGATGATGATGATGATGATGGTGATGATGAAGGTGGCGATGATGATGGTGGCAGTGATGATGGTTATGATGATGTTGGTGATGATGATGGTGGTGGTGATGGTGATGATGATGATGATTGTGGTGATGATGATGGTGGTGGTGATGGTGGTGATGATGATGGTGGTGATGGTGGTGATGATGATGATGTTGGTGATGATGATGGTGGTGATGGTGGTGATGATGATGATGGTGGTGATGATGATGGTGGTGGTGATGGTGATGATGATGATGGTGGTGATGATGATGGTGGTGGTGATGATGATGATGATGATGGTGGTGGTGGTGATGGTGGTGATGGTGGTGATGGTGGTGGTGATGATGATGGTGATGATGATGATGATGGTGATGGTGGCGATGATGATGCTAAGTACTACGCAGAGGGCAGTGGACAAGATAACCTGGCAGAAGGACTGGAGACTGCTCCGTCAGTTGCTACTTGGGATGTCCGTAAGTAGTGATGAGAACATTCATAGTGAAGAGGAGGAGGAGGAGGAGGAGAAGGAGGATGTGGTGGTGATGATGATGATGATGATGGTGATGATGAAGGTGGTGATGATGATGATGGTGGCAATGATGATGGTGATGATGTTGGTGATGATGGTGGTGATGATGATGATTGTGGTGATGATGATGGTGGTGGTGATGGTGGTGATGATGATGGTGGTGATGGTGGTGATGATGATGATGTTGGTGATGATGATGGTGGTGATGGTGGTGATGATGATGATGGTGGTGATGATGATGGTGGTGGTGATGGTGATGATAATGATGGTGGTGATGATGATGGTGGTGGTGATGATGATGATGATGGTGGTGGTGGTGATGGTGGTGATGGTGGTGATGATGATGATGATGGTAGTAGTGGTGATGATGATGATGATGATGATGATGATGAAGGTGATGATGGTGGTCGTGGTGATGGTGATGATGATGATGGTGATGGTGATGATGATGATGATGATGGTGATGGTTATGGTGATGATGATGATGATAGTGGTTATGATGATGATATTGATGATCATCATGATGGAGAAGGAGAAGAAGAAGAAAAAGAAGGAGGAGGAGGAGGTGGTGGTGGTGATGATGATGATGATGATGTTCTTGGCAATGATGCAGATGATGATTGTTATGTGGTGATAATAGTCATTGTATTGCTGATTATGATTATGATGATGATGATGACAAATGCTTCATTGGTAACAGTAAAAATTGTGATAATTGTGATAAAGTCTTTTCATCCCCTTGATATTGTTACTTTTCCATGCATTCATGTAGAATCTATTCTCCATTTTTCTATCATTCTTTGTTTTGATAGGTAATGAAGAAGAGGAAGCATACGATGAGGTTGCTCCTGATGCAGTAGATTACATTGATACCTTTGATGTTGGCAATGAAAGATCTGACTCACCCCCTCCAAATAAGAATCATCAGGTAAATCCATGAAAACATTGTCATTTATGCTGTAGTTTGTGCTTTATCATGTATACATAGGATGATTGTGATGAACTGAAAACATAAATCTTTTTCTTAACCTTTTTCCAACTACTGTCGACTACCATAATCATAATAATTAGTTTTCTCCTTTGCAAGTGTACAAAGGAACCTGAAAAGAGCTATCAGAATTTTGAGAAAATATCAAAAAGGAAATTGTCATTATTTTGCCTGAGCACTTAAATAATTCAGCAAGCAAAGTGTTAACCTGTTGTGTGTTTACATGAGAAATATTTTTATTGTGGTTATGAGGAGGTGGGCCTGTATTGGAAATTTTGTTCTTTGCACCATCCCAGCACAGAGTTTCTAATGGGATTCTTGAAATGGAGGACTGAGTACATACATGTACATGTTTGTAGTGATAAGAGTTCATTGAATATATTCCTGTTTCCTTATTTTGTTTCAGAATAATACCTCAGCAGACTTCCCAACTCCCACTCGAGCAATCAGTATGCCAGCATTGACGGATAATCAAAATGATGAACTTAAGGTGAGAGAGCTTTTTTATTATAACTATCTATTCAAAGAGTATATATCTTACTTTGTATTCCATGTATTCCTGAGAACACTGGCATTATTATCTTCTCGTTTTACTACAAACTGGCTGGCAGCAAGTCTAATTTTCCATTATCCCTGACAGCCAATCAGAGCTTGTTATTTTTTGTGCATTCTGTTTCCTTGGTTTCCATTTATATTTATTTCTTATTTTCAACTTCTGTTCATTCATGCAGTATTATCTGATTAGTGCATGTCAAATAGTTTTAGTATATGTGTGTTCAGTGCTATTCATGATTTTGCAGTACCAAACATTTTTTATTCTTATTTTTTTATTATTAAGTAGATAATACAGTTGATCTGAAATAATGGGATTTCACAAAGTTCTGTCATGATCCTTCCATTCAGTGAAAAGCAAATGATGCCCAAAAATGTCAATGATGAGAGTGATATTTGGAATAAAACATTCAGAAACAAAATGTGGCATGTCTTTCTTAAGGATTGCTTCCTCATAAGATTTTTACTGTCAAGTCCAACAATAAAACCACTCAAAGAACAACAACTGAAACAGAAAAATGTTCTTGAAATTCAAAATATGACAGTTCAGTTTCACTGATTATTGGCCAGATTAGTAGTACAAAAAAAAAAAAAAAAGAATAGAAAGCTTTTCAATTACACACCCAACCAATGCTTAGTGTGTTGTGCCTCATGTGTTTATTAGTATTCTTGTCAATGTCTGTTTGTTTATATTAACAGGAGTTAGAGGAAGAAAATGACTTTCTGAATGAGGAACTCTCCAAGGTGAATGTAGCTCACAAGAAAGCCCTTGAGAGGATCAGATCACTTGAGAGTAAAGTTAATGAAATAGAGGTAAGAAAAACAAGCTGTATTGTATTGTTTTACATATATTTTGTAGACTGCCCTCAGCTCTCTCTCTCTCTCTCTCTCACTGTCTTTTCTGTCAATCTGTCCATCTCTCTGTCTGTCTGTCTGTCTGTCTCTCTCTCTCTCTATTACACTCATTCACTGCCACATCTATAGATTGTCTGTGATTCTCTGGCCTGAAATCACAAAAGAGGTTTAAATTTACACCATGGTCTAAAAAACTTAGAACATGCATGTCCTCTTGCCCAATGGGCAGGTAGCAATGCGCTTTAATTAGTTCAATAGGCTTATCTATGCTTATTTCCTCTTATTTGTGCTTATTTTATTTGCATAAACCGTGGTTTAAATATAAACCTCTTTTGTGAATTCAGGCCTCTTAGTCTAACGTTTTCCATCAGTTTTTTTTTTTTTTTTTTTAATGAAATGTGAAGACACTAAATCTATGTCTTTGCAAAGTTAGTTCTTCGATGATTTTGAGAAAAATGAAAAGAAAGGAGAATGACAAAATATGCCTTGGACTACCTAATGCAAAAAGCTTGTCATAGCTTTTGTTGGTTCAAGTGCATAATATCTTGCTCTTATTCATATTGGTCATACTTCTTGTTATCAGATACACATTATCATGAAATTCTTTTTTTCTTTTTTCTCTTCTATGCTGTAATCTTGAATTATATTTCATCTTTTATTCTATTCAGCATATGCTTAACATCTTGCATACATGTATATCATATTGTCATCAGATACATCTTCAAATCCTTTTTTCTTTTCCTGGACTGATATGTTGATCTTATATTCTATTCAGCAGGTGGACAGTCTGAAACAGAGACTAGAGAGTGAGGAGGTGAAGAGGAAAGAGCAAGAGAAAGAGATCAATGATCTCAAGAACAAACTTAGCTCACTCAAGGTATGTCTCTTAAGGTTTCTTCAGATAAAAAAAGGAAAATCTCCATGTTTGTTTTTTTTTTGGGGGGGGGGGGGGTTGTCTGTGTGTACAAATGAATAAGATATGAGTTGGTGAAGAAAAAGAAAATGCTGAGGCAAGAGGCATATTTTTTGCCTCCTGGCAGCAAAAAGCTGTGGACCAATCAAATTCTTAGAAAGTTAGCACAAAATATTCATGAGTTTGTGCAACTTTTGGCAAAACTCTCTTTTATTTGAGGTTGATGTTTTAATGGGCATTCATTATCATAAATAGCATGGTTTACTGCCCCATATATGAACCCTAAAAGAAAAAAATGCAGGGGTTTGTAGTAGGGGTTTCCCCTATTCATATTTGAATGAGCCTTTACTATGCAGCGCTCGATACCAGCAAGCACCCTGCACTCACGCGTGCCCCAAATCTCAGTCCGAACCCCCCCCCCCCCCCCCAAAAAAAAAAAAAAAAAAAAAAAAAAAAAATTGGACAATATAATGGCATAGTGCTCAGTGTACACTGACTGAAATATTGCAGTCTGGAGAGGGGAGCACTGTCTTGTGAAATAGAGCTCTATCTATGTAACTTGCTTTTCATTTTTTTTAGAGTAAGTCTGGAAAAGTAAAATAATGTAGTATTTTATGTGATGTCATCATGATACATCACAATTATTAATGATACATTCTGACCTTGCTTTATCCGGCCGCGTTGGGACCAGTGCTCATCCGCATAAGTGAAATGGCTGGATATGAGAGTAATGTAGTTGGACACCTTTTTTATGAAAATGTATGGGGTAGAGCAATCTATTTCCTGTAAAATTCCTTGGTGTTGTGGATTATTGTAAATGATCAATAATATTTTTCTCTTTGTACGAGATGAAAATAAAATAAAATGGAAAATTGCCCACAATGTTTCCATCTCCTTGGCTTTTAGGCTAATTGGATGAAGAATAAAAGGGAAGCAGGCCGGGAGACGCGGCTGGTTAATAGAGGAGTCCAGATAAATTATGGCCGGATAAGCGAGGTCGGACTTTATATTGCTTGAAATTATTTTTTCCCTCTTTTTTGCTCTGTATCAGCTGAAAGAGAGCAAGGATTCCTTTGAAGAAGATGAAGATGATGATGATGAGAAAGATGAAACGAATTCTGTTGGTAGCTGGGGTGACAGTGAAGATGATCTGTTTGATCTTCCTGGTAAGTAGGAAGCTAAAGTATTATGTGACATCTTTGTACTGTTGGCAGTAGAGGAATATACTTTGTTACTGAGCTTTTCCTTGCAAGGCCATTTGCCAATTTAACCCATTCGTGACAGAGGTCCACATTTTGTGGTTTGGCCTAATATCTTTTGATGCAAAGCCCTAAAAATCATACCAAATATATGAGCAGAAAGAGCGAAAAATTCTACACAAACTGTGCCCATTTTGGTTGCGTCAGTGTTCGTTGTTTGATGCTGAAAATTTTTAAAAGGAAAATAAGCATTAAAATCCTTAAATTGGCAATGTGATAAAAGGTTTAAAATCACTGTTTTCCCCTGCAAATTGGCAACTCTTTGACTTCTCATAGTTTCTGTCAATTTATATTCATTTCAGATACATGACATTTTAAAAGAAAATGTAGCAATAAAATAAAAATGTTGGTGTTGCCAATTTGAAGAATAAAAGCTGATCAAATTAGGCTTTAAATAATTCCTGTCACGAATGGGTTAATACTTGTTTAAGTCACTTTGAAAGTTGGTTCTATAGTTACCATGTTATTGTCTAGCCACCTACCGGTAGGTGGAGTGAGACTAAGGGATCCTTAGCAGCGTCCCTCCATGATGCTTATGAAACTTGAATAACTTTGCGACCATCTGCCCGTTTGTAACCAAACTTGGATGGTAGATGCTCTATGGGGACCTCAATGTTATTCGGGGGTCAAATGTCATGTATTACAATTTACCTGCAAGAATGATTGTACACAAACATCGCGAGACACATTATGTCTATTGCCTTGTTATAAGATTTGTTGACTGGCAGAAATATGCAGAATTTATTCCTTTGATAGAGATGTCCTCTAAAGATATCTTGAGTAGCTTTAGCTGTGTAGGAAATCCTGGTCATTTGTTTCTTGTTTATTATTTCACTGGCATTCTCAGGTTACATAGCCTAGGGTTTGGTTCAGTTTTGCCACCTCCATGTGTTCTGTTCTGGAAGATGATACAAAAGTCAATATAGAGAGTGCAAAGTGAAGATAGACCACATATTGATCTTAGATCATAATCTGTCTTTACAGGAACGAAGAAGTCTTCTAGCAAAGCGTTGAATCTTTCCATGGATATCAATTCATCCAAACACAAGTCTGACCTCCAGCATCTAAAGGCTGAAGTAGAGGAACTACGCAAAGAGAATGAAAATCTCAAAAACCAATTAGAGGTATGTTTGCTTTATTCCCACCTGCATACGCTTTTTAGAATTTAGTTTACTCAAGGAAGTGTTCAACTGACAAAGGAAAATGATATTATTGATATTTGGCAATCATTTCCCTTAGAAAAGGTGAAGCAAAAGTGAGAATAAATGCTGCACAGGAGCTTTCCAAACATGGGAGTTTGTTTTGTTGGGTTTTTTTAAAGGGGAGTCTTTTGGGTGGTGTTTTTATATTTTTTTTTTTTTTCGTTTTTGTTTTTGTTTTATTTGGAGGGTGTGGGTAGTAACCCTCTTCAGTCTTCAGAACTATGAATTATAAGAGAGCACTGTATCTGATATGCTATCTATTTCTATTGGCTGTGATTTTCTTATCCCAGCATGTACTTCATATTGCATTTAAAGTGATGTTTTAGCTTGCCAAGAGTCGTTATTAATGTAGCTAGAATGTTTTTATGCCTCCGCCCACCGTAGGTGGTTGCCGGAGGCATTATGTTTTCGGGTCGTCCGTCCGTCCGTCTGTCCGTCCGTCCGTACGTCCGTCCGTCCGTCCGTCCGTCCGTCCGTCCGTCCCGTTTTCGTTCTCGCGATAACTTAAGAACCGTTTGACAGATCAACTTCAAACTTGGCTCATGTATGCATATGGGAGGGACAATGATCTGATTAGATTTTGGAGTCTCAAGGTTCAAGGTCAAGGTCATAGAGGTAATAATACACATAAAAATGGCTCGTTCTCACGATAACTTAAGAACCATTTGACAGATTGACTTCAAACTTGGGTCATGTATGCACATGGAAGGGACAATGATCTGATTAGATTTTGGGGTCACAAGGTCAAAGGTCAAAGGTCATAGAGGTCATTATGTACATAGAAATGGTTCGTTTTCACCATAACTCATTAACCATTTGACCGATCAATCTCAAACTTGGCTCATGTATGCATATGGGAGGGACAATGATCTGATTAGATTTTGGAGTCTCAAGGTCCAAGGTCAAGGTCATAGAGGTAATAATACACATAAAAATGGCTCGTTCTCACGATAACTTAAGAACCATTTGACCGATCAACCTCAAACTTGGCACAGGTATGCATATGGGAGGGACAATGATCTGATTAGATTTTGGAGTCTCAAGGTCAAAGGTCATAGAGGTCATTATGTACATAGAAATGGTTTGTTCTTGTGATAACTCAGTAACCATTTGACAGTTCAACAAACTTGGCTCATGTATGCATATGGAAAGGGCAATGCTCTCAGATTTGGTGGTCACAAGGTCAAAGGTCAAGGTCAATGATGTCATTGTATAAATAAAAATAAATCAACATGAAGTGCCATTTATTTCTGATTTGGTAATGGCGGAGGCATAAAGTTCGACCACGCGTGGTCGAAGATTCATCTAGTTCTCTGATTAATTTCAGTCCAACGAGGTGACCCCAGCTGGTACCGTATCAAGAGCAGAGTTTGAGCGACTGCGTCTCTCATCTAACGGTAGGATAGCTGATCTAGAAGAAGAGCTAGCTAGTCTGAAGGAGGAGTTAGAAGAGACTGATAGAGGTAACATGATTCCATATCATGAGTACCAGGAACTAAAGGAGGCTAATGAAGAAGAACTTAGTGTTGTCAAACTGGAGAATATTGTCTTGAAGGATGAGATTGGAAATATCTCTCAGAGAGTGAGTATTCTTATCTAGTTGGCTTATTATTGCTCTTATTCACCAAGGCTAATACCAGGAAAATGATTCATGAAGTGTCTTATCAGCGATTTTTACTGACAACTGTAACAGTTGTAAGCTACTGAAATCCTTGCATCATACATCTTATTGGCTGAGAGCAAATTTGTCAGTAAAAGAAGAAGAACTTAGTGTTGTCAAACTGGAGAATATTGTCTTGAGAAGACACTTCATGAAATGCTCCCCAGAACCGCCTGGTTCCCACATGCAATAGGTTAACATGAAATTCTGAATGCATTTCTCTGTTGGCTCCACTATCTCATAGCATCTTAATAACTGTGAAAGAGCAAGTGCTGTCATAAAAGTGTTTTTTTTTGGGGGGGGGGCATGATTGTTCAGAAGTAGAGCAGTGGTTTTTAGTGTAGGGTTCTAGGTTCAAGGCGGTGTCAGTGCATTCTTGTCCTTTCGCAGGGCAATAATCCTCAGACAATACATCCCTTGGATAGGACTTATACCTGTAGGTTTTTCTTCAAGCATTTATACATATACTTCAAGCATACATGTATGACTTTATATAAATGCTTTTTTATTGTAACATTCAGATAACATAAGTCATTAATCATTTTCTTCACCATTGTGTAATTTTAGAAATGTAAAAAAAAAATTGTACTTAGTCTTGATGTAGAGTGTACTTAATGGAGTTTCTATGGTTGTATTCTCATCAGTTGGCAGAGATGACGGACAGGAAAGAACGCCTACAGGAGCAAGTGATGGAACAGCAGGAATTACAACTGAGACCAGTCAGTAGCTCTTCAGCTGACTTTAGATACAATGAACTTGTACAGGAGAAACTAGAAATGGAAGAAATCATCAGCAAGCATTCCGAGGTCCTTGCCAAGCAAGCTGATGAGATAGAAGCTTACAAGAAGGAGATTGATGAGCTGAGGACTGAGAAGGAAGCAGTGGAAGGGAAACTTGGTGATGGGAGTGGGTTAAGAAGCAAGGAGGAGATGGAGGCATTGAAAAAGAGAATGACAGACTCCAAGCGATGATAACAAAACAATCTAAAGCTATAGCACAGCAGACAGATAGGATGCGTAAGGATAAGATCAAGTATAGTGAGCTAGCAGCAGAAAGGGATCAATTGGTCAAAGAGATGCAGGCATCTCAGAGCAATGGAGATGGGGATATGGAGGAGAGACAGGAACTGGAGAAGGAGAACAGGAGACTCATGGAAAGGGTTGGGATGCTGGAGAGACAAGTGGAAAATGAGCAAGAGGAGAGGAGTAGAATAGAGGAGCTGACAGCAGAGAACTGGAGATTGCAGGATGCGGTGCGGAAAGCAGAGGATGAGATGCTTGTCAAAAGTGCGCAGCTGTCAAAGCTTCATGCAGCAAAGAGTGTTGATAGTCAAGGACTTGAGGAAGAGAATAGGAAACTAAAAGAAAGGAATAAGGAGATTGAGAATGAACTCTTGAATCGAAGGGATGGGGAGACAGAGTATTCCCAGCTCCTGGCTGAGAATCTCTCGTTGAAAGCAAGGTTAAGTCAAGTTCAGGAATCTGGGGATGGTTTTCAGAGTGGTAGCTTGGACTCAAAACGATCGGCAGAGATCCTGGCAGAGAATAAGAAACTGAAAGAAAGCATTAAGAAGATGGAGGGAATGAAACATGATGGACTGATGAATGGAATAGATGGAGGAGGTGGAGGTGGAGGGAAAGCGAACCTTAAAGAAGTAACAAGATTAAAACAACAGATAGCTGAGATGGATGCTAGACATAGAGAAACTGTCAACATCTACAGAGCACATCTACTCAGTGCTGTCCAGGTATGCTAGATCTTACAGATATGCTATAATACAGCTAATGACCTCACTACAACTGGATTTTAAAAGAAATTTCAATAGGAATCGATTTGAATGATGAACATTCTTCTTGACTGAGGTTTTAATATTCATTTGAGTAGAAGTATCAACATTATGAAGTAATGTGAGCTTTTCAGATCAGGAAAAGGCCCTTATGGCTTTGAATCTTGGTGATGTTACACCAGTCATGCAATTAGCTCATAATTTAGAATACTCTGATATCAGTAGCCATACTCAAAGTCTGTTCCATACTGCAATATACAAGAATTTAAACTTCTTTTTTTTTTAACTGTTATCCTAGTTTAACTTATGAACTTTGAATTAAAAGTCAAAGAGAGGTTTTTTTCAAAGATTTCTTAATCATTATATGCATCTTTTTATTTTATGTTGGACTTTTAATATTTCTTTTGAAACTGTTGGTGCAATGTCTTTTCCATATTTACTTTTCACTTTCAACTCTCATGCTCTTTCATTTCTTTCAGGATGAAATCAGCCCTGAAGTAAAGGAAGCCCTCCAACAAATTGTCAAACTTCGCAACGAAACACCTGTCGCATGACATCACTAATCCGCAGTGACGATACCTAGAATATTTGTGGTGCTAGAAGAAGACTGCAAACTTGTGTAGCCAAAAGTCTCTGAAGAAACTGTGATGATGATTTTCCAGCACTGAGACTCAAATCATGGTTGTCATACCATGTGGATTAGATCAGATGTTATCTATGGCAACCCTTGCGGCCAGAACATAGGAATGGGATTATCAAGGAAAGCAGTCTTCAAAGAATCAAAGAGCAGAACAAGATCTTGAAGAGTCTCTTCCAGGGTATTAACCCTGAGTGCAAAAAAGATTACCAGATGATTCATTTTATCTTATCTTGTCTTATACATGATGGTTTGATTTTAGATTTCTCTCACAAATATGTATTTTATGAATTTTAAATGATCATTTTACATTTCTTGCCATTTGATATAAGGTTACACATTTTTTTAATCATCATGACATTATTAGATTTGTCCCGCCCCAAACTCATATCAAATTGTTTGTAAGAAATACCAGTAATGATATGAAGAATTACATTCAGTATATGCAAGGCATAATGATTTTACTTTTATTCCCACCAATGAAAGTAAATTCCCACCACTTTTGTTCACTTTGTGTAAACCATGCAAACCACAAAGTATAAATATTTACCTAAACATAACTCAGGAATGACATTTACTGACAGTGTGCGAGTTGTGAATTATCTAGCATGTAGGATTCAATGAATTGTATAGTGCAAGTATTTATTTTAGAAAGGTTATATTCCTGTATTTTGCAGGTTTTGTCAAGGAGAAAATATAATGTGTTGTAAATTGCATTGAAATGTACAAGTACATGTATGTCTCTCTGTGTTTTCATGTATATAGTGGTCTCTGTATACTGTACAATATAGTGTATATTTGTAAATTGATTGTAAATTCAAAGATTTCATTCATTCTGTAAAATGCAAATTGTATTCCTATTCAAATAGGTGGAACCTTTTCACAATCTCTTGGGACTAATGAAATTACCTGGTAATATTGATACGTTGTTATATATAAATTAAAAACAATAGAATACAGAGAAGTTGGACCTGCGATAATGCAGTGACTTTAAGAGTATGTGATAGGAATGTTCTTTATAGTAAGTTTCTACTGTAGTTACAAAGAGGAAATACTATTTGAAATATTTAACTACGTATTATGCAAGGCACTCTGGGGATATGATCTTTTTGTGAGATTATGTCAAGAGTGAAGGAATGGTCATATCATGTGAAGATAGCAAATACAAATTCACAGTCTAGAACTATGTGAATTTATCATTCTGATACTAAATACCCATGAAAATTGCAGTTTTTTTTATTTTTACATGTAGAGATTTTAAGTGTATGATAAAGTCCCCAGTTTACGGGATAGGGAAAACGGAAAAATCTCACGGAATACGGAAAGAACACGGAATTCACAGAATTTCACGGGAAACGCGATTTTCAGGCAAAAAAATTGAATTACGAAAAATACAGTGAAAATCATGAAAAACAAAGCAAAATCCAATAAAAACAGAACTGTGCATCAGTGGAAAAGCTGGATCAAACCTGTTCGCAGTGCTTAGCGTGTGTTCACCAAGCTTTATCTGCATACTGCAGTGCACGTATATTACCGTAACTTCTGTTTTTCCAAGATTTTGACTATTTACAATTGTTTTATCATATGTTTTGTACATGTCACCGAAGAACACGGAATTTGAAGTTTAGAAAACGGAAAACTGGCAACTTTAGTGTATGACCCCCTTTCCTTAATCCATGCTTTTTATTACTGACCTTCATGTTACATGTGAACATTATGCTTGCTTTTGATTTTAACTTCTTTTTTTTCCCTCTGTGTTACAAGATTGGCATTTGTAACCTTTTTATGTCAACAATGTACATCCATTTTGTTAGGGTCTTCTCCTCACCATTTAGAAATGAAGGGAACATGAAGAATAAATCATTACAACTAATTATGTTATCAATAATAATAGTAACTAGCAATTGTAAATTTATATTGCGCAATTTCTATAGGAATATACTCAACTGCGCAGAACAATACATAGTAAAAATAGGAGGGGCAATACCAACAATAACATAAATGAACATAAATTGAATCATAGCTAAGGGGGAACCTTCCTGTGATAAAACACACACAGTATGAGATTGATTGAGTACTATTGATAAGTATTCTGCGCAGTATTCTCATTGTGAAGCTGGAGATATGTGACCCGGTCTTCTGACATTAGAAGCATCACTTGTTCAGCTGAAATGATGGTAATCCTGTATTCTGTGCAGTATTCTCATTGTGAAGCTGGATATATATGAGACAGTCTTCTGACATTAGAAGCATCACTTGTTCAGCTGAAATGATGGTAATCCTGTATTCTGTGCAGTATTCTCATTGTGAAGCTGGAGATATGTGACCTAGTCTTCTGACATTAGAAGCATCACTTGTTCAGCTGAAATGATGGTAATCCTATTCTACCTTGAAAACATTCTTTTTTCAATTTTGGAGCAACACTATTTAAGTATTCAGTATATTTATGTTCTTTCTTCTCTCTTGTTATTTTTACTTGATATAATACTGTTGATACTATCATGCTGGCTGTGGTAGTTCCTTTCTTGTATATAAGTTCACTGTTGCAGAGAAGGATAGTGTTTCCTTTGTATAGTCATGACCCCTGTGTAGTCTTCCTGTAGAGAATATCATGGGATACATCATGCATGTATAGTGAAAATGACATCACATAATGTATCTGTGATTACTTTTTGTATGATATAGCTTTAAAGACAAGATATATATTACATGGTGACTGAACGAAAACAAAAAGAGGAGGGATAGATGGAGTGAGAGCTAGAAAGAGCTTTAAAGTGATTACACAATGGTAAATTTTTTTTGTTGATATATGATCGAGAATAGAATTCTAAGAAGAATAAAATTTAAAATTTGATGATTTTCAATCGAAATCAATGCATTTTGGCTAATTTTCTCATAAAAAGTCAAGAACTGACCTCAAAATTTGAGTATGAGGTATGACGTAAAAGTGGGTATCCAGCTTCGCGCATTGCAGTTGTGCTGCGTGCTAGACTGTACAGTATGCTTTATATGAATTGCGCGACAAGGTACCCACTATGATGTCATTTTGACGTCAAAGTGGGTACCCAGTTGAAACTTGGTCACAGCTGAGGGGTCAAAAATATCCTGAAATCTTGCCACATTTGGGGGTTTCCTTGGCAACATGACCTTTTAAAAGACTTTAGGCAGATGGTTTCCTGCTAATAAAATCATGCTCTTTTAAATGACCTAACTTTGTTTCAGCATTGGGTACCCCCTTTAAAGAGAGAGGGGAGGGAGGGAAGAGGAGAGGAGAGAGGGAGAGAGAGCTGGGAGGGGGGAGATGTATGTTGTCGTCAACATATCCAGTAACTTGTTAAAAATGTTTTAGGTCGTCCATGTGCGTATGTACATGTAACTCCCATCAGGACGAAGCTATTTATGTTTCCTAATATGCTCTTATTATATAAATACAAAAAGTATGCAGTATGTGTTTAAATCATGTATAATCTGCCATCTAATGACAAAAGGAAGCAACTCTGATTTTATTCAAACTTGACTTCTTCCTGTTTTGGGGTGTTTTTATGTATCCTCTACATGAAAATGGAGAAATCAAGGTCACACAACCCCCAATTTCTGAAATGTGTGACCCTCCACAACAAAATGACCAATAAGTCACAATGGGAGTTTTAGAGTAAACAGTAAAATAGAGAGCTTTGGATTGATAAGTTGATTTTAGGTTTCTATATTTGCTGGTAGTTCATTTGTTGATCTGCTATCTGACTGAATCTGGGAGCCATCTGCAATGTAGAAATGTGGGGGGTTTTTCTTTGATTTAAAAATTTCCATTTGGGGGAGATTTTGAAAGTATGCCAGAATGCTTGGTAAAATCTTCACAATGACATGTGTTCATAACTCAGAAGTTATTCACTCTCTGGCTTTGAAAATCTAAACAAGGAGAGAAGTATATGTCCCTTGAACTATTCCAAGTTTGAGCTTAATCTGATAGTCCCTTCACAGTCAATACCAGGGAATTCTTATTCAATCTTTTAGTGAGACAGACAATAGGACACCAGCATGGTACTCCTGAATGGGCGCTCCTCTTTACATCATGGTGTTTTTTTTCTATTATTCTGGTGGTTAGCCTGTCTGACAAGCTCTCGTTCTCATTGTAATTTCAACGGGTTTGCATGGTCTTGATAAGGCAAGCTATTCAAAAGCTTAGAGAGTTAGAGACCAACCTTTTGAACTACATTATGTTAAAATGTAAAAATGTAAAATCTGCGACTTAATGGTCGTCTTGTGGTGGAGGGTCACATACAGACAAATCAAATGGGAGCAACTCCATAGATTTCCACATGAAACAGTGACAATTTTTGTTCATGTACTAAGAATCTCATTCTACAGAGTTGCTTCCTTTTGTTGTTGGATGGTAGTATTTATATAGAGTGTATATAAACCTACACGTGTACTTCTGAAGGTTGAACCCATTCGTGACATAGGTCCACATTTTGTGGTTTGGCATACTATCTTTTGATGCAAAGCCCTAAAAATCATACCAAATACATGAGAAAGAGCAAAAAATTCTACACAAACTGTGCCCATTTTGGTTGCATCAATATTCGTTGTTTGATGCTGACAATTTTTTAAAGGAAAATAAACATTAAAATCCTTAAATTAGCAATGTGAAAGAAAGTTTAAAATCACCGTTTTCCCCTGCAAATTGGCAACTTTTTTACTTCTCATCATAATTTTTGTCAATTTATATTCATTTCAGATACATGATGTTTTATAAGAAAAATGTAGCAATAAAATAAAAATGTTGGTGTTGCCAATTTGAAGAATAAAAGCTGATCAAATTGGGCTTTAAATAATTCCTGTCACGAATGGGTTAAAAGGATGCCAAAAAAAAAAAAAAAAATTCATCATTATCATATTTACCGGTACTGCAATTTTACTGTAATTCAAGCCGTGATGTATGCTGTTAGATAAGGTTTTTAATGAACACTAGGAAGTGGTATGTTGTAAGAGAACATTTGTAATGGGTTGTTGACAATCCTACATAATGGATGAACCAGGTGGACCGGTAGCTACTAGTAGATTAATTCTTTGGGAAAAATGAGACCAGAGTGTAATATGCACTTTATAAAAGAATTCTTATCGTTACTAAATATTTGATTTTTTTTTATTTTAACCACTTTCTGAAATGTTGATCATGTGATTGATGGCAGCAAGTGAACAGCAAGAAGCTGTTACTGGTTCAAGAGAGATGATGAATAATTAAAATATTAGATGAATATGTCAGAAGTCTGTTTCTATTGTGGTTTTAAATGGGGCTATAATTTGTGATCACCACATGAAGGAATGCTGAATCAGTGTCTAGATTGCATTAGATTGATGAAAAAATCTATTTTGGGTTGGCTTGGGATGTGAGTTTATCTGTAAATCTCCATGTTTGATCATATTTAGTAAAAGGGAGATGTATGATCCAGGATGCAACTAAAATTATTACAAGGATTTCAAAAGATAATCATTAATAATCCATCCATCCATCCATCCATTGAAGTGGCTTGTCAGAACCTGACGTTGCCTATCAGAGGGTGCTATCCTCTTTGTTTGCATTGTTGTATGATGTCAAGGGGCCCATAAATAAAGAGATTTTTTAAAAAAGAGACCAAACATTACAAAATGGAGGGGGGATTTCTTGACTGTCGGCTAGCGACAGACGTGTTTCCATTTTCTTTTTGTACATGTGTCTATGGGACGAGCGTGCGCTCGTACGTGCGCTCGTACGTGCGTACGTACGTACGCACAGTATCGTCTGGCAAGTTATTTCAGAGAATTTGAACAAGTTTGCAAGCCATTTTCAGGAATCTTTTTGATTTATGATGAAACAATATTATGAATGCCAAATACTCTGGTGATATTTTATGTTTGAAGCATTATTCTTTGTGAAATCAAACTGGAAATAAGTGTCCGACGCACTCCGTATCTCCGCCTTCCCTTCCTATCCGGCACTCATTGCCTTATTGTCTGCCCTGTAAGTGACAAAGTTCATCGAATTTACACCTAAAATTTGAAATAATCTACAAATGAAGGAAACTTTAGTCAACTGACAACATATTATTGCCAATGATCTAGCTGAAGAATAAAAAACTAAGTGGCTTCACACGCAGATATAGCCTAAAACCATATATACGAAAAATGGCAACACGTCTGTCGCTAGCCAGCAGTTTTTCTTGTTGTATGTTATACCAAAATGTTTCGAGGCGATGCATGGATTGGCTGTGTCCCCTTGTGAAATCAACTGGTGATTGAAAGGAGAATGCAACCCAGGCATCAGTGTGCCCTTAGTGAATGGAGATGACCAAGAAGAGTAAACTGTGAAAGTTTGAGCAAAATCGGGCAATCTGTTCAAAAGTTATGAATTTTGAAAGTTTCAGTAAATCCCTATTGCAGGGATCCTTGAGTTGGCAACTTTGCCAGCATCTGTGATGTCATCGTGGACAACTCTCCATTCATTTTGTGCATAAATCTTCAAAAAAATGGATTTTTATGAAATTTCAAGTCAGGAATCAACATAATTCTTCCCAAAATGCTTGCAGAATTGATGTAGCTATATCAATAAATCAAACAAATTTCTGTTTTTCTTGAAAATGAAGAAAATGTGAAATTCTGTGTACAAAATGAATGGAGAGTTGTCCACGATGACATCACAGATGCTGGCAAAGTTGCCAACTCAAGGATGCCCATAATAAGGATTTATTTAAACTTTCAAAGTTCATAACTCTTGAACAGATTGTCCGATTTTGTTCAAACTTTCACTGTTTATTCTTCTTGTTCTTCTTCATTCAATGGAAGCACACTGATGTCTGGGTTGCATTCTCCTTTAAGGAGATATGGAAGGAGAGAAAAGAAAAATAGTGTTATGATAATACTAAGTTGGATGGTTGAGATGTTTTTTGAATACCCCAGTACGTGAAAATGTTTTACATGTTCTTCCTCCAGTGAAGCATATGGTGCACATGTAATGATTTTCTTTTTGCTTGATAAATTAACTACACACTCCTATGGGAAATGCAGTTTCTTTCCCAATTTTGAGCAAAATCATCCCTATTTTTCAGTCAAAAATGTTGGGAGGACTGCTTAACTTCCCTCACTTGCTCTTATCTTTAATATCTTCATCTTTTAGCCCAATCCTTCTGTTTTCTCTCCTCACCATTTCTTTCCACATAGTCCTTGGTCTTCCCCAGGCCCCTAAAGCTCCGCCATTTTGTCCAGATTCATCAGAAGGCTGAACCTAAGCATCCATTTATATTCATGATCAAAAATGAATAATTCATTTTGTAAGATGCTTCCAACTAGTAGCATTTGTTTGTACGCGTTATGAAACATTACATGCATCAGCTTACCGCATGCGCAGTTAATGCACAATAAATGCGCAACAAATGCGCATTAAATCAAAGTGTCACAATAAAACTGACGTACGCAAAAGATATAATGCAACAGTGTTATTGTTATCGTGGCGATAACGGGTGCTTTCCAGCCCTTTCAAATGATCCGAAAGAGGAGGGGCCTAATGCCATTCCGGTAATGATATCCACGCATGCTGTTTTTCGTCTCGTAAATTCATTATATGTCTATAGTCTTCCCCTTCCCCTTATACCAGATCCTACTCTCTTTTTCACAGCCTCATCATCTTTACTTCCGATAGTAATGTCCAAGCAGGAAAGGAGAAAATATAAATAGAATGAGTGAGAGGTGTTGCCAAAAGAGAAAGGGGAGCAAATAGGTGAAGTAGAATATGGATATTAGAGAAAAAGGCAAGGTGATCATGTTGAATTTTGCAGAAAAGGGTGTCTGAGATAGTGAAGGAACTGGGCAGAGGAAGGGTTTTGAGAACAGATTAAAATATGAGATGCTGGAGGAACTGGGCAGAGGAAGGGTTTTGAGAACAGAATAAAATATGAGATGGTGAAGGAACTGGGCAGAGGAAGGGTTTTGAGAACAGATTAAAATATGAGATGGTGGAGGAACTGGGCAGAGGAAGGGTTTTGAGAACAGATTAAAATATGAGATGGTGGAGGAACTGGGCAGAGGAAGGGTTTTGAGAACAGATTAAAATATGAGATGGTGGAGGAACTGGGCAGAGGTTGTGACAGAGAAAAATTGTTCAAAATGGTACATGTAGAACATGACTACTGATAATCCATTACCAGAATATCACAGCATCACATCATATCACAACATTTAAAGTTACACGCCAGTTTGGCCAGGTTGCTTCCTTTTCCACTGGTTTTTATTAAGGAGTATTATACCATGATATACCATACAGTTTCTCTCAAATAAGTAAAATATGTACAGATGACATTAATGCCTGGTTTGATTTGAACATCTGCATATTACACAGGGGTGATAGAAGTATATTAAACCATATATTTTAACAACTTTGGTTATCAAAAAACAACTTAAACTGTCACAGAAGTTGAAGTAAAGATAAACCAGCTGAATGTCCATAATCGATCAAACTTGTGCCAAAGATTGCTGGCTTAGATTTTATTTCCATCCCGGATTTCCATGACAAATCATGAAAATTCATCGGACAGACAACTGACATTATTATGAATGGTAAATACATGAATTAAACCATTAATTAAAAAACAGGAGGGCACTTCAGTGTTGTGTGGTACAGAGGCTTTCATTGATTCTACATTGTGTAAGGAACAAAATATGAAAGCAGTTCTAACTCTGGAATTATCCAAGTCTATATGGTAATTCATCATTTTCTACTGTCAATAAAGTTTAAACTTAAAAAAAAAGAAAAGGTGGTGGTGCAGCCAATTGCCAAAGCAATCAATAAATCTGCTGTCATTCTTAAAACAACAACAACAAAATTTTGAAAAGGACTGGTCCATAATGGTCAGAAATCAAAGAATTGACTGCAGCAGTGCTTCACAAACCATAACTGGCACTTCAACATACACTCACGAGCATTTTTTAATAGTCAATATATTGAATTCTTACACTTTTTATTAATCATTTCAAAGAAACTATATATCTATCACCAAAATTTATCTCGGGGGTTCGCCAAACATGGGCAAAGGCCTTTCTTACAAAGACGGGTCAAATATGGGCAAAAGCCTTCCTTATAGTCCAACATGCACATTAGATATGTGCATTAAGATCTAAATTCTCACTTACTTTTGCTTATCACTTCAAAGAATCACCAAAATTTATCTCGGGGGGGGGGGGGGGGGGGGGGGTTCGCTAATCATGGACAAATGCCTTTCTTACGAGAAGGGTCAAATATGGGCAAAAGCCTAGTTCCTTACGGTTCAAAATGCACATTAGCTACAGGCATTAAGAATAAGATAACTGGATGGTTTAAATGTGAGGTAGTGTTACTCAGAGTCCAACCAAAACCATCCTTGTTTGGGAGAATTAGAAGATTTCAGTGAAGGGCACTTCAAATCAAATTAAATTCATAGTACTACAAAAGACTTCTCCAGAATGGGATTATACCATATGGGTTACTCTACCTTTTGGTGACAAGTGACTGAAAACATGGTTATAGACTCATCAGTGCCAACATCAAAATGGTAAGTATTTAAAGGCATTGGCTAACTTTGTGAGTACATGTAGCTGATTTAAAAAAATTCTCAAACTAAGATGAAACATGTGTATGAGTACTTGTATTTGTACTCAAAAACCCTGAAACCAACCATAATTTGGAATGAAAAAGTGTAAGTTAGACGCAAACAGCGATTTTATTATCCTTCGTCTCACGAGACAATCACTAAGAGGACCACTTTGCTTGAATTTGAAAATGCCGTTATGTGCCTCCCGCAGCGTGATACGCCAATACACACAGCACGGTAAGGTGAGTCATACGCACATGCGCACTCCTTATGTCTATTCTGTGCAACCGACCCTCGTATATTTTTCAAACATTGGCTCACATTTTTAATATTTAAAAATACTTCCTGTGGATATTATACTTTGAAGCTTTCAGACTGGTATTTTTACACTATAACCCTTATCCCATTTTCAAGTAACAAAACAAGATTTTAAAAAAATCATAACAATGTTAACCAATGCCTTTAAAGGTTTTCTCTTCAGGTTTTGAAAAGAAAAATGTTCATGTACAGATCATCCTCCTCGTAAGTGACAGTGTGTGTAATACCACCATGTGATTATCTTATAACAATAAAATCCCCCCCAAAAAAGGTTCTAATCTAATACACCGTGTAAATCTCTTCAAAAAAATACTTGTTAACTATACCTGCCCTGTTGGTTATTAATTGGCTGTACAGAAAGGCATGTCATCCAATATGACTACAAAAACTCTATTGTAGAAAAATAGTGTCACTTACTGTGCAGTATACAAATTATCCAATGTACACTTTAGTAGTTCGTTCAAGACAATAGAAACCAACAATATGACTGGATGATCAACATGGCAGCATCTTCCAGTATCATTCAAGATAATACTTCATTAAAACACTAAAACATATACATGCAATCTTTCCACATATTATTACAGAAGCAGAGATTGGAGTGATTTGTAATTGACAGCCATTTCTGTTGCAATCAAGTGAAGTGATTCATATGGTGTTGTATCACTTTTGATCACTCTGTTTCATGGAAATGAACTTGAGACATTCGCCAGTCCAAGCCTTAAAAGTTTCATGCATATTAGAATTACTGGTTTTCCAGTACACTGATGAACACTGTACAACTTAGCAGGGATCTACCAATACTTCTCCTGGGAAAATAGAACAAAAAATGAAAAGCATACAATGTGCATTTTAAAAGTTTGATCTAAATAGAAATAAAAACAAAAATCAGATTAGCAATGCCCAGTAACTTTCTATTCCTGTCTGAATGATATGTCATGTAAATTTTCCCCCATAAAACTGTAGTCTGACATAAAAGAGAATGAATATCACAGCAACAATTACTTTCTTTATTTGTCAAAATACAGTTCTACAAGAACAAATTTACATGTAATAGATATTGGGTTTATCTTCATCTCACTTTTCCTTCCATCAATCTCCCTTCTTCACTTACTTTCCTCTGCCTCTTTCAATAAAATTATAATTCATATCTGCTGTATGATGCAGACCATAGCTAATACATACATCATTCTGCTTGACCCTATAAAATCCAGATTCAATCTTATGTACATACCATATCTTTCCAGAGAGATGAATAAAATCATACAAACGTGTTGTTCATGAAGCTACACATATTTACACAGCTATGGCAACACTGCAGTATGAGGACACATATGGCATATATAAGGACAGCTTATTCAATAAATAAGCAGTTGATACCCACAGATCAATCATTCATACAGTCCTCATATATCATGGCCCACAGCTCCTTCATACTGAAAAAATAATTAAATACAAGCAAGTACGCACTGAGAAAGGAAGCAGCAGACTTGACATTCGCCTGATGTTTTGAAGCTCTGAGGACAGAAGTTTAGGGCCTGGTATACCTGATTTGAAAATCCTGAAAATGCCTCACAACTAAAGATACAAGCAATGAGCTATAAAACCATAATGGCACGCTAGTCTACCAGAACTTCCTTATCCTGTTGACTACTGAATTCTCAGACTCCCATAGATTTAAAACTGGGAACACCAAGTTCCTGTAGACAATGTGTTAAAGGCAGTTGAATATGGTTTCTTCTAATTGTAGTTTTACATCTAGTAAACAACTCTGAATAAACCATAATCGAAAAAGAATAAAATTCCTGAAATTCTGCAATTTAAAAAGGAAAAAAACAAAACAAAACAAGTGAATAAAAGAGAGATTTGAGAGCACACACTGATTACGACACTGAAACAAACACAAACCTCAAAATATGATATTCACAGAAAAGTATTAAATTTTATAATCTTGTTTCAAAACTAACCTTCAAAGAAGAATGTATTTAAAGAATGTTTCGTCTCGGCTACAAATAATATATGATATGAGCAGTATATGCTTGATATAGAATATTGTTTCACAAACATGTTTAAAATAAGCATTATGAGGCAACTTATAAAGGAAATGTACATAATTTCATTCCACATCTGCAATGGATCAGACCTTGACAGCTTCAGCTTGAACCGGTGGAGCCGAGTCAACTGGTCTAGATGTTCTCTGGATGAAGTCTGGTTGTTTCCTACCCTGGACTACCTCAGCATCTACGATGACTTCCTCAATGTCAGAACCTGGGATCTCAAACATAGACTCTAGCAAGATGTTCTCCTGTAAACACACAAACACACACACAAACAAACATTACAAAAACTGGGTTATCTTCAGAAGTTCAATGAAATTCAACAGGATATCTGCTGAACAAAAAACAATTCATAGAACACATTTGCTGACAAAACCTTATGCTAAAGTCCCCAGTTTTCTGTTTTCTAAAATGCAAATTCCATGAACTTCGGTGTTCTAAACTTCAAATTCTGGGGTTTTTTTTAAATTGTAAGCAATTGTAAATGGTAAAAATCTTCCCGAATTCCGTGAAATTTTACCATTTTCCGTATCCCAGAAAACTGGGGATTTTACCTTATGCTATTCGGGATGTTTCCAAATGCTAAGTGAAAGGGGGGGGGCAATGAGTAAAAACAGACATTAAGGGACTTGGAGTTTGACAACCCTCCAAAAAGAGATAAATGCGACTGCATCTCATGCCTCCACCAATAAATAGTAAACTTCATGGTTCAAACTGTCTTTGTATCATTGTGATGATCAGAATTTTAAAAAGCACCTTAAACATTACATGTTGACATCTCTGACCCTTGATCTTTGACCGAACAACCCATACATGTATGTTTCATCATTTTCCTATGGTAATGAATGCTAGCACCTAGTATGAAATTCACACTGTAAATGGTTCTCGAGATATTAAAGACGCTCAGTCGTGGGTTTTCATGGGGAATTTGACACCATGGGTGCTTACCCAGTAACAGGTGTTGTCCATCACTATGAGTTTTATGACCAATAGACCTTATGTAATTGCTCTGTATATTCCACCCTTTGCCCCATACGGCAAAGTCATCATCTCACTTTCCCTGACCCGAGAATGCCCACTGCAGGCCGAAGTATGTTTATGGTGGGACAGCTTGTTTTGCTGTGCTCCAGAAATGTAGCTCTATTACAGGTATTTCCAGTACTTTTCACAAAGTCTGGTGTCAGCAAATTATGATCCACTCCCTATGAAAGCCCACGACCTAATGTCTTTAAGTTAACAAAAAAAGCAAGTTAGAGAAACTGACGGACCCATACTGCTGATCAATGACAAAAGGAAGCAACACTGGGTTTTTTTTTTTTTTCAAAATTGACTTTCTTTTGATATGGGGTACTTTTTTGTATGATCAACATGATGATGAAGAAATTGAGGTCCCTTGACCCCCAGTTTCCGAAATACAGACGTATCATAAGCAAGCAACTCCATAGATTTCCACATAAAACAGTGACATATTTCATTCACTTGCTCAGAAAACTCTTCTACAGAATTGCTTCCCTTGGTCATTGGACAGCAGCACAACCCTAAAACTTAATACCTCCAGCACCACCTTGACTGGACAGAGGCATAAAGAAAGCTCAATATTAGGTAGCAATAGACTGGATTTGAGTGGAGGAGGAGGTAGACCCTCCTGTGTAAGTATTGCCAGGATACCAGATAATGCCACATAATAATGAGCAAGTCAGAGAACCAGAGTCAGAGAGAGAGAGAGAAAGAGAGAGAGAGAGAGAGAGAGAACCAGAGTCAGGGAGAGAGAGAGAGAGAGAGAGCCAGAGTCAGAGAGAGAGAGAGAGAGAGAGAGAACCAGAGTCAGAGAGAGAGAGCGAGAGAGAGAGGGAGAGAGATATGACTTACCATAATAGACCTGAGACCTCTTGCACCAGTCTTCCTTTCTAAGGCTAACCTTGCTACAGCTTTCAGAGCATCCTCAGTGATGGTTAGCTGACACTGTAACAAAACAAAGAGTTATACAAATGAGACATATCACTGAAGGTGATTAATACCCCCACCCCAATGTGTGTGCCAAATTTTATGAGCATTGCTATAAAAATGAGGAAGAAGTTTTGTCTGCAATATTTTTCCTTGATTTATCGCATAATACTGTTACCGTGGCAATATGGTTTTCAACACATTAAAGAAATTTGTCGTGCACATCTTTATCTCAAGACCAATGTGTACTGAATTTCGTGGGCATTGCTCAAAAAATTATGCTCCAGGGCCTTCACAGAAGACAGTGTTTGAACCTCTGATAATAAACTGATTCTTACTAAGTGCTTTTACAAAACGACTGATCAGAGCTCTGAAAGAAGCCATCCTGGGTAAAAAAAAAAAAAAAAAAAAAGGGGGACCCACTAACTAACTAACTAACCAATCAACTAACCAACTAACTAACTAAATCACTAACTAAATAACTAACTAAATGAATACATACATGTAGACAGAAAAATAAAATTTGAAGGATTTCTCACAAACACTCAACCAACGCTTAATATCTTCAATCAGAGCCCTGAGCATCCCACATACATGAAAGAATATCTGCCTAAATGAATTCAATCAAGTGGAAATTTTGTACTCCTGAACCTCACTTGGACAGTTATTCTTCACTTTTCAAAGCTGCAACCTGAAAATTTCATCCTCAGATTATTTTTTAAACCATATTTCATTCATACAACATTCAAGGCTTCCCAAAATATTTCAAACAGAACTTTTCATTACAAACTTAACAAAGGATGAAAATATTTTAATGCAATTTGATCTCCTTTGCCTTTCACTTATTCTTTTGAACTACAATTCAATTCAATCAAGTTCTGTTCTGTTCTATTCCATTCCGTTCTGTTCCGTTCCATTCCAATTCGACTCAATTCAATTCAATTCTATCAATTCAATATATTTACCGAGTCCATCCTGAAGAGAGCTTCAAACTGAGGTATGATGGCATTCCGTGGCTCCGTCAAGATACGTTGCAGCATCTCCTCATCCAATGAACCCAGGCTGACAAAGATTGGGAACCGACCCACAAACTCAGGGATCATACCAAACTCAATCATGTCCCTGGATTCCACCATTCGTAGCATGGCATCCTTCTCATCATTATCTTCCTTGGCACTCGAGCCTTCTGATTGGTTGGTTTGGTCAGCGATGGAAGCGGCTCGGCGGCCTGGACTCACATTGGCAGGAGCACCAAAGCCCAGGTACTACAATCAAAAGATAAATCACAAAATAATTCAATTTTTTTTAATGTCATCAAGAACAAGAAATTGAATACAATTTTGACCTTTTGAACATGACCAGTATGATAAGAAGCATTTACTGAGAACCCCAGGTATGAGATATATCATGGCAAATGGTGAATGGGCTAAAAGATTTAACTTTTTTTTTTCATTTGCAGCTCAGTTGGTGGCAAGGTGCACATGAAGATATCATACTAAGTTTATATTACAGGAAGCTGTTACTACAATAGCGACATTACACATACTAATAAATTATGTCTTCTTGAAGTTTTCTTCCACGGTGAAATCTAATTTTGTCACTTATAGGTCAGGTAGAGATTGTTCTTGAAAAGTATCATACTCTTCGACGCCCGACGCTCTTTTAGCAGCCCCGTTGAAGGATAAAACTGAGGATTGCATCACAGAGTTGTTCATTCTCTTTCACTTCACAATGGGTTTGTGTGCACAGCGGGGAGTGGACAGTGCACTCAAGGTGACTGATTCACTATTTTGACATCTTTTTATTACACTTTCTCATCGTTACAGTTTCGTGTCAATTTACTACACAAGCAGACTTGTGATGTTCTCCTACCTTCTGTTGTTTTCTCCTACTTATTATCCTATCCAATCCATTGAAGGCACCAGATGCAACAAAGAGGATGTTCGTTGTATCCACAGGAACACTCTCTCCTCTGAGCTTTCTAGAGCTTCTCTCAGGGACATTGACAACAGTTCCTTCTAGAAGCTTGAGTAGACCCTGCTGGACACCTTCTCCACCTACATCACGTAGCTGATGGATCCCTGGTACAGCTCCAATCTTGTCCACTTCATCTAGGAAGATGATACCTACAAAATAACAACAAAAAGTAGTAGACAGAAGAATGATAATAATAAGTTTTGATATTTAAAAAGCACATATATCCACCAGAGGGTGACATGACATTCACTCCTGCGGCAATTGCTCCTGTCTTAATTTCTCCATAAGACATAGGGTTGAGGTTGAGGTTTTGATAGCGGTTTTGGTTCAGAATAATGTGAGGATAAGGATAAGGATTAAGGTTAGCGTTGCGTTTTGGATTTGTTTTTTTTTTTTAGATTTGCCTTAACACACAGACTGTCCAAGGGAGCAACTGTCACCTGGGCAAAATGTCATGGAACCCCACCAGAGTAGGTGCTACCAGAGTTGGTGCTCAGACACTTCAAGGAATTCCTCCCAGCCAGTACCCATCCTCTCATGATACTCATCCTTCAACTTACAGTGTACATAAAACTCTTATCAGAGCTACGTAAGGATTGAGAATTTTCCAGTGACTCTAGCTTAGGCCCCCATCTCACGAGAAAGGCAATCATGGTGCGACCATGGTGATCTGTGAAAATTTTGCAAAGCATGGTAGAATCACCCTCTAACTCTATCTTTGACCTGCATGGCAATGGCAGTGCTGTTGTGATGATGTAACAATACCATCCAGGATACACGGATGAGATGCGTACGAACATAACTGAGGAATGTTGGCTTAGGAACGGGCCTGAAAGAACAGGTGATAGGAGCCACTTTTAATGCCCTTGAAGTACGTTTTAGGCATTGCTGATACATTAGAGCTACGTGCATGTCGTTTTGATATGCTCTTAAGATGAATGTGGAGCTCTCGCTACTGAAGTTCTGAACATGTTCAAAATTTTGTGACGGCAAGGGCCATGGTGGCAATCATTGGTGCCTCAGAAAGGCACCAGATACCTCTGGGAAGACTGCAAAAGCTCAAGCCACGATCCACCAAGCTTTGTCGATTTTTGAGGACCGCAGCAGAATCGCCCCCTCATGAGATGGGGGTATTAAGAATCATAAAGGGTTAAATACCATTTCTTTGCCAAACTTAATATTTGATTTCCACTACAGCTAAATTTCAAATATATGTACATGTATTTCGAATTGCTGCAAAATACATTTTAACCCAGTGAATACTACATCTGAGATAACTTGGGCAAGGGTCTATGGAAATAGCATGTTGTACTGAAATCAAACTGTACTCAAAATCAAACTGTACTCAGGCAGAATTTCAGATACTACACTCAATGGCAATGATGGATTCACTAACCCATGTGTATTTTCCATCACTAGCTTTTGACAGTTTTGAGAGTGCTCCAATCTAGCAAACAAGGTATACAACAACCACCCTCTACTTCCACATATTATGTATCCAATATTTTCAAATACTTTCAAATTATTCTGTTTTTATATATGAATCATTTTAACTTCACGATTCCCTTATATTTATCATTATGTTATATAAGATAATGGTATGTATTTATTCTTGTGGACGTTGCAATACATGTCTTGGTCAGGGCGGAAAGCCTGCAGGCTGCAGTAATCAGTTTTACTTTTTCCTTTCCCAGGCAACCTGGACATGTAGGGTCAACATCCTCTATTCATCTTCTCCTTGTACTCTTTTGTTGATTTTCTTTTGTAGGTTGGAATGCCAAATAAAATAATAACTGTCCTTCCTCTCACCTTGTTGAGCCTTCTCTACATTGAAGTTAGCATCAGCGAGCAGTTTGGCTATAACAGATTCAATATCCTCTCCTACATAGCCAGCTTGTGTAAGGGTAGTACAATCACAGATTGCAAATGGTACATCTAGACAGTTAGCTATTGTCTGGGCTAACAAGGTCTTTCCTGTAAAAAAACACACAATAAAGCTTCACATATTATAGATTGAAATAGAGCTTACTTAACAGCAAGTGAAAGAGAAAGAAATACATGTAGTATCGGAGAGGCAACCATGGTTTCATGAAAATAACAGAAGTCTATTTACATAGCTATTTTTGTCATTTGCTAATATCCTGGTTTGTTGATTAGTCATGCGTATCCATATCATGCACCTGTGAATCATCCTTTCCTCCTCCCCCCCCCCCCCATTATTACACCTGAGCCCCATAACACAAAGCTTAGCGACTGATCGTACAACTAATTTTCATGACTGGTGGCACAGTGTTCATTGCAATCAGTCACAAAAATAAATCCTCCATGTACGATCAATTGCTAAGCTTTGTGTTACAGGGCCCTGGAGTGGGAGAAAACATCAAGGATTGAACTCCTCAACCTATCGAAGGACAAGTCAAATGAATAGACCACTACTATACCTTGGCCACCCCCTTTTTTCCAGCCAATTCATTTAAAACAAAAAGCTCCACAGGTAGTTTTAACCCTATAACCTATATAGCCCCGGGTTATCTTAAAACTGCGTGATAGTCCCGGGGGGCTGGGGGAGATCTTGACCCCAGATCGTGATGGGGATGAAAATCGGCACGCACGTCGTAATCTTTAAGTTGATAGTTAACATTTCAGAAATAATATCCATTTAATTAATTATGCTAAATATTTTTTGAGCAAATTTTGGTCCGACGTGCAAGTACAAATGCATGCCCGGGCGTCACAAATTTGGTCTCAAAAGATGCGCGAGATGCAAAGGAAAAAGGTTCTGAAATTTTAGCGCAAGATCTTTTTGCAGTAAAAAATTATTGTGAAAAATGCCGAAGGGGGCTAATTTAGCACCCTCCACCCCCCCCCCCCCCAGGGTTAAGTGGTATTAATCTTACCTGAGCCAGTTGGTCCAAGCATGAGGATATTACTCTTATCAAGCTTGAGGTCGAAGACATTAGCATAGAGGAGTTCACTACCCCTATGATGATGGTCAGTTTCAGTAGGTCCTTGAGCCCCTTGCTGACCAGATGAAGCTCCCAGAGCATTGCCTTGGTTACTGATACCAGCAAGTTGTAACAGCTCTGTGAATTAAAGGTAAAATCAGTTCAGCAAACAATAGGATTTTCAGACCCCTAACAATTTCCTTGGTAACCTAAATACAATGCAGTATTGCAGTGTAACCCATTGCCAAAGAGAACTGGATGGTCCTATATTAAGCCAATACCTTAGTGAGTTTAGTAGTTGACAAGTATCAACCTAATGAATACTGAATTCTCTCTTTGCCACTGACTCAATACAGGGGCAACCCGGTTCCAGTAGCCAATGGGTTAAAGATACATGTACATGTACAGATTAGTCAAAGTCATTACACAAGATGCTGTAATTCTAAATGTTTGTATCATATAAAAATCAGGAATAATTTATTAGGATGTTTTCAGATATCAAAATTTTAATAGAATGTCTGAACCTTCCTAAAGATCAAAACAAAGCCTAGAATACCAATAAATGAGACATGTATGTGATACAATAAAGTAAATAAAATAATGGTGCTCAGACAAAAAATTAACCAAAACAGCTAATGCATTTTCCATTTAAGAAATTTGTGAGCAATTACACAATTGATTTTCAGTAGTTTTTACTTGTAGGTTACACAATAGGGGAGAGAAAGAGAAGGGGAAGGGCTTCAAACTGTATTTCATCAGTGCTTCACAAGAATTAATAATGTTTTGAATCTTCTGAAAAAGGACACATTTTTATAAGAAATGAAATGTATAGATTCATGTACTTCTCAGGCCCTCAACCAAGAAAAATATGTATGACATGTACATGTATCTAGTGACTTCGGTCATGGCTCAAAGTACATGTACTTGGGAAACTTGTGTAATTGTTTGTTATAAAAGGAGCAAACAATCACCACCATTTTTGTGACCTTACACTAATATTACATATTAAAGACATTGGCTAACTTTGTGAGTAGCTGTCTCAAAAAATTCTCAAACTAAGATGAAACATGTGTATGAGTACTTGTATTTGTACTCAAAAACCCTGAAACCAACCATAATTTGGAATGAAAAAGTGTAAGTTAGACGCAAATGACGATTTTATTATCCTTCGTCTCACGAGACAATGACTAAAGAGGACCACTTTGCTTGAGTTTGAAAATGCCGTTATGTGCCTCCCGCCGCGTGATACACCATTGCACACAGTACGGTAAGGTGAGTCTTATGC
>CM057156.1:4706836-4762075 GCA_029962745.1 Echinometra lucunter
GGAAAAAAAAAACAAAAAAACAAAGGACAATACAATGTCAGCTTTACCATGGACACATAGGTTTTAAATTTATTCTAATTATCAACACCTGGAAGACGTACAATTTTGTAGAGGAGATACAGTCCGACCTTGCTTATCCGGCCTTCATTTATCCAGACTCCTCTATTAACCAGCCGTGTCTCCTGGCCAGCTTCTCTCTTTTATTCTTCATTCAATTCACATAAAAGCCTGGGAGACGGAAATATCGTGGGTGATTTTCCATTTTATTTTATTTTATTTTATTTTCACCTTGTACAAAGAGAAAGCTTTTATTGATAAGTCATAATCATCCACAACACCAAGGAAATAGATATTTTACAGCAAATAGACTGCTCTACCCTATGAATTTTCAAAAAAAGGTGTCCCACTACATTACTCTCATATCAGGCCATTTCACTTATACGGATGGGTGCCAGCCCCGACGCGGCTGGATAAGTGAGGTTGGACCAGGGTTCATACACTTACACATTTTCAAAATTCCACGACTTTCAGGGCCAGAAAAATGCAAATTTCCATAACTGATCGATCACAGGTGAGGTAAAACTTACATAAAAAGTGCGCTGATGAAAAGAGTAATAAAGCTGATCTGACTACCATGTATGCAGGGCCGGCCCAAGCGCGAATTTCTTAATATTAAAAATAACTTGAATTAAATGATTTTCCATGAGTTTCCAGAAGAAAGTGACAAATTCCCTGACTTTCCCCGACTTTTTGCTCCTGGAAAAAAGAATTTACAATTCCCTGACTATCCAGAAATTCCCTGACCTGTATGAACCCTGTTGGACTGTATACTCATTAATGTCAGCTTCATCCCTTTCATTCTTCAAAGACACAGTGTACTTGTACGACGGACTACGGAGAAATGATCAAATTTGGTGATGTAATGGCCTAGACAAATCTGTTACAAAACAATTAGGGAGAAATAGGGGACTCTCACAGAGTAAACAGATTTACAAACAAATATTGGTACATGTATAAGTACTGTATGCCTACTTTAAAAATGTTCAATTTCGCTTTTTGAAATTTATGACTCTGTACAGATTTATATGTTTTCACATACAGGTGTATTGTTTCTAGGCATGTCTGCTTTTAATAGAAAAGTAACTCCTTTTACACAAATAAATTAATCATACCATAAAAACAAATGGTACATGTAATAAGACTCATTAACTGGATTGTACAGAAAACACATCTACAAGTATAAGGTATAGCATCGAAATCCAATTGTCTTCCTTCTAAAATTGTTTACACAGACTGGTCAATATTTTGCTGGTGCTACTTTTTAATCCAGATGGTAAACATGTTATGGAATAAAGTAAAGTTCAAGTCCACAACATATTTGTACTTTGTTCTTGGGCCAGAGCACGATAACACTTCATGATAACATCTTTATGACTTTGACCTTTTTCAAAACGTGTGCATGTACATGTACATGCTTGTGTCAAAAAGGGATTAGAAAAATGTCACAATGGGGAATAAAAGGAGAGGTAGGTAGGATTTATTTGTATTCATCTCAGGGTGAATGTTCATACACATCAGGGTAAAAAATACTTTTTTTCCTAAGAGAGCTATTCTCTGAAAAAGAAAAGCTAACAACGACAACTTTACAGGAGCTATTTTTAAGCTCAAGGGAGCTATATTGAACTGCTGATACCCCAATTTTATCCTTATATGTTAATTCTGCTGCTCCGAGGTCACAATTTGCGAATTTATAGCTTATTTTTGGAGCTGAGGCGAGTGCAACTCTGAAGAAAATGATTGCTCCACAGAATTGGGTTTTAATTTTTTTACAGGGCTATTCAAGCTCCATTAAGGGCGAAATCGCCTGTCGCCCCCGGGTATTTTTTACCCTGATACACATACAAATTGTATAAAATCTATGCCACTGTATCCCAAGCAATAATGATTTGAGATGAATTACCTTCTTTGGTGGAGGTGGAGGCGGTCTATCTGATTTAGGAGCAACGGTTTCTTTCATACTCTTCTTACTGTCCGACTCAGACAGCACCACAAAGAAATGATGGCACTTTTCACACTTTACAAAACGGGTAGAAGCTGCAAAGATAAAGAGGCATCAAATGACGTCATTACAGTTTATTTGTCGGATTAATCTTCTACATAAATATTAAGTTTAAATTCAGCAGTAATATGAGGATGAAGAATACTGACTCTTTGATAATCATATCACATTCGTACTTTGTAACATCCTGGGCCAGTATTCTGAAAATCGTGTTATCTTTTGTCTTATCTTCACTGTGTTAATTGTCATAACAAATTTAAAACGCGTACTTATGGTTGGTATAAACTGCGCAAATGATCAGCACACAAGACAAAAGTGCGCGATGTGAGCCAATGGCGTACGCTATTTCTGATTGCAAAGATAACACCATTTTCAGAATACCGGCCCTGATATTTCATATTTGTTCCTAATGAACATTTATATTCAACCAAACTACAAGTTTACTGTACTAGAAAAAAGATGCATAACGAAACCTTTCTTCAGCTCAATTGTATTTTCATAACTAGGTAGTGCTTTCTGATGTCTACTTTCAAAACTTTTCATTCTTTATCAGAGAGTTAGAGCTCTCTTATCAGTGCCTTTGATCAGGCAACTAGATATTGGTGCTCTGTACATGGTGTAAATACAGTGTACCTGGATTGAATTGGATGGATTGGAAAAACACATTCTATTTTGAGTTGCCTTGTCGTGACAAGCAATGGTACTAAATCTTGAAACAATCCGAGAAAATTAGTTTGATGATTCTTAGCATGCTTCCTGCCAGGACCTTTACACATGGTGGGGCCACCATGTCTAAATCTAAAGAATACTTTTGCCACCCCAGGTAAATTTAGAATGGGAAATACCACCATGTGAAAATTCAAGCATAATAGTGCAGCCAATCATTTGCAAATGAAACTTTTTGTATTAAGAGTTACCCAACCGAAACAAGGCCATGCGTTCTGTTTTCTGTACCATGCGTTAATTTTTTGCTGAATGTTATGTTTCCACCACATGAAATGAAAATCCTGGTGAGAAGCCTGATTCTTAGTAATACAAACCATGATTAAATCAAGATTAAAGTGATGGATACTTACAGACAAATGTTTCTACATGAGTACATGGATCACCACACTTAGGACAGCTTAGCTGGTTGGATTTGTTTCCACCGTCTCCACTGCTACTATTCCCTCCACCCCTAGAGGATCTCCTGGCTGGTGGAGGGGGGTCATTCTTGGACCCATCATCATCCCCAGAGGTGGATAGATGGGGTAGAGAGGTACTCAGTGCTCTGCATTGCACAGGGATCGCTAACCTACTCAGATGATGTGTTCTGAGGGAGTTCCTTTGTATAAGATGTCTTGAACAAGCTGTATTATGAGAAAGTATTAGCAAGACAGTTACATCCGCTCATTAAATCCAAAAACTAAATTTCTTAGTATGCACACAAAATTTCATGAATTTTCAGAGTGTTCCAGAGAAGTACAAGTACTTGAATCTAGTACATGTATGACAACATTATGTGCAAACATGTAGCCTGTGCCATACATGTAGATCAAATCATTAATACTGACCGTCTTTGAACAGGAGTTACTATGTGGAATTAGATTTTATTCTTTTTCTTCCCTCAAAAGTTGCAGGGCATGCCCGGGGGGGGGGGGGGGGGGGGGGGGGGGGGGGGGGGGGGGGGGGGGGGGGGGGGGGGGGGGGGGGGGGGGGGGGGGGGGGATATGTCTCAATGAGGCCTGTACATCATCCGCGTAAATCACTTCCTGGAAAGCACCCTAAACGGGAATTAAAGTATGATGGAAGTAGTGATTTTAATACCCTAAACGGAGAAATAATGTATTACATCTCTGATTTTTATACCCTTCACAGGGATTTTATGCAAGGATTGCATCATAATCTCCTAATCTAATAACCTTTTCCCAGATTTTCCTGATTTTGATACCCTTAACTGGATCCCCGTTTTCCCCGCCTGGTGCTGAAAAACAACCCTTTTTCTACGTTTTTGTTTACGCAGATGATGTACAGGCCTCAATTAGATAATCCCCCTGGGATGGCATGCTACACATCAGACCAATAAAAAAGTCTCAAAAGTGCTCAATTTCTCTTTTGGCAAACCCAGGGAATAGGGGACCAGACACATGTGCTGTATTCATTTGTGTGCAAGTACAGTGCAAATGTAACCCAGCAGCAGCTGCAGCAGGGACAGTGTGCACAAGATTCAGTGGTGAAACATTTGGAATTTAATTGATGATATTTCTGGCTAAAATTGAAATTGTTTTCATAAAATCATTGGGGAAAGAGTTCCTTTTGTGACAGCCACCCTAACGCTAACCCTAACCTTAGTAGTAACCCAAGCCCCGGGACGGTGCCACGTAGTGGCAGCGTCCTGAGTGGAACCACTGCTTCTTGGTAGAGTTCTCATCTACAACAGTAAAAACTCCTACTAATAACATTTTCTTAAGTAAATAAGATTTTGATAAAATATATATATACACCATACTAGTATGCTACTACCTTAGATATTCTGTTCGGAAATCATATTCACCTCAAATGTGTTTAGAATCCATCAAATTTCCCTTTTTCCAAGTTGAAGCCATTCCAGCAATTGCTGTTTGGCATAGCAATTTAAGCAAAACACGAATTTGCGCATGCGCATCTGCAAACTAACAACAGCCTGTGGAAAAGATTCATTGAAGATCTGGGAGGATAAAGACTCATGTTCTGGACCATCCTTTCACCTAATGGAATCAAACACTAACCGTACTTTGTTGTAAGTATCTTAAATTTCATCATATTTCTTTACAATTAGTATAATTGTGTAGTTCGAGCTGGAGAGCCCTGTAAAGGTAGGCACCTAAGCTTCCATTTTATGAAGGGCACAGCCCGAACATTACACATTTGGGCTGCCGCAGTAATACTAATAGTAACCCTAACCCTAACCCTATAAAGGGCCTACATATTTTTTTCTTCATTTTGGGTGGCTGTCGCAAAAGGAAATCTTACCATAACGAGGATGCAGAGAGCTGCAAGAACAATGACAATGCAAGAATATGATTACCTGATAAGTGTTATTGTGATAAAAACATGTCTGAAAGTCATTTTGAATTTGACTTTGGCCATGTCCACAGGCCTACCTCAGGTTTCGGCTGTCGCTGCGCTGTATACATGGCTCGCATATGTGTGCCTGGTCCCCTATCTGCAAGTCTGCCTCTCTTCAATGAAGCCTCCCCCCTTTTCTTTCAATAACTCTTTTACAGACTCTAAATTTTGAAGGATAGTTTTTAAATCAAAATGTAACAAGTTAGAGTACCGGCTCTGGTGTGCGGACGCTTAAAGGGAATTTGCTGATTATATTTATTAATCAAAGACTCACACATAGTTCAATGCAGAGTCCAAAATACCTGCTAATTGAATAGAGGGCAAACTTAAAATTATTGACCAATTACGTGGTCAGTAGTGTCCATTTTTCCTACGGGGTCCTGTGTGCGGCCGCCTATCATTTGGCGAGCATTTAGCGCCATATTTGTGATGAAGTAAACAAAATTAATATTGAATTTCATGCTTTACACACTAATACTTTATGAAATGTAATAATACTGTGTACAAACCCATAAAATCAGTCAAAAGTGATGATCTACCAAATGCCGTCACAAAAAAAATGAAGGCAGAGTACAATCTCCTACAAAAACCTGCATTTTGTACACATTTTACCTAGGGTGGCCGCTCACAGGTCCCATCTTGAAAAATGGCTCTGGTGAGCGGCCACCCCCATGCAACTTTTTCTCTGGTGGTATAAATAAGAATTTCTGCAGCAAAATATGGACCATGAACTTCATTCTCTTAAATAAAAATCAAATTAGTTATCAAACTGAACAAATAAAGCTTAAGTATTGGCTTACGTATGTCAAAGTTTCTTAACTTAAAAAGTTAAGAAACTGCCATTTTTCAGTCTAGATCTAATGATATTCAGTGAGACTCATTATGCTTACTGCTTTCGCTGATTATGTTTTTTGGTGCACTAGAACCTACCTGAGACTGTCCAAGGTAATTTTTGAAGGGATATCAAAACTATTTTTTTAATTTAGTCTATAGTTTTTATTCACCACCGGCCGCTCACAGGGGACGGCCGCCCACAGGAGCACATACTCTAGATCTAGACCTAACCGTCCTAACAATCAGAGCAAAATTGAATCTGAACAGCACAACATTTGTAACCCTGCATAGTGTGAGAGCAATGACACCTGAATGAGCTGTATTATCTGCCCATAAACATGATAAAATTGGTCTAACTTTGGCAACTTCTTGATTTTCAACAAAGCAAAGTTAAATTGTTATTCAAAAATTTCGCATACATGTATTCTACACGTAAGAGTAACGTTACACTCATGACACTTGTCATTTTTTCTCTTTTTTTAGTTCCAGATTTAATCTTGACTTTATACTCAAGTCAAGAGTCAAAGTCAAACTAAAAGAATACTGATCTGCTCAAGCTGACGATGGTGGACATGGTGGAAGACTGTACATTCAATTTCAAACCTAGCATTTTGCAAAATTACCTGACGTTGATATTGTGCGTTGGGCTTGTTTTGATCCTGACAACAGGGCGATCCGAAAAACCGTCGCTGGCTGACGTAATGATGGAGGCATTTTTCCGGCTCTGTCTCTGTTCTGATTGCACCAATAACTTGCTGCCTCACGATCACTACCGCATCAGTCCTGTCTAAGTACAAAATATAGTATCTTTTATGAAAAATGATATTACGGCAAACGCTTTATCTGCAATACCGTCGATCAATTAACAGCTTCCAAATCAAGCAAACGAGAAGTGCAGATCCGTGCCCAACTAACTCGGCTGAGTAACTGTTCGGTATACATGTACGTTGTGAGCGCAGTGACAACAGACGTGACAGACGCGGAACTGAGCGATTAGACAATTCAGTTTACGCTGGAGTTCTTTTTCAGTACAGTACCTTAATTCATGAGAGGTTATGAGGCCTAGATTCTGAATATTTATTCAGTGTGATTCTCAAATTGCTACCATTATATCATCTGTTTCTGTGTCCACAGCCTAACGTTAGGCTCAGTTCCAATGCACTGCACTGACATAACACACACCGACGTCCGAACTATACGTAATATGTACTGTAGATCTACGTAACAAACACAGTACATCTTTTGATAGTCTATGTTCTCAGACAATATTAAAAACTATTTTGCATATCAGCAGGCATGTTATAAATAATGTAGGATTTAGAAGATCAATATATAATTTCGGAGAAATTAAAATTACAAGTATCCAATGAAATTAATAACTTAAGAATTTTCAAACTTCCTCATTAACAAATATTACCAAAAATTAACTCAAAATATAAAAGCAGTCTGGATATCAATCTAAAGTGATCATCAGTCCTTAGGTGATTAACATTATGAACATTTAATATTCATGTTCGCTGTATTTGGCAAATTTAAGTAAAATCATATTAATATTTTATTAATTTTAAGTATATCATTAGAAATCATATATCATTTTTAGAATATATATGTGCATATAGGTTATAAGATATTGTGTACGAGACTGAAAATTTCCCCTGACAATGACAGTGACAATGCATGGCAATGATGTTTTTATTTTCTGATCTCACCTGTCATAAACAGTCACATTTTCAAATAAAGACAAAATTGTAATCAGTATGCGCAAACAATATCAATTATTTACAAAGTAGACTGTTTACAATATTTACAGAAATTGCAAGACACTGGTACATGCAGTATTTACAACGATGGTATATTCACGCTATCATTTTCTGTGATTGTGATTGGTAACGATTGAAGTACACTTTATGTGGTTTATTTGAACACAATTAATCAATTATTAAAAATTCAATGTTTTAACAACTAAATTCAGTAATTTAGAAGTATTTAAAGCGAATTTTGATTTGCGTGAAGCGACGATATGTTGTGTCACGGGATCGGATTTTACATTTTTGTTTCGTTTCCATGAAATTGCACAGATTCATTTCATTTCATTTCATTATTTTTTTTTTACCATTTCAAATTAGAATAACATACATAATTATATATGAAAAACTATTACATCGTCATCAGAATACACACAGTAAGAATAATTTTTAATCAGTGAAATTTTCAAAATTAAGTATATAAATAAATGTTGAATATGGAGGGGAATGCTTAAAAGTCACGCTTATCAAGTATTCTGCAAACCGGCCCCTCAAAAGAAGAAAACAAAAATACAAGTCAATGTATAGTTTATCATAAGTAATGATTAAATGAAACAGTTACAAACAGTGGCGGCAATTTCATGTAACGAGTGGGGGGCAGAAGCACTGACATGCGCCCCCCCCCCCGACCTCTATGAAGAACAGAGCCATTTGGACCTCTAGGAAGAACAGAGTCATTTGAATAATGGCTCTGAATAGAGCTTCCAGCCATAATTATGATATATTGATTTGCATGTATTTTTGTTTGTTTGTATTGCTTTTTATATGGAAAATAAAACCAACCAACCAATCAAGCACTGAAGGCCTATGCCGAAAATCTGTTTTTGCGAAGTGAGAGGGGGATGATCGTTATTATGCCTGCGAACAAAGCGAGAGAGCTATAAATAACCACCAAAAAATAATGGAAGAAGCCTAATATCAAAATGCATTCTAGGCCTATAAATATTTAAGCGATGGATGACCTGAATTTGGTCAAAATAGAAAAATAATATAATAAGCTTTAAAAATAGAGGGGGACCCCCCCCCCCCCGAAAAATCAAGGGGGACATGTGTTCCCTCCCCTCCCCCGGATCGCCGCCTATGGTTACAAAGATATACAAACAAAAAAAACCTAGGCCTATCAATACAAAAAGGAGAAGAAAGAGAAAGCTACAAAAACAGACAAAAACGAACAAAACAAAACAAATGTACAGTGTATACTCAAAGTCATAGGGCCTACACTGTAAAAATTGCTGTAGGAATTTACAGTAGATTACTTGCAGCAGCTTTGCCAGTAATATAAATGATACAGTGAAAATAATATCATTTACAGTTAAAGTTAAATACTCGTTTTACTGCTGTAATAAACGGTACAGCTACTGATAAAATTATAAAAATTACTGGCAGCAGAGTTGCTAGTAAATTATTGCAAATTATACAGTAATCTTTCACAGTGCAGTTGAAAGTCTGAAGTTTATCCACATGAAGAACAACTTGTTATGGGCTCAAAAAAAAAGTGACCGGCGGAACCCTTTTCAAATTGGGGCCCGAGTGCCCAACCAGTTGCGTGGCTAGGATTTCTTTTTTTTTTTCTTCTTCTTCTTCTTCTTCTTCTTTTTTTTTTCAGGCGGTACAGTGAGCACGCGAAGCGTGCGAATGATACTGAGCGCGCGAAGCGCCCTCCCTAGAGGGCCGCAGGGGAGGGTGCAGGGTTTGCGTGGAAGCTCCGACGTTTCTTTGTCATCGTTTCTTGTCTGCTCCTTCTTTTCCTTCATTCTCTTACGTTTTTCTTTTCTCGCTCACGGTTTTTTTTTTAAATCTTTTTTGGGCTTTTTTTTGGGGGGGGACGACCGCCCCCATTGGGCCCCTGGCTACGCGGTGGGATCCAGAAGCGACGACCCGCTGTGGGGGTCCAGGGGCAGAACCCCCGGAAGCTCTGGGGTTTGAGACATTTTGATACAGTTTGACGGGTTTTGATCATTGAATTATTTAGTGAGTCATTATTCTGAGCAAAGAAGGAAATTGCAAAAGAATATATACACCTCACAAAAAGTAACTTACCACTTTGTCTTGAGATCATAGCTCAAATATGGCGTTTTGTATCGGACAACTTTTAACAGAATTTGAAAGAAAATTTAATCCCAAACATGTTGACACTAATATAATTGAAATCAAATAAGAAATGTGAGCACAATGGCAATTTGTATGCAAATACCCCCCCCCCCCCCCCAAAAAAAAAAAAAAAAAAAAAAAATACGTCAGTGTGTTCACCCGGGGTGTGGAAAGTCAGTGTATGAAGTCCTGTACTGTGTACAAACGCACTGGCGTACTGGTGGGGGCAGGGGCAGCTGCCCCTTCCCCCCCCCCCCCCCCCCCTTCACCAATAAAAAAAAAACCGACCATTTTTTTCCACTTATTGTTTGTATCTTTTCAGTATTGGCAGCACTGCCCTTGCATCGAATTTTCTCGATCCAGTTGTACTAACTGGGTACCTGGCAATGTTGAAGTAAATGGCAAGTCCGCGTACAGGAAGAGCAGTGATTTTGCTACCCTAGTTAAATAAAACTCAGTTACTAGCATCGAATTTTCTTGAGCATCTATCCCAATAGACTTTCTTATTCAATTGATTATTCTTCATTTTCCTTGAGGACCCTTTTTTTTTTTTTTTTTGCATGTCAGTTGCTGGACGCCTCCTATTATCTTATAGCGTAGCTCCCCCCCCCCCCCCGAAAAAATATTTGGATCTTCACGCCACTGTACAAAACATGTGACACAGGTTTTTCCAAAACCACCGTAAACGAGTATTATCCAATGGATAAAGTCACTAGCTTTTCGAGATTTTATCATATTTTGTTAATACCTCGAAATCGAAATCGAAAGATTTACCCCTAAACGATCTAGTTTGGTTTCACCTCCTCGAACATACAAAAATAGCCCAAAATAACCACTTTTCTTGTTTTCAGTTATTTTTCAAATAGAAATTCTAAAATATGATGGTTGTTCATGACAGATTATTAACAAATTTACTAACTGATTAATTCAAATATCATTTCTTCCTTAAAAGTTGGGGGGGGGGATATTTGTACACGTCATCCCCCTTCGCAAAAAAAGTGGGGGATATATTCCCCATCCCCCCCCCCCCCGGGATTTACGCCATTGATTCCCATCAATACTTTTAGGTTAGGTCGGAGAGTGATCAGATGGGAAACTATACTTGATCCGTACAGTGTCACTGGAAGATGGAGCAGATGCCCTTTAGGCTTCTTTTAAGGAAAAACAAAAGGAAAACAAATTGATAGAATAGATAAATGAATAAAAGGTTGTATAAGCCTTGCTCAAATGAAAAGCTGACAGAAGATCCAAGATATTGACTGCCAACTAGCCCGACATGTCCCTCAATCTCATAGGCATGCGGTCAACCTTTCAGTTGAGAATTCACATAATGACCAAGTTTATTGAATGTTGTCGGTCTCATGGAAAGTCGCTCTCGTGCGGGCGTTGGTCTTCTGGGATGGGCGTAGGGGCGGCGCTACAAGGTGGGCAGGGGGCGACCGCCCCCTTATTTTGATTTGATTTGATTTATTTGTCAAGTTCAGGTATACACAGTGATAAAGAGCACACAGTAAACATAAAGAAGACGTTCATGAAAGCTTGACAGGATGATTCATGAAAGCTCGAAAGCTTATTTACAATTGGGTCCTAAAGAGAACGACAACTTGACTGCTGGTAACATGGCTGGTAGGTATTTAGCACTATATACATAATGAAACATATTTACACGTGTTTAACAGCAACACATTAAAAACGAGAAATAAAAATCAACACAAAAGAACGAAATAATACATATGAATATCGATAAGGTAGAGAAAAGTTCACTGATCTATATGTCCAAAGCATATCTTGTGTAAATCATGTCACTTGTTTTCTTTTTTCTTATAGACTCAAGTGATAAGAACTCTTTTAATAGTCTTTTAAAGAGAGCAAAGTTTTCTACTGCTTTAATATCATTAGGGAGAGAATTCCAGTATTTGATTGCGTTATAATAAAATCAGTTACCAATGCTGCCTACTCGTTCGGGCAAGATAAAATAATAGTGACTATTTCTTGTATCATAATTATGTAAGTCTGTAACAAGATTAAAATTGCGGCCAATATAATGATTTGCCCTCGAGTTACACGATCAAAGATGAAAAAAGAGGAGAAAAAGAAGAAAAAGGGGGTGAGGTGGAAGAAAGAAGAGTGTGGGATGGGAGTAGAGAAGGCTGGGTCATGCAACTATAATCGCTATTTTTTTTTTTCATTTAAAACGTAATAAACTCACCTATGGGTCATTTTGCCACCCCCCCCCCATCAAAATGCCCTGGCCCCGCTCCTAGCTGTGCGTCTGATAAGATCAGTGTTATAGTCAATGCTCAAACCCATAAAGGCCAAGGCTAAGGTGTAATGACTTTAGAAGAGGGGGAAACAAAGCATCTGAGTGTGGTTGTTGTAGTTTCAACCCTAAAAAACGAAATTTCTTAAATCAAGAAAAAATTGAGGAAGCACCCTACTCTTGCGAAAAAGAAATTTGAATTTTAAACAATGGTAAACAATTTTTGTTTTATTCATGTCTTCCTTAAAAACATTAATTTTGATAAACTTTTCAAGTGATTTGAATAGACTAGTCTTAATTCGCTATTCGTATTCGTCTTACTTTCGACTCATTTACAATTAGGCCATTAATGTAGGCTATTTAAAATTTGATTTTCTTCCGTCAGTCTTAAATAAAAACTTTTAATACATATTCGACTCCAAAATATTTCATTTTGTTATCCAAGTATTCCAAATATATAAAAGATTTGATGAAATAATGGCATATCATGATCATTGTTGGGGATGACGAAAAGACGGGAACTGGAGACGGGTGTCACACAGACTCGAGACCAACTCACGAAACAGTAAGCAATATATATAGGGAAAGAAAACGAGAAAAAAAAAAAGGCGATATGTATACCGAATTCTCGACTCATACTTCAAAACATAAGATGTTTACAGCATTAAATTTCATATTTCCTTACTTCTCCGATGTAATTAAGTATCCGAAGTTGAAAATACCAACAAGAACAGACGACTATGTTTTTTTCCTGTCATAGAGGGCGTTTCAAGTAGTACTCTGTAAATCAAGGGCTCTGTACACTGTATTATAAATAAAATCCTAATGCATTTTCTGGAACATTAATTTGCGAAAATTAGCTGCATTTACCATATCTTTTCATTATTTTGTAAATAATTTGCATCTTGCATGCAGGATATATTAGACAGGATTTTTTTTCAATGAAAGTTGAAAATTGTAATGCACCCCTATCCCTTTCAAACAATAATACATGAAAAGTAACTTTGTGCCCTTTTGAATATTGGAAACTATGTCCAGGGATTATAACAACCTTTTCCAAGTAATGTATGTTTTAAAAAATCATTACAAAGTTGCATTACAAGCTACTTTCAGATTTGTTTGATGTGAATGAATTTTTGTGATCGTCATTCTCCTTTTCTCTCAAGTTTATCCTTTCACTCATCCTCTCCCTTTCTCTCTCCCTCTTTCATTATAGATTTTGATAAACGCTGCCTCGCCCTGCATCATTACGTATCTATTTCTTGAATCGTGTGAATGGTATAATTATTTTTAATAAATAACGAATGTAGAATCTAGGAGCTTCACCTTGAAAGAATATTCAGGTTTTTACTTTGCAATACTCTATGTAAAGTTCAGTGGTATCAATTTTGAATTCCTAAACATGATCGAACAAAAACGTACTTCAAGTCTGACTATAATATCAAAGATTTGCTAATATTATTTTGTAAGGACCTTTATAAACATTCTTGGTCTCCATTTCTCTCTCTCTCTCTCTTCCCTTTTCTCCCTCTCTCCTTCTCTCTCCACCTCTCTTTCCATCATGGCACTCTCGATAATATCCCCTTTCCCAATTTCCTCTCTTTCTTTCTGTCTTTCTGTTTTCTTTTTATCCCTCTCCTTTCTCTAACGCTTTCTCTCTCTCGCTCGCTCGCTCTCTCTCTCTCTCCCTCCTTCTCTCTCAGTGGCGTAGCCAGAATTTTTCAGTAGGGGCACTGGGGGGCATTCCCTTTCTGTAGGGTGGCACAGGAGGCGGGTTTTTTGTTTGTTTTGGTTTTGGTTTTGGTAGGGGGCACCTGATGGGGCACAGGAAATCTGTGGGGCACGTGCCCCCCCCCCCCATGCCCACCCATGACTATGCCGCAGTGGCAGCTGCTTTCTCCTTCCTAGCTACCCCCTGTCTATTCCCTTTCCTCCCCCATTAAATGTATATTGCCTTCTTACTTTCTCCATTTCCTGATCTTGAAAGTGAAACCAACTCTGTTATCAAGTTGATTTGAATATCAGAAATGAGTGGAAGTGGGTCATTTCAATTTTAAGAAATCACACATTAAAGGAGCTTAGAATATTTTGACATTTAAAAGTTTTGATGGTCATTGCACAGATTTGCCAATCAATATGTTTGGCAAATCCCACCCTATTCTGTTCCAAAGTTTTCAGCGCTATATACGGCTGAGGAGATTATCCCACTGTTCTATTTGTTACAAATTTCTTCTGCTTCTTTCCCCACCCCTTACCATGCTTACCAAGATTTCTTTCTTTTTAGAATTAAAAACACCTATGTTTCAGTGGGTACCTTCGTCTCGAGTTCCATTAACATTAAACACTATTTGACATTGCTGCTATATAACCAGGACTGTAAGCCAAATTGCATATCTATGTTTTTATTCATAAAACTGATTATAATTCTTGTGAAATATCAAACTATCCTATAAGCGTTATAGAAAATAACCTCACCTTTTCAAGGAATTGCTTTGAAAAGAAAGTTTGCGGTGAGATTTAAAACAAGACATTTCCTCCCTAGTTCCCTCCAGGCTATCAGGATACTCGTATTTCCTCTGACGACATAGGTCATCGAATTAATCTACATATTGAACTAGTATACCTGACTGGTATCCATTGTCTGTTTCACATTGGAATTTACACGTGTGGTATAAATAGGTGAATTTATAAGTTTTTTATGATTCTTGTGGCCAGGCCTCCTCGCGGCATTCAGCTCATCTATACCACAGAGGTGAGTGGAGCTGTTTCTTATTGTGTTATCTATATTGTATTTACTCTATGTACGTAAAAGAATGTTGGGCGAAAATCCCCAACATAATCATTTTTTTCTTCTGACCATGATTGTTTGCCCATTTTGAGGGCCGGGGGGGGGGGGGGGGGGGAGGTATGCCAAACTCAATTTTTTTCTCTAAATCGGTGATCATAAGCGGTGATCAAAACCATCCTTAAAAGTTACTTGTTCTGTTTGTAACTCTTCAAAATGATAATTCATCGTATCTAAGTCACTGTAATTAATTCTTTCAACTTTTGCTACTTTGTATTACCTTGATTTGTATGATTTTACTAGTAATTAATAAAGATTGGCACATTGTTGTTTCTTACCTTAATTAAATTTTACGCTATATATTTATTTTTCTTCTTTGTAATACGTTAACAATTTACTAATTACCTGCCTTTAAGATTAGTTTTTATAATCTTTTTGAAATAGTTCTGTTTGAAATTTATAATCATTTTACCTTTGCTTATTTTTACTTTGTAAAGCGCATAGAGAAACTTTTTTGTTTATAATGCACTTCATAAATCAATCTTTATTATTATTATTATCATCATCATTATTATTATTATCATTATTATTATTATTATTATTATTATTATTATTATTATTATTATTATTATCATTATTATTATCATTACTATTATTATTAATATTAATATTATTATTATCATTATTATTATCATAATATCATAATTTGGCAGAACATGGCTCAAGTTGGTTGTACTTAATAACCTTAAGTTCAGTAAATAAGGCCTATCAAAATGTTGGGCATTTTCTACCTGTAGTTTAATAGACTATATAGGTAGCACCGTCTTAGAAAAACCTAACAAAAATATATACTAAACATTTGTATCCACCCGAGTCTTATTTCTTGTATATAGCAAATATCTTAAAAGATAAAAGCAAGAGCAAACTTTCGTCTTCTGAAATTTAGAAGGAATGTTTCTATATACGCAAAGTATAGTTCTGCACGTTACCAATTTTACCGGGCCTATATCCACAAGCCCTGATTCACCCCCCCCCCCCCCATATGAACTTTAAATCACTGAATCATTTCATTGCTCTCTTTTCATTTGTTTTCGGATTAATATTACATAATAATTTCCTTGTAATCACCGGCGTAAATCCACTTTGAGGAGTGGGGGGGGGGGGGGTGATCGACTTTTTTTGCCTATTTTTTTTTGCTGTCGAACTCACACTTAAGTATAAACACACACCCTCACTCACCCGCACAGACCCCGTTATACACATTTTATTTTTTATTTTGTGAGCGAGTGAAGCGAGCGAGCCAAAAATAATCACTTTTCTGGTTTTTAATCGCATTTTCAAATAGAAATTCTAAATTATGACGGTCGTTTATGACAGATTATAAAAAAATTTCATTAACTGTTTGATTAAAATATAATTTCTTTCTTAAAAAGTGGGGGGGGGGGGGAGGGGGTATTTGTACACGCCATCCCCCCTCTTGATTGTAATTGATTACATTTAACAATGTACTGTACTGACTTCTGTGGAAACTAAACTAAAATTGAAATTGAAATCAATTTTTTAAATTTTTGTTATTCATTTTTTTTTTATTTAGGTTTTATTTCCATATTATTTGCATTTCAACAGTCTTTACCAAGTCAAAACAATCATGTACAAAGTATTACAACTAATAGGTATTATGTTAAGCATGCGGTACAATAGCAATAGTTGTAAATTTCGTTTCTTTTATTGGTTCATTTTTAAAATCGCATGACAGTAACTTGGAAGTGAATTGCCCCCTAGTAACCACAAAATAATATTTTTTTGGCAGGAATATAATGTATCATCTTTATTCAGTATATTCATAAAGAAGTAAAGAAAACAAACAAGGAGAAAATACCCAGGTCCATGGCACAGTGTAATTATAAAGTGCAATTGTGCCAATGGCAGGGTATATAAACAAAATAATGGAACATAAAACATAAATACACAAACATTATATATACAGAACATGAACCTATGGAGACTGATTAATAATTGTACAAAGTACGTATAAAATGAACAAAACAAAACAAAACAGAACAAAACAAAAAATATAACAAAATATAACAAAATTATAACTTGTTGAAAAGGGCAAAATTATGTCACTTCCCTCATAAAGTAAGTTTTATAATAATAAACCTTAGATCAGTGGTACTGAAATGATATAATGGAGTTTGAATGTATATAGTCTTGCATGGGTTAAATACATAATAATACGATTATTAGCATGATCGGACGGACATATTTTGAAAAATTTTGAAAGTATGAAAGTCTGTAAAACATATAGTGAGATGTTTTCAACTATTTTATGCTTCATTGTGAAGGCTTCAAGGGCATCACTGAAAGAATTGAAATTAATTGAATAAAATTTGGTTCCCTTGGCTGTATAAATTAGAATCCATTAAAATTGATGAATGTCACATCAGACGGACAAAAAAATAATGACAGATCAGGCTCTAATATAGTTACTATTTATTTTCAATTTGGGTCTGTACCTCTTTACATTACTTTAAGAGAGAGAGAGAGAGAGAGAGAGAGAGACCGTGTGTGTGTGTGGGGGGGGGGGGGAATGAGGTATTCTGACTTGAGATTATTACACGTGGAGATATATACCATACACTGAGAGGAAGAGATGAGTTCGAGTTTGTATTATTCCAAGAAGTGTTTGAGGAAGAACGTGACAATTTAAGGTGCATGGTTCGTAATATATTATTTTTACGAAAATTTGTTGTTAATTCACTTAACATGCTTAAAGAATATTTCTTTCTTTTTTTTTAAGTAAGATGGGGCAGGCTTGACCCCCTAACCCAAAACAAGTAAAATATGATTTGGCTTTGGGTAAACACAGGCTAGAAATACGTTTGTTTTGTTTTGTTTATCTTGAAGATTTTCTCCCTTTTTGTTCAAAAGTTTTCAAATATTCTTGACATTTTTTTCAGGTCTTGTTCTTACAAACAAAGTGTCATGACTGCTGCCTGTCAGGACTCCATGTAAAAAAACCTTAATTCCCAGTCTCAGCGGCTAAACAATTAACTTCATAGCATCTGGACGTGGGGCAATTGCAAAATGCCCTTACAGGCAGTTAAAAGAAGCTTGCTTGTGTTGCTTCTTTTCGTCGGCACTTTTGGTGAGTCAGTGGATTATTTCATTCGTTTGCTTAAAATGATCATGTATATTATTTCGTGTGACAATGATTAAGAACCCTGTATACCTGTAAAACCTCCAAACCAACAAACCAACTAGCATGTATTGAAATGAGAGTGTATTTAGAGAACAATATAGTTTGAATATTGCACTCGACCTCTGGACTAGGAAAAGATAGTGATGATGAAAATGAGACCTTAAATCAGCAGAATTGAAGATTAAAACGTTGGGGTTTTTTTTCTTTCTTTCTGTTTTTTTTAATCCCTTGAAATATAGCCACATAAAACATATAATTCCCATGCAATCGTCCTTGGTTATAGTTTCGATACGTTGATATCCTTTCCGGAAGTAGGCGTAATTTCCCTATTTACTTCTATTGAAAGTGTATTAAAGGTATCATCAATATCATCAGATATAATCAGAAAGGTCATTCATCACGTAAAATATTTACTCCTGCTCATTAACTTTTTTATATAGACATAAAAAGCTGTAATCTTGAACTAGTCAGCGTGTAGATCTGACCGCTGCTATGAAATAAAAATAAAGGGCGTCTTTTACATGTTTTACTGAGGTCCAAGATTCGCCAAGAGATTTGAGTTACATCAAAATATGTCATTGTTTCACTTCTAATGAAAACAACATTTCAATATTCATAATTTATTGAGAAAATAGCATGGCAGCCCATATAGTTTTTTCCTTTTTCTTTCTTTTTCTTTCCTCTTTTTTCTTTCTTTTTCCTTCTTTTCTATTCTTTTCTTTCCTTCCCTTTCCCTTTCTCTTTCTTTTTTTTCCTTTTTTTTTTAAAGGGGATGAAAAGAGCACATGGCCCCCTTGTGCCCCTGTCACTGTGTACAACACTTTAAGTTTGTTATCTTTTTAAAATTAACTGTAATTTCTGACCTACACTCTTATAAAAAATGTTGCTGATTACAATGTTTTCTTGTCCCACATTTGGAACCTTTAAAGGTTCTTCAAAGAACCAGTTACTAATGGGTTCTAAAAGAATCTTTAGAATCGTTATAGAAGGAACCTTGGGTTTCTTGAAAATATGAAGAACCCTTTTATAGAACCCCTTTTTCTGGATGATCTAAATATGGGATAAAAGTTCCAACTGGCACATTATTTTTTTTTTTCTAAGAGCGTAATATTCTTGATAAAATCATAATTCAGCACCTTTCATATCAAACTGTTTCTGTAATATTTGTCAAGTATATCTCTTTTATCCCATTATTAATTCCTATTATTTGTATTATAATCTTTGCAATAAAGTGTTGGTTTTTTTTTTTTTGCAATCACTTTTGATTTCTGCAATCGATTTAATTTATTCATTATTTTTTCACATAATTTCTGGACATAGTTGATTTTAAATTTTTGTATTTATCTTTTTGTATTTAACATATTTTATAGAATCGCAGCATCGATACTTTATATCATTAAACGGTAATTTTTGTATGTTAGTTACAGTCTAAGGTGCCATTAATTGCCATTATTTTCTGGTTTATGTACCTTGGCAGTTATGATCCTGCGAATTTCAGTGTAATTACTGCAAAGAATGTATTCTCTTATTATTTTTACAGTGCCATAATTAATTCCCTCACATGACTGAATTTCCGCAGATTTTTTTTACAGTTGGATTTCTGTTTATAATGAGAGTCCAACTATTATCCGGGCTATTATCTTATGGTTTTAATGGCATTCTGCGCCATATATCCAAACTAATTTTATAGGTTCTGTTTATGGCATTGTCTTTTCTGTGTAAAATACACTTTCCTTTTTAATTGTTATTAGATAATGTCCTATTTTATAACTTTAACTGTCTCCGTCTAGTACTTTTGGCATGTACTCCTGTACCTTTTTTGTTGTTTTTGTTTTTGTTGTTTTTTACAATAAAACCGTAATTGATTTGATATGATGAAGAATTAAACCGGGGGGGGGGGGGGGGGGTCACTTCCATTGAAGAGTGGACAGCATTCGCGAGAATCGTCCTAAAAAAGCACCCTAATGAAACGAGTATTCAAGGGCAGGCCGCTAGGACACCCTAAACACGGATTTTGTGCAGATGTCCAAGATTTGCACACCCTAAACGAGGATATTCCATTTTCATACCTTGAGAGTGATAGTGGGGTCCACTGAAAGTTTGGAGCCGTTTTTATCTCGAGATAATTCACTGTCTCATTATGTTTTACACAGGCGTTACAGGATTTTCCTTTCACGGGTCTGTACAGTCGGTCCCGCAGTCAGTGCAAATTACATACCCTTTTCGCGTTTTAGATTATATCGAGATTTAGGGGGCTTTCTTTCATTTTTGGGCGTTTTTGACACTCTATTCGCGTTCCGCGCGTTCCGCGCCTACCCCTGAAAAAATACCCTTTTCCCGCGTTTTTTTTCTCGCGGATGCTGTCCACTCTTCAGTGGAAGTGACCCCCACCCCCCCCCCCCCCCCCCGGAATTAAAGCATAAGGCATTATATGCTTTATATAAACGTTATAAGTGCGGTCGCTTTTATTGTAGTCACACACAAATTTTTTTCCCCCATTTAATATCATTGAATATGTTCATCAATATCGTAAATATTTGCTTCTGATGTGCTATAGTTGCGAGTCAACGAAGCGACATTCGTCTAGTGAGTGGAACAAATGATCACGAAGGCAGGGTTGAAGTCCTGATCGATGGCGAATGGGGGACGGTATGTGATGACGGCTGGGACCTGACGGATGCTAATGTAGCCTGTCGTCAACTTGGATTCGGACCAGCAACCGATGCTACAACCAAATTCGGGCGAGGTCTAATGTCAGATCCTATTCATCTCGATGATGTTAGATGTAATGGTGATGAGGTATCATTGGTATCATGTGGTCACAGAGGGCTCGGAGTCAATAACTGTGATCACTGGGAAGATGCAGGTGTAAAGTGCTCCGACCAACCACGTAAGTTATAGATCTAGATGTATGAATATTTAAAGGCCTCTTGTGTGAACCATGTAAAATCTAAAATCGTATTCTATGTTTCAGTATCTCTGTGAGTGTGAAAAATGCGGGTGAAACGGGATGGATGTGGGATCATATGGATGCTCAGCGAGCAAGGCTCAAACTCGAATACTTTTCGCGGAGGACCGTCGGGCTAGATCATATGGGCTAGATCGATCAGATGCTATACTGCGGACTGACTGCAAGTAGGGCCTAGGGCCGGGGTGCGGTAGGGACCTACTTTCATTTTCATTGTCTTAGCCTGACGTTCTGCTGCATCTCTGCAAGGGCCATTTACTGATTGACTCTAGAGCAGGCATTTATGATGAAATCAATATTAATATTTCTGGGGCTGTCGACTGTATCACTATCACTACTTCTAAACTAACAATGTTCTAATAATAATTACGGTACTGTTGAATTAATTACATACAGCAACACCTGGGAATGCAGACATTGTATTAGAAGGTGGTGAATCTCCCCTGGAGGGTAGAATCCGAATCAAGATTGATGGTGAATGGGGGACAGTTTGTGATGACAACTGGGACCTTGCAGATGCTTCAGTGGCCTGTCAACAACTCGATCTTGGTTTGGCAGTGGACGTCCAATCATTCGGACCTGGAAGTGGAACTATATTCATGGATGATTTAGAATGCACTGGAGCTGAAAGTTCGTTGACATCGTGTAGCTACAGTGACAGTCATAACTGTTACCATGGAGAGGATGCTGGGGCTGTATGTTCAGGTATATCAAATTTGTTCATTAATTAGGAGATTGAGGTGGATGGCACATATTCCGGCCTGTGTGCCTATCACCATACTGTACAATGTGCCCCTCCCCCTTTTAGGACCAATGAAACTTTTTTTTCTTGTTAATGTTTACTTGGAGAATTTGCACTGACAAAGAGACTCAGAGTGACCCCAACTTTGTAGGATTTGTGCCCCCCCCCCCTTATTGATTGATTTTTATGCCCCTGCCCACCAAAGGTGGGTGCCAGAGGTATATTTTGGGGTTGTCCTTCCATCCGTCCTTACGTCGGGGTGTCCGTCCGTCCCGTTTTCGTTCTCGCGATAAACTTAAGAACCATTTGACGGATTGACTTCAAACTTGGCTCATGTATGCATGTGGGAGGGACGATGATCTGATTAGATTTTGGGGTCACAAGGTCAAAGGTCATAGAGGTCATTAAACATGAAAATGGCTCGATCGTTCTCAAGATAACTTAACCTTGACAGATCCACTTCGAACTTGTATTATGTATTCACATGAGGACAATGATCTGATTAGATTTTGGGGCCATGAGATCAAAGGTCAAAGGATTGACATCTAGAGGTCATTATATACATGAAAATGGCTCGTTCTGGCGATAACTTAAGAACCATTTGACGAGTCAACTTCATACTTGGGTCATGTATCATGTATGCATATGGGAGGGACAATAATCTTATTAGATTTGGGGGTCACAAGGTCAAAGGTCAAAGTTCATAGATGTCATGGTATATGTGAAAACTGCTTTTTCTAGCGATACCTTAAGAACCATTTGACGGATCAACTTTAAACATGGCTGACATAATGTCATTTAGATAGAACCATTTTTTTCCAGTTTTGTACTCTAAATGTATTAAAAGTGATATATTTCTGATCTGGCAAGGGCAGATGCATAAATTTTGACTGCGCACAGTCAAGGATTCATCTAGTTTTTTTTTTTCAAACCCTGGATCCGTCCCTATATTCTTGAGACCATCCGACAAGGCATAGCAAAACGATATTTACAAGCCTCTATATGACATGTCTCACAGCAATAAAATTGCATTATTTTCTAGTAATTTCCTAGCTGCTCACATATTGGAGCGAGCCTTATGGGTAGAAATAGGTTTTTCTAAGGTTAGGCTGGGGACAAAATATAGTTCCAATTATACTAACATCATAATATATTACATTTATATAGAGCATTATGTGAGTACTTCAGTGCACTTTACAGTGTTACTATTATTATTATCCATGATCACTGGATTTCTAGTCTGCATGCAAGTGTGCACAATCTCCACTCCTTTAATAAGGAGCATTCCTACCATTTTGTACTGTTCTCATGCATATACACATGCAGGGCAATGGCAAAGGCATTGGCTTTTGGAAATCCTCACAGATACCCATTTGCTCATAGGTGGAGAGTGCAGTGGCAACTAACGATTGAAATACTAGCTTATAGCATACTCTATGTAATCTTCCCCTTTGCACTTCCTTCTGTAGGTGCTACCGAAACAGGAAGTGGTCACCGAGGTATTCGCCTCGTTGGAGGGTCTGCAGAGTACGAGGGTCGAGTAGAAGTCTATATTGACGGTCAGTGGGGAACTGTCTGTGATGATCTGTGGTCTTTGGCAGATGCCAATGTTGCATGCAGACAATTGGGATTTGGTCCAGCCATTTCAGCTCTAACCAATGCTCGGTTTGGAGAGGGATCTGATCCAATTCTTATGGACAATGTAGAGTGTGATGGGGATGAAGCATCACTTGCATCCTGCACTTACCAAAGACGTCATAACTGTGGCCATTCTGAAGATGCAGGGATTGTGTGTGCTTCATCAGGTATTGGGAGAGGGAGGAATATTATTATTTTTATTGATTTGGTGTCACCTGTGCCTGGGAGGGGAAAAGCGAATTGAATCACTGTAACCCTGAGGTCTCTCCTCCCGATATCATTGATTGGGGGTGTGCAGGAGGACCACATACACCGGGGTTTCCCCCTACTCTTATATGAATAGTGCAGTGGGATCTTTAACGTGCGAAGGTGGTGACTCTCCTTTACACAGGACCTCCATTTAACGTCCTATCCGAGGGACGGAGTGTTTTCCACTGTAGCATAGCCTGCGTCTATGAAACAGGGGAGGGGCACGATAACACACAATGTAGGCTTCAGTCATCCGCCTTGGCTGGACTCGAACCCACGATCTTTTGGTTCGAAAGGCAGATGCTTTACCGACTGAGCCAACTCGCTCCCTTAATACTGAGTAATATCATGACTTGAAAATAAGGAGAGCTGAATCACTAAGATATATATATATATATTGTAATTTTTTAAAGTTAAAACGTCATTTGTTCCGAAAGGGTTACAGTAACAAAAGAATTAGGCCTTGGGAACATCAGGAAAGTATCTATTATTGCATTCATGGACTGATTACTTTGCATCGGTTCTGCCCTTCACTCATTATGACGGTTTATTCCTATCTAGATATAGCCATTCTAATCTACATGTAGATCTGTATCCGATCAACATTCCACATTAATACTCACATTGTTTACTTTGACCAAAATGCCTTTAACTTTTGCACATGGTTTCAGTAGATAAAACTTCTTCTTAAATAGCAAAGTTATAAGATTATTGTACATACTCGTGAAATTATTCAGACACACAGTATTCTAGTTCTATTTCAAGAATGCATCTATTAATTGCAGAACTACAACTTGAACATGAACCAGGCCTATGAATATGCAACAGAACAGACAGAAGTTTAGATACACACTCTTCTACCATGTCCAGACACTATGTCTTCAATGTACTTTAAAGAAAAAATGACTATTTAAATCCATCCCCAGAGAAAGTATCCTAATGACAAGCTTGTGACAGCATACTAGCTTGCCATAGGTCCCTATGTTACCTGTTTTGTTGTTGTTGTTTTGTTTTTACATTGGATCCTACGGAAGCAGAATCTACTATTCGCCTTGTGGGAGGGTTTTCACCGTATGAAGGGCGATTGGAAGTCTCTATAAACGGTCAGTGGGGAACAGTTTGCGATGATCGGTGGTCATTGACAGATGCCAATGTTGCATGTAGACAATTGGGCTTTGGACCAGCCACATCTATCGCAGATTCCTCACGTTTTGGTCAAGGATCCATTGGAATGCCTATTCTTATGGACAATGTAGATTGTACTGGAGATGAAGTGTTACTTGCCTCCTGTCCATACGTGAGTGATCATAACTGCGGTCATATGGAAGACGTCGGGATCGTCTGTGCTCCTCCAGGTTTGAATTGAAGTTTTGTTCAAAAACCCAGACATAGCAATAATAATGAACAAACATGAAGCAAGTTGGGTATGGGACCCCCCCCCCAAAGTGTTTGTTTCCCTAATAGATAGAAAAGGAGTTTAAAGGCATTGGCTAACTTTGTGAGTAGCTGATTTAAAAAATTCTCAAACTAAGATGAAACATGTGTATGAGTACTTGTATTTGTACTCAAAAACCCTGAAACCAACCATAATTTGGAATGAAAAAGTGTAAGTTAGACGCAAACGGCAAGTGTATTATCCTTCGTCTCACAAGACAATCACTAGGAGGACCACTTTGCTTGAATTTGAAAATGCCGTTATGTGCCTCCTGCCGCTTGATACGCCAATACACACAGTAAAAATAAATCATTCCTTTGGATAGTTTTAAATTGATACAGGATTTAAAAAAAAAACCTTTACTTGTATTTTTTAATGGCTATTTCTATAACATTTTCTTTTTGATTGTATATAGTTTTTTGTTTGTTCTTTATCCAGGGCCCCATGGAAGTTCAACTTTTGTTGTATGAGCTACCCTTGTTAAATATCAATAGATAGATAAAGAAATAAATAAATGAATATAATAACAACTGTTATTATAGTCTAGATCCTGTTTAGACATTAGTTGCACTTTTGATTCAAGGAGGGGTTGTCCAGCTTCTCTCCCATCCCCATTTTGTCACTGTCTGCAGAAGCCACGGAGTGTTTTTGAAAGGGGGGGGGGGCTGAGCATGCAAACAAGCATAATCATTTCCACGTTATTGCACAGAGGCCAATGTGTCGGCTCCGTGACCCCTGGTCTGTTTTACTTAAAATGTCTTTATGTTGATTTATCTCTGGACAGCAGGAGTAGGATAGTCATCCTTTCTTTTCTATTTATTTAGAAGCACAAGTGAATCATGAAACAATTCGACTGGTGGGAGGGACTACAGATTATGAGGGGCGAGTAGAAGTCTTCATTGGTGGTCGTTGGGGAACAGTGTGTGATGACCTATGGACCGTGACGGATGCAAATGTAGCATGCAGAGAACTGGGATTTGGTCCAGCCATTTCAGCTCCCGGTGTGGCATCGTTTGGAGAAGGATCTGGACCTATTCTTATGGACAACGTGGATTGTCATGGGCATGAACCATCTCTGGCTTCCTGTGAATATTTGCGCACCCACAACTGCGGTCATTCGGAAGATGCTGGGATTATCTGCAGACCGTCAGGTTTGGTCACTTTAGTAGCGCTTCTTCTACCTCAGGATTTTCATTTTACAATAAGTTTTTTTTTCATAAACTCACAAGTTATGATTGGAGATATATTGAGAAAACATTGAGACTGAATGGCTCCATGCATGCCTCTGTTATCTAAAAAAAATTGTCAACCTTCTTAATTTGACAACCCTAGAAAATTCATCAAGGAAAAGTGAGGGAAGGGTTATGGTAAGGACTTAGAATTGAGAGCCATTCCAAATGTTGTTGTTCAGAGTTTAACCATATAGTGGACATTCTGAACAGTAGGACTGTATTGACCAATTGATTTGCTAAGTACTCTAGGCCTGTCCATTACTTTTCAATTTAAAAATAGTAAGTCTTAGTACAAAAAAGTAATCTTGGTAAAAAAAAGTAGTGCAGCATGCTAGCAGTGTTATGTGGACAAGTGCATGTATTTTCATTGGCCTTAATCTTGGCAAAATGCAGATTCTCCTGAAGAACAAGAAGATCAATCTACCATTCGTCTAGTGGGAGGGTTTTCAAAGTATGAAGGGCGAGTGGAAGTTTACATAAACGGTCAGTGGGGAACTGTCTGTGATGATCTGTGGTCTTTGGAAGATGGGAACGTAGTGTGCAGGCAACTCGGCTTTGGTCCGGCCATTGCAGCTCCAGATACGGCTACCTTTGGACGAGGGCGAGGTTCTATCCTAATGGATAATGTAGAATGCAGAGGAGATGAACCATCTCTCATGTCCTGCCTCCATGAATCACATCATAATTGTGGACATCAAGAAGATGCTGGAGTAGTCTGCTCACCTCAGAATGGTTTGTGCCCTTCTTGTAGGACATTGATAGATCAAAATAGTGACTAGAATAGAGTGTCATAGAACTCTAAAGGGGGCCTTCTGTCAACATTATATCAACCAGTTGCATTAGTCAGATTTAGAGCGAACTAATAGCGTAATTCACCATGACCAGTTTGTCTTTGATCTTTTTCCTTCGATGATAATTTATAAACCATTTGGACATCACCTCCATATCTTGTGCAATGCAGGAAACAACTCTCTACACAATATTGCTTACTTTAATACATATATTTCATAAAATATTAATGGATCGGTTAGAATAAATCATCTTCAGATTACAACTGATAAGACGTAAAAGACATGACCATCAGAGGCCAGTTAAACCTTTGGGTACCCTAGTTAAGGATCTATAATCAAAGTCTACAGGAAGATTAAAGTAACTCAAACTTTTTGAATCAAAACTCACTGACTTTCTCTACAGGAACGAGCTCAAACCAGCGTTCCATTCGCCTGGTCGGAAGTTCTTCGCCCTACGAAGGGCGAGTGGAAGTATTGGTCTCCGGAGTATGGGGAACTGTCTGTGATGATATGTGGGATATGAACGATGCTAGGGTAGCCTGCAGACAACTCGGTTATGGACAGGCAAAGAGAGCCAGGAGCTCAGCACCGTATGGTCCTGGTAATGGACCCATACACTTGGATGACTTGCAATGCGCTGGTGGTGAGAGTATGCTGATCTCATGTCGCCATGCTGGTAACACTCACAATTGCAATCATGGTGAAGATGCTGGACTGGTATGCTTACCACCTGGTAGGTACAAGGGATGAACCATAGACATATAATAAATTTTCTAGACGAAAAGCAGCACGCGCAGATATCATTACGTGAATGGCATTAGGCCCCGCCTCTTTTGGATCATTTGAAGGGGCTGATAAGCACCGGTTATCGTCATGATACTGATAACACTGTCGCATTATTCATATCTTTTGCGCGTATCAGTTATTGTGTCACTTTGATTTAATACGCATTTGTTGCGCCTTTATTGTGCATTAGCTGCGCATGCAGTAAGCTGATGCATGTAATGTTTCATAATGCGTACAAATAAAATGTTACTAGTTGGAAGCATCTTACAAAATGAATTACTCGTTTTTGATCAATGATCTGATTAGATTTTGGGGTCTCAAGGTCAAAGGTCAAAGGTCATAGAGGTCATTATGTACATAGAAATGGTTCGTTCTTGTGATAACTCAGTAACCATTTGACGGTTCCACAAACTTGGCTCATGTATGCATATGGAAACGGCATGCTCTCGTTAGATTTGGGGGTCACAAGGTCAAAGGTCAAGGTCAAAGATGCCATTGTATAAATGAAAATAAATAAACATGAAGTGCCATTTATTTCTGATTTGGTAATGGCGGAGGCATAAAGTTCGACCACGCGTGGTCGAAGATTCATCCAGTTTTTCTTTTAATTTGATTGCACTCAGATAAGAACTAATTTGGGAAAGAAATATCACAAGAGCTTATCATTATATTCATGTTAAAACACAGAGAGTGTGGAACCACCAACCGAGCCTGAACCACCAACCGAGCCTGCTATGTCTATTCGCCTTGCTGATGGCTTCTCCCAGTATGAAGGTCGGGTAGAAGTATATATCGACGGTCGATGGGGAACGGTCTGTGATGATTTGTGGTCTTTGGTGAATGCAAATGTCGCATGCAGACAGCTTGGCTTTGGATCAGCTATAGCATGGAGAAGTACTAGTGCTACCTACGGTGATGGATCAGGTTCTATCCTTATGGACAATGTTGAATGTGTTGGCACTGAAACAACTCTTTTCTCCTGCCGATATTCAAGCTATCATAACTGCAGACATGCAGAAGATGTGGGAATCATTTGCAATCCACCAGGTAATTCTTACGAATAAGCAGGTAATGGATTATTTAGATAGTTTAGATATAGATTATTTTTGTGGAGTTATAGCAGTAAAAGTCTTTGGTTATTTGCAAGTTTAAAGTGTCTTCAGTTATCTCACAATCAGAAAGAATCAAATGAATTCTAAAGCTGATACTGCTGATTTGTAATTTTCAGTGTGTTAGTGGTTCAACTCCAAATTTGTATGACAATTATACATGTTTATCCAATGCAAGATAAATAAATACCTCTAATGCTATCATATAAGTTTTTTTCACCTTGTTTTACATGTTTAGAGCCCCCAGAAACTGACATCCAGTTTGAATATTGTTCAGATGAAAATTAAAGATAATAAAGCAACGGTATTCTCATTCGTTGCCTTTGATAACACAGGGACTATCCAGCTAGTCCTGGTCTATTCTCGTTTATAATAAAATCAATAGCAATGGACCCATCCTCTTAATAATATGCTTTCAAGAACTTGTAAGTAGATGAAAGAGACCATTCTTCATGCATGACATGGTCCCAGAAGTATCCAAACAAAATAATAATGATAATGATAATAATAATAATAATAATAATAATAATAATAATAATAATAATAATAATAATAATAATAATAATAATAATACTGATAATAATAATTGATAATAATAATGATAATAATAAAGATAATAATAATGATAATAATAATGACAATAATAATGATAATAATAATGATAATGATAATATTAAAAGTAATAATAATAATGATAATAATAATAATGATAATGATAATAATAATAATGATAATAATAATGATAATAATAATAATAATAAGTAATAATGATAATAATAATAATAATAACAATAACAATAATAATAAAGATATGTTTTATTTACTCACGGTAGCTTCTTTAATAGTATGTAATGTTCTCCCAGACAGCCCTGCAAGTTATTATTACCCCAAAGCAACCGTGTGCATTCAAGGAATAAAAAGTAAAAAATGTAGATCAAGTTGTCCATTAGCTACATTAGTGAGTCTTCCACTGCATTGGCAAATCAAGGGGTGGGGCAAGGGCACACTACTTATTTTTCATGATGCCGAAGGTGCTGCTTTGCCATGAAATTGAAATCTCACATAAAATGCTTCCATCACACATGGGAGTGGGTACCTTCTCACAGCAATATCACACCATTGCCTTACTGGCAAGCTTGCACCGATAAGCCCCACACCCCTACTATTCTCTAATTCTGGATCCACTAGTGTACCTTTTTTTTTTAAATCAATGTAGAGGGAGCCGGAGCAGATCATGTTCGCCTAGTTGGAGGGTCGTCTCCTAACGAAGGACGTGTGGAAATCCTTGTCAATGGCCGGTGGGGAACAGTCTGCGATGATATGTGGGATATAACTGATGCAAATGTCGTGTGTCGTCAACTTGGCTTTGTAAAGGCTGCTGCTATCAGGGACTCATCTTTCTTTGGACAAGGATCTGGTCCTATCAACATGGATGACGTGCGATGTGAAGGAACGGAAACATCGTTGCTCTCCTGCGACCATTCAAGCTTTTCTAACTGTAATCATGAAGAGGATGTCGGTATTGTATGCCAAACACAAGGTGTGTCTAATTTACCCTAGCTTTAATTCTTAGCTTTTACTTCATCAGAAATTATGCTTAGATTTGCTTTTTCATTCATTATGTATGCGCTTGATGGCATCAAATGTAGGGGAGGCTATATAGGTTGTTTTGTTTAGGTTGTTGGTACACAATTCCTTGCTAATACGGTCATCATTACGATCCCCTATACACACTATATTGAGAACATTTGCAGAAGTGAGATAATGTGTGCTGTTTTTATGCCTTCGCCCATTGTAGGTGGTTGCCGGAGGCATTATGTTTTCGGGTCGTCCATCCGTCCGTCCGTCCGTCCATCCCATTTTCGTTCTCGCGATAACTTAAGAACCATTTGACGGATCAACTTCAAACTTGGCTCGTGTATGCATATGGGAGGGACAATTATCTGATAAGATAAGATAAGATTTATTGACTCTATCGACCCCCTCTCGGGGTATGAGAGTACAAACATAAAAACATATTTACAAAAGATATACAAGCATAATAGATGTGAACATAATAGTATATAAAAATATTCAGCCTACAGTATATAGAATACAGAGTAAATACAACATGTAATGTACATGAATGATATAACACAGAGCATTAAGAGTTTAATATGGATTGTATAGATTAAATAGACAAAAACTAGTATCATACTTGAGCTATTTTTTTTTTGTATAGTTTTATTTCATTTTTTTTCTTCGATTTTGTTTTTGTTTGTATTTTTAAAACGTTTTACAAGACTAGCCTGTCTGGCCGTTTGATTATCCTACCGCTACGAGTACGTACAATTATATTGGTATTACTTTTGTTACTAGGCACTTCGTCCTCAATATTTGACTTGGGAGACTGGTTGAATTGCAACATGATAGTTCTGGCAAATTTTGCTATTTTTTTAAGCTGGCAAGTATCAGCAGAATTAAATAACTTAGATATTTTAAGTGCACTTGACCTGATGTTATTGATATGTCTTGGTATATACAAGTTTCTCTCCTTCTCGAAGAAAGGACATTCAAAAAGGTAATGAAATTCATCACCTGAGTTTGAGGATAAACAAGTGGACAATTTGTATCTTTCAATAAACTTAAATCATACCTACTATTATTTACAGGTAGTGCATGTGACCGACAACGAAATTTGCTCAGAGTAACAATATCTTTCTTGCTTAGTACTAAAAAGTATGTTTCCATATGAGGATCATTTTTTAAACATCCTATAATTCGTACAAATACGGTTAGACCAGGTTGATGATTTCCAATCTTGTTGACACATGTCAGAAAGACGTGTTTTCAGAACATTGAGAATCCATTGACTGCTATGTCCATTACCCTGATGCAACCAAATGTTACCTAACCCTGCATTTTGAAAAATATCTTTGATACATTTTAGCCAGAGTGATGTGAAGGATGATTCATTGACAGTGTGCATGTGATTAAGCAGGTTATATAAAATATTTGAATACTTCTGTTGTTTTCCCTTAATTGTTCTTAACCAATATCCAACCATTCTACATTTGACTTGGTTCAATATCGGTCCACGTCCTGTTTCACCGTACACCATGCAGTCTGGTGTACATCTATTTACATGTAGCATTGTCCTCAAGAATTTCCTATGGAAAATTTCAATCTGCTTTATGCACTCAAACCCCCACACTTCGCAACCATACAGTAATACCGGCAATACCATATGATCAAATAAGTGGCACTGTGTATCTACTGAAAGTTGTAATCTTTTTGCTTTTACCAGTATACAATATAAAGCCTTTCTGGCCTGTGTCACTTGCTTTGAAATTGCTTTCTTAAAACTACCATTATAATTGAATCGAATTCCAAGGTATACAAAATCATCTACAACATCAATCACATCACCACTTAGAGTGAAACTAGGTACATTTCTAACTTTTCCTTTAGAGAAAATAACAATCTTGGTTTTGCTTGTATGACAGTCAACTGCCAAGTATTACAATAATTTTCTACTCCGTCTAATGCTTTTTGCAATTCTTCTGGACTTTCTGCTAAAATTATGGTATCATCAGCATACAATAGACAGTGTAGTTTAACAAAGGTTTCTACATCTTCATCATCCAGGTAGCCACGTATGTCATTTACCAAAGAGCTAAGACCGCCGTAGAATCTGCTAAGATGTTCTTGAAAATCATTCAAGTATATTGCAAATAACAATTAGATTTTGGAGTGTCAAGGTCAAAGGTCAAGGTCATAGAGGTAATAATACACATAAAAATGGCTCGTTCTCACACTAACTTAAGAACCATTTGACAGATTGGCTTCAAACTTGGCTCGTGTATGCACATGGAAGGGACAATGATCTGATTAGATTTTGGGGTCTCAAGGTCAAAGGTCAAATGTCATAGAGTTCATTATGTACATAGAAATGGTCCATTCTCGTGATAACTCAACCATTTGACGGAGCAGCTTCATACTTGGCACATGTATGCATATGGGAGGGACGATGATGTGATTAGATTTTTGGGTCTCAAGGGTAAAGGTCAAAGGTCATAGAGGTCATTAAATACATGAAAATTGCTTGTTCTTGCGATAACTTCAGAACTCTGTGACGGTTCATCTCCAAACTTGGCTCATGTATGCATATGGAAGTCTCATAATTGTCTCATTAGATTTGGGGGTCACAAGGTCAAAGATGTCATTTTATACATGAAAATAAAAAAAATCAACATAAATGTGCCATATATTTCCGATCTGGCAGTTGCGAAGGCATAAATTTCGACCGCGCGTGGTCGAGGATTCATCTAGTTTTTATATTTTCTACATCTTATTTTAATTATGAACAATAGATCTTGTCCTAACAATATCTTTAAGCTGGTTACTTTTTACCTAGCTTCCCTCACGAAGCCTGCACGTTTTGACATGAGAATATTTTCATCTAAGATTATCCACCTATGAATTCCAAAGACAGATCCTATGCTAAGTCTGTCCTAGGCAATGTGATGTGCACCTGCACTCCAGCTAACAGTGGAAGTTATAAACTGATTCTATGGACCCAGGTTCGAGTCTGAGTCACGTCTTTTGGATGGTGACGTTAGAGGCTGGTCCCAGACTTAAATAATCATTTCTGATTGATACATGTCTGTAAAAACCCAATTCAACAACATCTAAAGTTCTTTCTTAGAACTTACACATATATATCTCTATATCCTGCAGCTTCACAAGATGTTCGTCTAGTTGGAGGAACTACAGAATATGAAGGTCGAGTAGAAGTTTACATCAACAAGGTCTGGGGAACAGTCTGTGATGATCTGTGGGATATCACAGATTCGAATGTTGTATGCAGGCAACTGGGCTTTGGACGAGCCACAGCTTTCCATGGCACAGATGCATTTGGTGTAGGATCTGGCCCCATTCTCATGGATAACGTAGAATGCACTGGGGATGAAGAATCTCTTCTGGAATGTCCGTACTCTCCATCACACAACTGTGTCCATCGCGAAGATATTGGAATCGTATGTGCACCACCTGGTGTGTATACCTTATCATTTTCTAGGCAGAAGCAATAAGATATCATTCTAAAGCCATAATTTAAGATGAAAATCCTTCCTAAAATTTGAACCTATTGCCTACACGAACCGGATGGCCGATGTATTAATACATATGGGACTAAGAGAATTCAAAAGCCAATGGGTTATTGACTGTTAAACTCTCAGACAACTGCCTCCTGGAAAAAAACCCTCAATATCAACAAACCCCTCAAAGAAATCAACTCAATAAGTCTCCAGCACCTAGCGATAATTGAGGGATTGGTTGTGAGAAGGTATATGTAATTAATCGTCCAAGCTTCCACGGCACTATTAAACATCCTTCGGCAAGACATTAATCTACATTCTTGACGTAAGTTTAGTAAGTAGTAATCTGGTAGCAATAAAATCACAAGTCTTTTAGAAGCCCTCAGATACTAAGATCACACTGTGATATGTTCTGTGTTACGGGCTTGATCAGATATGACGCATGTCATCATTATCATTATTATTTCCTTACAGGAGCTCCTTCGGGGGTAACTGTCTGGTATGTACATGTACATCCTATAAGTAGTTGTCCTAGTATTATTCTGTATCCCATACTTGTTATCATCTATTCTGATTCAAATCAGTGGTGGAATTGGAAAGAATTCCTTTTCCTCAAAGTGCGTGAATCCAAGTCAGCAGCCTAATAATAAGATTTCAGTGGAGAGTTTATAATTAAGGGCAGGGGCGTCGCTAGAGGGGGGTGTGACACCCCCATTCAAAATTCTTGTCGGCAAATACGCGATCGCTGTCGGCAAAAAGAAAGAGAGAGAGAGAGAGAGAGAAAAAAGAAAGGGAAGAGGAAGGAGGGGAAAAGAAAAAAAATGAGGAGTATTAAAGGTGCCCAAATAGAGTCATATATTTTGACGACGAAATAACACTGGTACCACGAAAGAGTGTATATTTTTCCTCGCTCGCTGCTCTCACTTGTATAATATTCCAATGCAGGATGGTCTTTGAAAGCAAATAGGCCTAAATTAGGTAAGAGAGGTGACCAAATACTAGTATATCAAAATAGATATCTTAAAGGCCCATCGTGTATTTTGATGAAGAATTATCACTTCTAACATTAGCAAAGCGAATGAATTAGGCAAGAGAGGTGACCAAATATACAATTTAGATATCTTTAAGCCCATCATGTAGTTTGATGAAGAACTATCACTTTTACGAAAGAGAGTGTATATTTTTCCTCGCTTGCTGCGCTCGCTCGTATTATATTTAGATACAGGATGTTTTAGCAAGTGAGGTGAACAAAATAATTTAGAAGGAAAATATGATAGAGGCACATAATTGAACATGCCTAGTGGGCTTTATACGGTTGAATTAATCAACGTTGGTCGTCTGTAATCGGTGGCATTGTTGTCGGCGATCTGGCCTCTACACCCCCCCCCCCCCCCCATTGAAAAAGGTCTAGTGACGCCCCTGATTAGGGTTGTGATGATGATCAGAAATACACCTTACATTGAGGACTTGCAGCTGTTCACATGAATGTACATCCATAAGACCATGCGCTAGAAATATTGCGTGGGACTAAACACTTCTTGAAGATTCATTTCATATAATCTTCTGTATCCTTCCCGCAGTTGTTCCTGTTGTTGAATGTCCTTCGCTCGGCAGTACCACACTTCCTTTGGAGGTATCATGTAGTAATGGTACATACGCGGGTTCTCTGTGTACCTACTCCTGTGACGATGGCTTCATCCTGCAGGGAAGCAACAAACGAAAATGTCAGCCATCAGGTTCATGGTATCCTAATGAACAAACACCAACCTGTGAAGGTAGGTACATCTACATTTAAGTTGCTATCTCAGACTATATCCCAGACCTTTTATTCACATGGCTTTGAGAAGTGTGTAGCTAGGGTATACAAAGTCAAACAATGACTGAAAACCTGTTCTGTGCAGCTCAGGGCCGGTTTTCAATTCAATACTTAAGTCAGAAATATGAGTATTTTGCTTAGTTTTTTGCTTAGATAAAATACTTAGCAAAATTTGGTATTCAATTCAATATTTTGGCTAAGTATTTTACCCTAAATCTAAGACACCTACCTAGGAGACTTAAGCAAATTATTTTGGAGCCCTTGATTGGCAGGCATAGGTTTTTATACGCAGTCATCATGAGCTGCTCAGAATTATATCATAGTGTATTTGAGCGTATTTGATGCGACATGTTAATTGTGCATTGAAAATATGACGTCACAATGCTTATCAGTAAGAATTTTGGCTTTAAGTTGTATTTACTAAAGTAGAATTCAAAGCATTGAATTGAATATGACTTAAGCAAATTTCTTAGCCGAGTGAAATACCTAGTAAAAGTTTTACTTAATCCAAGTATTGAATTGAATACCGGCCCAGTAATTTGTCCAGAAAATTTTTTTATCTCGAGTCACATTGTGACGTTGACCGAAATATCAGTTTCTAATGGTGCACCTCTGTTTAAACTCCAATTATTTGATTATGTATGCATAAAAGCATGATGTAAAATCAGAAGTTAGTTAAAACACTCAGAAGGAAAGTGAATAGGGTAACACATAAGCAAAGTTTGTGGAACTTTGTTCTAAAATACTGATGGACTAAATGTTTAAAAGTGATCTTGTAGAGGTGCGGCCCAGTGCTTCAATGAAGTAGTACTGTAAGTCTGATGACAAAAAACCAATAAACCATGAAGGTTTCGTTGAAAATGATATTCCCCTTTCTTTGTATTTCATCCCTTGCCATGTTATCACACGGTTCCACAGTGACTGATGTCAAATAATGTCATTCTTTGATCGCCTTATTTATACGTGAACAGAACAGACAATATGTTTTGAACAATTCTAGCATCACCATCTCATGTTCTCCATTTTATTTATTTATTTTTTGTCTTTCATTTATACCTTGATCAGCTGAGGTTGTTACTGTTGCACCTGTTATTGAGTGCCCTGCATTAGATAGGCCTAGTTATCCATTGACACTATCGTGTACTAACCGCACCACTGAGGGGTCTGTGTGTACCTATATATGTGCTGATGGCTATCACCTTGTAGGGAGCCCTCAACGAACCTGTCAGTCAACCGGCTCATGGAATCCAGATGAAGAAGGAAACCCAGTATGCAAAGGTAACATTAGTTTATCATTAATGTGCAATTTCTACCACCAATATTAATTAACCCATTTGTGACAGAGGGTCCACATTATGTGGTTTGGTCTAATAACTTCTGATGCAGAGCCTTAAAAATCATACCAAATACATGAGCAGAAAGAGCAAAAAATTCTACACTTACTGTGCCCATTTTTGTTGCATCAATATTTGTTGTTTGATGCTGAAATTTTTTTGAAGGAAAATAAGCATATTAAAATCCTTAAATTGGCAATGCGTTGAAAATGTTTAAATTACTGTTTTTCCCTGCAAATTGGCAACTTTATGACTTCTCATCATACATTCTGTCAATTTATATTTATTTCAGATACATGATGTTTTATAAGAAAAATGTAGCAATAAAAGAAAAATGCTGGTGTTGCCAATTTGAAGAATAAAAGCTGATCAAATTAGGCTTTAAATAATTCCTGTCACGAATGGGTTAACCGTGCAAAAACAAAACCAAGAAATCAGTGAGGAAAAACAAGATTAAAAAGTCACGCTGGACCTTCATCCATTCTGCCTCATGGCTGCAATGTAGTTTCATGTTTTTGTTGCAATGCTAACAATGCACCTCTTGATATTCATTTAAAAAGTGCAAATAAAAATTATACTGATTTGATTTGATTTGTTTATTTTTCCGTTTCACAGTATACAAACAAAATATGAATTCAATAATCTCTTTAAGACAAAAGTAATATGATGAAATAATATAAAAGAAAGAACAGAACTATTAGTTTTGAACAAAATAAAGCTGACCAGACTGAGAAAAAGATATAGTAAAACAGAGGGGCAAGCTAAAAAAAAACAATGCTTGTAAGGCGCAAGCCCCTGAAACTTAGTTCAGTAGTTACATGCGGTCATAAGCGAATACATTGTAAATATATTAACAAAAGCAAAACAAAGCAGAAGTTACAAATCAATAGCATAATCAAAACAAAGCCACACAAATCTAAAACAAATCAAAAAGACAATAACAAAGAAGAGGGAAAGGGTGGGAGGTGGATAAAGAAAGTGTATGGTATAAGAGAAGGGGACCAGAATGTTTAGGCATGGGTTGTTGACAGGTAATGGTTGAGTAAATATTTCTTAAGTTTACGTTTAAAGGTGTAGAGGCTGGGGAGTCTTTAATTTCATTGAGTAGGGAATTCCAATAAATGGGTCCGGTGAAAACAAATGTATTTTGGGTGAAGGCTGTTCTAGTAAGTGGTATATGAAAAGAGTAATGTTGTCTGGTAGGATAACCATGTATAGAATCATTCTTGCAGAACATAGCAGTAAAGGTAGCGGGTAGATAGCGTTTTTCTAGTTTATACATGAATTGCAGAGTTGGAAAAGAAAAATATCATTTACATTTAACACATTATTTTCAAAAAATAGAGTATTTGTATGAGATCTGAAATGTGATTGAAAAATAATCCTAAGTGCTTTTTTCTGTAGGAGAAGTATTCTATTTAATTGTGTTTGTATTGCACTGCCCCAAGCTGAAATCCCATAATCAATATATGGCAAAATTAGGTATAGTGTAAGGTGAGCAGAGTAGAAGGAAGAAAAAATTTGAGTTTGTTAATAAACTCAAATTTTAATAATTCCGATGTTTCGTGAGATAATTTTGCACATGTTGTCGATGTGCAGTTTCCATGATAATTTGTTATCAATAAGAATTCATAAAAATTTGCTTGTAGAAACCATTTGAAATACAGTTTTATAAAAAATAATATGATCAGGAAGGCAAGTAATTCTGTTGCTGAACAACATATAATTAGTCTTCTGCAGGTTGAGTGATAGTTTGTTGGCCTTAATCCAGTCTGTCACTCTATTAAGTTCAGAGTTTATTATTCTAAGGAGTTGGTTAGCATCAGAGTGAGAAAAGAAAAGGTTGGAATCATCTGCGAAAAGTATAAATGAAAGAAGATTTGAGGATTTTGAAATGTCACTGATGTATGTTATAAAAGAATAGGACCCAGGAGGCTGCCTTGTGGTACGCCACAGGTAACAGGAAGAGTAGAAGAATTACAATTATTTACAGTTACAAATTGGGTCCTATATGAGAGATAACTCCTGAACCACTCCAAGGCCTTCCCTCTGATCCCGTAGTGTGAAAGTTTATGTTAAAAAATGTCATGATTTATGGTTTCAAAGGCCTTGGAGAAGTCCAGGAATATTCCAACAGTATGCCAACCTTCATCAGTGAAAGTGGCAACTTTATTTGTAAAAGACAAAATTGTATGCGAAGTGCTATGATTTTCGCGAAATCCAAATTGAAAGTTTGAAAAAATGTTGCATTTATTAAAGAAGGCGGTTTTCTTGTATAAACTTAGTTTCTTAAGAACTTTAGACAATGATGTAAGTAGAGAAATTGGACGATAGTTATTAACTGTTTATCTCCTGTTTTAAAAAGAGGTATCACTTTGGCAATTTTCATTTTATTAGGCATCTGTCCTGATGCTGATACTGTTGCTCAAACTGTTTGATGTAAATTGATTCATTAATTACAAAATACAAGTGGTCACATTTAAGGTTGAATATAAAATGAAATAGACAGTGCATGGAAATTACGTGATGCATGCTCTGTTCTTTTCAGCTGTAAGTTGTCCACCGCTTGAATTAGAGAATGGTAGAACTGTATGCACCAACGATTGGATGTACCAGTCAGCTTGTATGCCAAACTGTGACCCAGGATTCCAGTTAGATCTTCCTCTTTCTCTACAGTGCACCTCATCAGGGAATTGGACAGATGAATTACCCACTTGTCAAAGTAAGAAGACATTCCCTTTCTCTGGATTACACTATCTTTGTCAGCACATTCCTTTGTCGGAAATAGGAATTAAAAATTTCATTTACTTATGCATACTTTTCTTTGCACCAGCGATCTTCAAATTCATATTCAGATAAACAGTTATTCCAGTCATTATTATTTATCTTTTGTATTATTTTGATTCATTTCCTGTAAACTGCACTTCAATGTCCCTAAGTTATGTAAATGATATATACTGAGATTATTTAATGTAAATTTCTTTAGTTAGTGTTATCTGTGTATTAATGCATCAAAGTATTTTCAGTTTGTTATCAATGTAAAGCGCTGTATAAAATTGTATTATTATTATTATTATTGTTGTAATTATTATTATCATTATTTTCTTCCGCTTGATTTGCCGGAGTTAGCAATCTTTTTTTCCAATTGTATGCAGTTTATATATGGTAACATAATATCTTACAATAACATAAATCAAGGAAGAAGGTGAGGTCCCTTAAAGTGAGTGCTTGTGGTAGACTCGCCTGAACATTGTAGTTTTCCTTAATTTTTTAAAAAAAATTCTGTTGGATATTAATTTCTGCATCTTATGTACATGTAGTAAGCAGAGCTGATAGACTTTTGAGCATTGAATCTTGAACATTTGACTGAAAATTTGATGTACTTTCAACTACTGTACTTTACACTTTGACTATATGTTTAATGATGAAAATGCTATCCCTCAACAGTGAGTAATAATTTGACTTTATTTTGAACTTTGTATCTTTGACAGTATCAATTTGTCCTCAACTGCCCGTCGTAAGGAATGGTGTAACAACATGTACAAATGGCACTTTCTTTGGCTCTGTGTGTAAAGTAAAATGTGCAGATGGTTTTAGATTAATAGGACCAGAATCAAGAGAGTGTGAAGAAAGAGAATCTTGGTCTGGCTACCAACCTGTCTGTCAAGGTAGATTAAGTTTTTCTTTTCCATTGAACTTATTTATCTAAATTTATTGATTCATGTCTTTTAGCAGTACATTAAGCACATCAATTAGAGCCCTGTTTCTTAAAACCTGTTATCAATAACAGCTGCCACATTTCTATGACAAATTTGCTCTCAGCCAATGAAATGCAATGATTTCTGTAGCTTATAACAGTTATTGCAACTTTTCATTGGTAACAAGTTTTATGGAAAGGGGGCCCTGATCACACAGATAAATGAATGCTAATTTATACCTAGAATAATGTGGAAACACATTTTCTAGTGTGTGGCATATTTAGAAACATGAATCCTATTGGAAGGTGTCAATTGAAGTTGTGTAGATACAAATCTATAAGAAACAAGAACTTAAATCCTAGAAACCAAAGGCATTTAATGATTTTCACCTCTTGTTTCCTTCAACTGTCTTTAATCCACAGATATTCGATGTCCCACATTGTCGTCTCCTCATTTTGGGTCGCTTGCTTGCACGCAAGGATCAAGACATGGGTCCGTCTGCACCTCAACTTGTGGAGTTGGGTATAGGACCATTGGTAACACAACCACAACATGCAGAACAGATGGTACTTGGACTCAAGACGTACCAACATGTGAATGTAAGATTTATTGCCAGATTCACTATCATTTGATTTAAGTGCTATGGCCCATTTTCCAGGCTACCTGGAGGAACAATATCATTCAAAGTTCAAGAAATCAAAAGAAATGTAGGAACCAAAACTTGTTGGTCATTTTTGTCTCGCCCACCGGAGGTGAAGGCGAGACTAAGGGATCCAAATGTCGTCCGTCCGTCGTCCGTCCGTCGTCCGTCCGTCGTCCGTCCGTCGTCCGTCCGTCGTCCGTCCGTCGTCCGTCCGTCCGTCCGTCACAAACGTTATGAAAGATAACTTGGCAACCGTGACTCACTTTTCAACCAAACTTGGGTTGTAGATGCACTAAGGGGACCTGCATGTTATGGTCCAGTCAGAGGTCACATGGTAAGGTCAAAGGTCATTTCAGGTCAAACGTTAAAGTTTACGTGCAAGACTCTCTTATGACACAAAACTCTGCAACCGTGACTCACTTTTCAACCAAACTTGGGTTGTAGATGCCCTAAGCGGACCTGCATGTTATGCTCTAGTCAGAGGTCACATGGTAAGGTCAAAGGTCATTTTAGGTCAAACGTTAAAATTTACGTGCAAGACTCTCTTATGACACAAAACTCTGCAACTGTGTGACACTGTTCAATCAAACTTGGGTTGTAGATGCACTAAGGGGACCTGCATCTTATTGTCCAGTCAGAGGTCACATGGTAAGGTCAAAGGTCATTTCAGGTCAAATGTTAAAGTTGACGTGCAAGACTCTCTTATCACACATAACTTTGCAACCGTGACTCACTTTTCAACCAAACTTGGGTTGTAGATGCACTGAGGGGACCTGCATGTTATGGTCCAGTCAGAGGTCACATGGTAAGGTCAAAGGTCATTTCAGGTCAAACGTTGAAGTTTACGTGCAAGACTCTCTTATGACTCAAAACTCTGCAACCGTGTGACACTTATCTATCAAACTTGGGTTGTCGATGCACTAAGGGGACCTGCATGTTATGGTCCAGTCATAGGTCACATGGTAAGGTCAAAGGTCATTTCAGGTCTAACATTAAAGTTTACGTGCAAGACTCTCTTATGACACAAAACTCTGCAACCGTGTGACACTTATCTATCAAACTTGGGTTGTAGATGCACTAAGGGGACCTGCATGTTATGGTCCAGTCAGAGGTCACATGGTCAGGTCAAAGGTCATTACAGGTCAAACGTTGAACGGTTAAAGTTTACGTGCAAGACTCTCTTATGACACAAAACTTTGCAACCGTGTCACACTTTTCAGTCAAACTTGGGTTGCAGATCACTAAGGGGAAGTGCATGTTATCATTCTGTTGGACTTCACATGATAAGGTGAAAGGTCATTGGAGGTCATATGTTACAGATGTTTTCAAATTCTTGAATTTGCTTTTCCTCTGTCATTTCTTGTTTTCTTAATTCTTGAAACTCATGTAGCCAGGGAGGCAATGCGGGGTGGTCACCCCCCAAAAAAAAGACAAGAAGAGAAAAAGCTAAGAGGACGCAAGAAGAGGAGCAGACAAGGAACAGTGACAAAGAAATGTCAAACTTCCACACTTTGTATGGGAGGGGGGGGGACTCTCCCTTCCTGCACCCTCCCCTCTCTTGACAACTGTTGGTCCAATGGCAACCAAACTTGGGTAATAGCTGCACTAGCGATAACATGTTGCGGTGCTGTCGGCGGTCACATGGTGAGGTCAAAGCTCATTTCATGTCAAATGTTAAGAGTTTACCTGCAAGACTCTCTTATGACAAAAAATACTTTGCAACTGTTGCTCTCTTTTCAACTAAACTTGGGTGATAGATGTACATGTACTTGGGGGACCTTCATGTTATAGTGTTATTGGAGGTCACATGGTATGGTCAAAGGTCATTTTATTTCAAAGGTTAAGGTTTACCTGCAAGACTCTCTTGTGACACATAACTTGACACGTGTTGCTCCGATAGCAACCCAAATTGATAGATGCACTAGGGGTACATTCATGCTATTGTGCCGTCAGGTCACATGGTAAGGTTAAAGGTCAGTTTAGGTCAGTCATTAAAGTTTACCTGCAAGACTTTGTGACATCAAACTTGGTCCGGGATGTACTTGGGGAAACTTTCGTGTTATTGAATCACGGGTGGGCGAGACACAATCTTGCTATTGGCTTGTCTTAGATTTGGTGAAATTTGTTTAACTTGGAGCATATAGGTTGTCTGAGAATGAAATATAACATTTCTTTAGAAAGCATGGAATGCTACACATGTATTAACCCATAGAGGTACAGTGTCACCTTTAGGAGATGCTTTTGCAGTATCTGTTGGTCCAGAATGCTGGGCATTATACATTATACATGAGTAGAAAGAGAAAAATCCACTGGAAAATTCGAGTCCATTTTCAATAAAGTAGAGTGTGGCATTCTCGAATTAGAGCAATTTAATTGTAACTAATCATTAAACTCTCTAAATTGGCAATGCAGTGAATATTATATAATCACTCTTTCCATGTTCAAATTTGCATTTTTTTTTTCAATTTTACACTTATAATTCATTTTGGCTCATGTTGTATCCATATTTATTTTTTTCAAACTATGTAAGAGTGGAAAAAAATAATAGTTGTTGCCAATTTGAGGAATGAAGATGATTAATTTTGACCTCAAGAAAGCTCTGTACTTTTATGGGTTAAAGGACGATGTCATTCAGAGGTCTGGTGGACATAGCCTTTAATCATGGTGGCTTGCTCTCTACCACTACCTCTGCTGCCCTCGAAACACATGGAGTAGGTCTATGATTGTGAGACAAGTCAAAGCTTTGTCAACTAGTCTTGCAATTGCAGACCTATTATATGCATTTTGAGGAGAAGCTGGCAAGGGCATAAAAAAGAGCAAGCAGGCCATCATGATGAAAGGCTAAGCTATACAAAATATCTTTGTCCTTGATAGATAATATTCCTTTCTGAGGCTCTGAGGGCTCAAAATGTTACTTATTTCGGAATTCGTCATCATGAATCAAAGTTTATCCGTTGACTGCAAATAAAAAATAAAAATGTCATTCGTAACTGTTTGAAATCGGGTGAAACCGAAGAAGGCCTATCACGATATATTTCTCAATAGGTAAAAGCTTACTCAAAAAGCAAGCTCTTTGTGGTGATCCGCCCCATGGCTGTAATGGAAAAAAAAGGAAAGTTTTGGAAATTCACAAAAAATTGAAGCTGTTCCTGTTTAATAGGATCATATTTTTCTGTTTTGTCCGTACAGTGATCAGATGCGACGGAGAAGTAGCGGCTCCTCAGAATGGACAGGTTGAATGCTTTCATTATGATCGAGTCTGTATCTACAGCTGCAATGATGGTTTTGATCTAACTCCGCTTACCAGTATGGTACGGACATGTGAGGCCCATGGCTGGTCAGGTGATACACCAAGATGCATAGGTATGACAGTAACTGATCCCACAAGAATGATGCATCTTCTTTTATGATTATATTGTTTTGCATTTAATCCTAGAGTAGGAGGAGTACTAGATTACAATCCATCTCGATAATCCAATTTATGATCTAAAACTCAATCTTTGATTATCTGTAATACTTGACAGTAAGTTGTTGATGCATCAGACAGACGATGACATGATGAATCAGTCACAAAGTATGTGACTTCTCTAATCAGCTCTTGTTTTACAAAAAATGGCAGGGAGGGGCATGATAGTTACACATATTGTTACAAATTTTCTCAGTTATGCAGCTGAGCTGTTTAACCCATTCGTGACAGAGGTCCACATTTTGTGGTTTGGCCTAATATCTTTTGATGGAAAGCCCTAAAAATCATACCAAATACATGAGCAGAAAGAGCAAAAAATTCTACACAAACTGTGCCCATTTTGGTTGCGTCAATATTCGTTGTTTGATGCTGAAATTTTTTAAAAGGAAAATAAGCATTAAAATCCTTAAATTGGCAATGTGATAGAAGGTTTAAAATCACCGTTTTCCCCTGCAAATTGGCAACATTTGGACTTCTCATCTCAATCTCTGTCAATTTATATTTATTTCAGATACATGATGTTTTATAAGAAAAATGTAGCAATAAAATAAAAATGTTAGTGTTGCCAATTTGAAGAATAAAAGCTGATCAAATTAGGCTTTAAATAATTCCTGTCATGAATGGGTTAAGGGTCATCTGGAAGGCTTATGGGATTCAAACACTTACTATCTTTAAACTTATGCTAGGCTGTTTATGAGTGGTGTGGTAGGCTAAGGGAACCTGGAAGCTCAAAGCATTTGAATGTTTAAAAACCATCAGAATAAACATTTTTGAAAATTGGTCATTCCAGATTTGGTGACGTAAAAATCCCTCTTCAGCAGTGATTATCATTTTAACCACTTCAGAATCAAACTCCTTTTGAACATTAGTTATGAGTGCAAGTTTTACCTGCCATGTCAGTTTGATTTCAGCCTGTTCCATAATAAATTATTTCATGGCATGTATCAAGAAGAAAAGAAAATAAATGTTCTCAGGACATACTAATCAATTTTTTCTTCTATATACTATGCTACAGGCAGGAAAGCAGCAGTCTTTAAGACATGTCCCGGTGATGCTATGACTTTCTACAATGATCCCATGCTAGAAACTGCTACAGTGAATTGGCCAACGCCCTCTGCTCTGGACCATTCAATGAGGAAGATCATTGGCACACACGTCTCTGGACCCTCTCCTGGGTCTTCTGTAGAGTCAGGCTCCCATCCTGTGGTGTATTCAGTTCAGGATTCCAGTGGAAAGATGACTTATTGTAACTTCACCGTGCATGTCATTGGTAATTATCCAACTCTCTCAAACAGCTGGTAAATCTCAGTCTCTTAATGTTACCATTATTCAGCCCTGACCTAGCCAACCCTTCCAGTAAACTGCAACCTCTCATTTGCATTGCCTAATGGACAAGCATGATGTCAAAACCTCATGTCCCTTTTTTTGCTTATCTAGAGTAAAATCAGGTAAATATATCACCTTTCATCAGTCATTATCACCATCATCAGGTCATCCCTCATCAATGTTGTAAACCACATGTTATTTGCTCATTTATCTTGAAAGTTGTTACCTGTCCAGACTTGCTTGAAGATGGTCTGGTGACTGTAGAATGTTCTCATGGATATCTACGGGATTCCATCTGCCGATTCTCTTGCTCCATGCCTGGCTACGAGGTTGTAGGACCAGATATGACTCAGTGTGTCATGGATGGAGATATGGCCTACTGGAGTACTGCTAGACCTTCATGTACAGGTATGTACTAAACATACATACATACATACATTATATTAAACCCATATGTAGGGGTGTATGGTGTATGTGTGGGGTACATATGTATATAGAAGCGTCGTGATCTCACGGATATGTCACCTGACTGGATCTCGTGATTCGAGTTCAAGTTCCACTGCAGCACTAATGTCCTTTAGCAAGATGTATGAACATTTGTCACCCACCCAGGTGTTAGTGGGTACCCGGTAGGATTAGAAAGTCAATGTGGTTTGTTTAGAATTGTGAGCGTCTGAAAAAGTAACCTGGCTGGAATGCTCCTCATGGAGTGGAGAGGATGCATACATTACCCAAATCCGGTGACCGGGGTAATAACATTTCAGTAAAGCGCTTAGAGGCATTGGAGATCGATGTATTTATAGGCGCCATAAAAATCCAAGATCAAATTTGTTTGTGAATTTTTGCCTTTAGGGCGTTATTAAATCCTAAGATAAACAGAATAGACATCATTGTTATTATTATTTTTCCCCTTTGTTTTATATCTTTCTCTGATTTATTACTGAACTATTTCTACTTAGCCACCCACACACACATGTACACTACTGAACAGTGGCATTTTGAGGGTTGTCAGATCCTTTTGAATATATATTCACATTATTGAATTCTGTATGAAGTATATTCAAACTTGTTTAACCCATGGACTACTGAATTCTGTAATTCATATAGGCTTAATACAGGATCCATCTGGTTCCAGTAGCCAACAGGTTTCAGTGCATTCCTTTTCTTCCTTTCACTTGTGTACATGGAGACTATTCAGTTAATGTGATTTTATTGATATGCAGATTATACAGCTCCAGTATTTACAGACTGTCCACCATCTCAGGTCGTCTTTGCTGAAGCCAACCAGACTACTGCTATTGTAAGATGGGCTGAACCCCGGGCTACCGATAACTCTGATAACATCCTGCGAGCTGAAATGATCTCTGGAAATGGCTCCGGAGCCGTGAGGTCTGAGGGAACTATCTTAGAATCTTATGAAGCAGTAGATGAAAGCGGTAATCGGGCTGAATGCAGTTTCAATGTAACTGTCATAGGTAAGTCAAGTTTAAAGAGACTTCCAAAATTCTAGGAACTGTATCTACAATATATATATTTTTTTGTATATATAATGCAAATGTGAACAATAGCCTCACCAGACATCTATGAAACCATTAAATGTGCTGGGCAGCAGACTCTCACTGAGAGTTCCAGAGGGCCAATCAAATGGTTCACTGCTTTTCTAAATGAATATGTATTATGAAAAAGAAAAATTAACAAACTGCAGCATGGGCAGCATATTTCTTCTGCGGTATATTCACAATTAATCCTTCAAATAAGAAGCAACAATCCCTATCCTGCTGCATGCTAATAAATGCAGTATTAATAATTATCTTAAAGATGAAAAGGGAGCCAAGTGAATTCTTAAAACAATGAATTTTATTTCAGAGAGGTGTTTGCTACATGCCTTATATGTTATTCCTGACATGAAGACACGTTTGGTTACTGTCTGAAAAGGTACAAAGATTAATTGCTGATTGTTTGAGAAATAAATGGGACGTGATGTATTCAAATGTTTATTTTTATAATTTCTGTCATTTTCCCTTCTCCGTCTCTCATTGCCTTTCACTGATACCTTATTCCTTGCATGAAGACCAGGATTCTCACTAGAAAAAAATCCACACATGGTTCCCACTCTGCGCAAAGCGTGGAAGTTTCGGAAGTTTTACGGAATAACACCTAAAGTTAGGTGTGGCGGCAATATATGCTATAGTAAAAGGATGAAAAATACTTCTTGGTAAGCAGGAGTTGTCTACTAATGGCATAAAAGTAAAAATACATTGCAAAAAAGCAAAACAATCTGTGACATTTATCATTATTGTTAGGAATATATACCCCAATATTTTTTTTACCCTTCTTGCCACGCATGGTGCAGTAATTTCTCACATGGTTCTTCCTTGTCTGAAACCCTTTACGCATGGTACTGGAACCATGGGTGTTATGTACTGGTGAGAACCATGATGAAGACATATTTGGTTACTGTCTTACAAGATATGAAGATCAGGGCCCCATGGCATAAAACTTGTTATCAGTAACAACTGCCACATTTCTATGACAAATTTTGCTCTCAGCCAATCAGACGTAAGGATTTCAGTAGCTTATAATAGTTATTGCAACTTGTTATTGATAACAAGTTTTATGAAATGGAGCCCAGACACCCAATTGATGATTGTTTGAGAAATGAATGAGAAAGGATGTGCATGTATTCAAATATTTTTATTTTTGTAATTTTTCCTACTCCATCCATCTAAGTGTCTTTCTCTGTTATTTTATGTTTTGTTTCATTACAGTGATTAGTTGCACTGAGCCTCAGCTGGAGAGTGGTCTCATTTCGACATGTTCCAGTAACCTCTTAGGGTCAGTCTGTCACTTTTCATGTCCTGAAGGTCACATGCTACAAGGTCATTCCTCAATGACCTGCCAAAGGAATGGTTTTGAAGGAATCTGGTCTAATCAGCTGCCCTCATGCATAGGTATTATCATTTTTTAGATGAATAAGATCCGATGAAGTTCCTGGCTTGAAAGGGATTAGTTAGATTATTTTTTTTTGTTTATTCGGGGCTCCAGGTCTTTCCAAAAGAAGAAGGAATTTCATTGCAAAATTCAAGATCTTAACTGACAGTTTTTATGGGCAGCAATGTTAAGCCATACATTACAAAAATCTCTTGTTAAAAATCAACCCCACCATTATAACACATGAAACCTATGTATTTCTTGTGGGGTCGTGAGACCCCAATTTTGATTTCCTTGTTAGTAATGGTGGCTTCAACTCGGTGCCTTGCAGCATTCGCATGAGAGGTCATGGTACTGGATGGCAGCTGTAATCTTCATTGTATTATGTAATAGTGTAAACAAATTCTGACTAGGGATCTGCCAAAGGAAATGAGAAGGAGCAAATTTATATTTTACTTTTTTGAAATATTCAACTTTAAAACGAAGAATTTTTGTAATGGCTCCATGTCCAATTAAAAAAGGGATCAGCCACCTCCTCCTGCTTTTAAAACAGCTAGAGTTCTTGCTAAAGCTGCTTACAGAAATGAAATTTTTCTCTGGCATTTCTAGCAGTCTGCCTATATAGATGTAGAAGTATATCTGATCTGTTGTATTATTAATGAAATAGCATGATCAAATGTCTGTCAATTTTTACTTTCTAGATAACCAAGCCCCAGTTTTCACCCGTGGCCCCGATCCCATAGAAGTAATGGCAGCCCCGCTACAGAGGACAGCATTCGTTACTTGGGAGGTACCTGTAGTGGAGGACCAGGACCCAAGCATTGGTGTAGTCCAGGTAGCAGGACCAGCTCCAGAGCAGGAGCTGGCTGAGGGTTTTTATCTGGTGAGGTACAGAGCTATGGATAGTGCAGGGAATATAGCAGACTACACCTTCAACATCACAGTCAAAGGTTTGCATCCATCCATTGTCATAATTCAGTTCAGTTTCACTTTCAGTAGCAGACTACACCTTCAACATCACAGTCAAAGGTTTGCATCCATCCATTGTCATAATTCAGTTCAGTTTCACTTTCAGTAGCAGACTACACCTTCAACATCACAGTCAAAGGTTTGCATCTATCCATTGTCATAATTCAGTTCAGATTCACTTTCGGTAGCACCTTCAACATCACAGTCAAAGGTTTGCATCCATCCATTGTCATAATTCAGTTCAGTTTCACTTTCAGTAGCAGACTACACCTTCAACATCACAGTCAAAGGTTTGCATCCATCCATTGTCATAATTCAGTTCAGATTCACTTTCGGTAGCACCTTCAACATCACAGTCAAAGGTTTGCATCCATCCATTGTCATAATTCAGTTCAGTTTCACTTTCAGTAGCAGACTACACCTTCAACATCACAGTCAAAGGTTTGCATCTATCCATTGTCATAATTCAGTTCAGTTTCACTTTCAGTAGCAGACTACACCTTCAACATCACAGTCAAAGGTTTGCATCCATCCATTGTCATAATTCAGTTCAGATTCACTTTCAGTAGCAGACTACACCTTCAACATCAAAGTCAAATTTTGCATCCATCCATTGTCATAATTCAGTTCAGATTCACTTTCGGTAGCACCTTCAACATCACAGTCAAAGGTTTGCATCCATCCATTGTCATAATTCAGTTCAGTTTCACTTTCAGTAGCAGACTACACCTTCAACATCACAGTCAAAGGTTTGCATCTATCCATTGTCATAATTCAGTTCAGTTTCACTTTCAGTAGCAGACTACACCTTCAACATCACAGTCAAAGGTTTGCATCCATCCATTGTCATAATTCAGTTCAGTTTCACTTTCAGTAGCAGACTACACCTTCAACTTTACAGTCAAAGGTTTGCATCCATCCATTGTCATAATTCAGTTCAGTTTCACTTTCAGTAGCAGACTACACCTTCAACATCACAGTCAAAGGTTTGCATCCATCCATTGTCATAATTCAGTTCAGTTTCACTTTCAGTAGCAGACTACACCTTCAACATCACAGTCAAAGGTTTGCATCCATCCATTGTCATAATTCAGTTCAGTTTCACTTTCAGTAGCAGACTACACCTTCAACTTTACAGTCAAAGATTTGCATCCATCCATTGTCATAATTCAGTTCAGTTTCACTTTCAGTAGCAGACTACACCTTCAACATCACAGTCAAAGGTTTGCATCCATCCATTGTCATAATTCAGTACAGTTTCACTTTCATTTTCAGTTTATTTCATATTTCACATACATTTAAAATATTTCACATACATGTAACTCACATAAATGGAATGGAACATAAACAATGATATAGAAAAACATCTACAAAGCTTATAACAAAAAATTTGGAAAAACATTTGACCGTACAAAGACACAGATCAGTATTCCATCATTGAGATAAGACAAGCTGATTTGGTGAAGTGAAATATGAGGGAATCTAATCAAAAGCTAAGCTTGTAATTGTAGATTCCCTTGAGAGTTAAAAAAAAAAACAGCCTTTGACATTATTGCATGTTTACGAAAGACGATCTTATTAGAAAACAATTTTTAAAAGATAAAAGAAAAACAATGGGGAAAATTACAAAAGACAAGAGAAGCGGGGCAAAGTACATAACTAAGAACTAAGGAGCCATCGCTTACGTATTTAAGACAAATATTTTAAATTTGCGTTTAAATGTGTATGAGGTGGTATTAGTTAAATCTGGGGGGAGGTCATTCATAGTTTTGGTCCTGTAAATTATTGTATTGTGTGCAAGCACTGTTTTAGTTCATGGAAGGTGATAAACATAAATAATAATAATTCATACCTTTGGTAAAAGGTGTAATTAAGTATTTTTTGTTTTGTGAAGGTGAATTTATTCCATTCTTGAAGAAAACACTGTGATAGCAGTTCGTTAGCATTCCTCTGATTAGAGGTTGTGATACCATCACAACACCTGTAATGATTGCCATTTTGTTTTCAGTTATGGGAGGAAATAAAGATTTCAACTTAAAAACAAGGAAAATTGAAATAATCATAAGTGAGTTGCCAGTGAGCAGTGGTATAAAATTAACTATGACATCCTGTAGACATTTTTCTTTTCTAATTTTATGGTTATCTAATCAAAATCTCTAATCAAAATCTTTATTGGGTTTTAAAGTTCAAAAGCTATGAGAATCTTTATATGTGCAATATTCTATGTATGAAATTTTTATCATGTATGTCTTGGGAGTAGCAGGTGTAGGGGCACATGCCTCCGGGCAACAGTGTTGTACCGATACTTCACTTTTGTGCACCCTGACCCACTTGTTGCTCCCTGATCTTTTTTACATGTTCTTTCATTCTCATTATGTATTTGTCTGCTGCTATTGATGTACTATACCTGTCCTTTTTTTTTTTAACTGGTCAAATAAATAACAATAATAATAATAGTTCAAAATGCCATCTGGAAGCAAACGGAACAGTATATTATTCAAACATGTTGAGATATGGACAGTACAAAATATGATAAGGTTATGATGATTGTAGTTTATTCCACAGTAAAAAAAAAAAATGGCTAAGTTTCAATATCTCATAGTAGCTTTCTTTCCTTATGAAACATTACATTTGCTCTTTCATTGTTTTTTCAATGCAATCAGTGATTCGTTGTAACGACCTAGAACCGGAAGTAAACGAGGATGTAGAGGTCATCTGTAACCATGGTAACCTACGTGGTTCAACCTGTGTATATTCCTGTCCTGTGGGCTTTGATGTGATTGGTTCTCAGAGTTCAGTGTGTGTCATGATGGATGATGGTAATGACATGGGTATCTGGAACACAACAACAACACCAACATGTCAAGGTAACTACATTTATAATTCAATATCCATGTGTGTTCTAAGCAAAGTTAATGGGATCATGAGCTTGTATTGTTTTTAAAATTCTCTGGTCTTCAAAAGCACAATGCTTTCCATATATGAATATCAAAATGCATTTAAGTTGCTTTTTGTATACAAGCATATGTCTGTGCAGTCTAATTCCTGGAACAATCCATAAAAAGTATATTTTTTTAGTTCTTATTTTGGTAACAGATGAATCATAACATTATTTTGAAGTAGTAAGTCTATAATTTTCCTTTTCCTTGAAATGTTCTACTTTTAGTCAAACTCTTTAAATCTTAAATCTTGTAATGTTTTACATGATACCTCAAAACTACCCTCTGTTTTAAAGAATTTTGTTGACACTATTTACAGTTACTATGGTTACTGTATTGCCCCTTTTTCTGTTTTAACTTGTGGAATCCTACAGCGCGTAGCTGCCCACCACTCCCTACTCCTCCTGTAGCAGTTGTGTCTGGCTGTGAAACCGATCAAGAAAATTCTACAACATATGGCACCAACTGTACTTTCAGCTGTCCTGCTGGGTACATAGGTGTAGGGGAAGCAGTGAAATTCTGCCAGGCTGATGGGACGTGGTCATCTACAGATTTTGTTTGCCAGAGTAAGACAGTGGATTATTTGTTACCACAGGTGTACCACCCACATCGTTTTCTTTTAACACTGTTTTTTATGCCTCCGCCCACCGTAGGTGGTTGCCGGAGGCATTATGTTTTCGGGTCGTCCGTCCGTCCGTCCGTCCCGTTTTCGTTCTCGCGATAACTTAAGAACCATTCAACAGATCAACTTCAAACTTGGCTCGTGTGTGCATATAGGAGGGACAATGATCTGATTAGATTTTGGAGTCTCAAGTTCAAAGGTCAAGGTCATAGAGATAATAATACACATAAAAATGGCTCGTTCTCGCGATAACTTATGAACCATTTGACAGATTGGCTTCAAACTTGGCTCATGTATGCACATGGAAGGGACGATGATCTGATTAGATTTTGGGGTCACAAGGTCAAAGGTCAAAGGTCACAGAGGTCATTATGTACATAGAAATGGATTGTTTTCACCATAACTGAACAACCATTTGACCGATCAATCTCAAACTTAGCACATGTATGCATATGGGAGGGACAATGATCTGATTAGATTTGGGGGTCTCAAGGTCAAAGGTCAAAGGTCATAGAGGTCATTATGTACATAGAAATGGTTCTTTCTCGCTGTAACTCAACAACCATTTGATGGATCAACTTCGAACTTGGCACAGGTATGCATATGGGAGGGGCAATGATCTGATTAGATTTTGGGGTCTCAAGGTCAAAGGTCAAAGGTCATAGAGGTCATTATGTACATAGAAATGGTTCGTTCTTGTGATAACTCAGTAACCATTTGATGGTTCAACAAACTTGGCTCATGTATGCATATGGAAAGGGCAATGCTCTCATTAGATTTGGGGGTCACAAGGTCAGAGGTCAAGGTCAAATATGTCATTGTATAAATGAAAATAAATCAACATGAAGTGCCATTTATTTCTGATTTGGTAATGGCGGAGGCATAAAGTTCGACCACGCAGGGTCGAAGATTCATCTAGTTCACACATGGTATGAAAATGTCTGCATTGACAAATTAACCTAAGGTGTATTACAAAAGGCAATGACATTATATTTTGCAGTATTTGTCGATGGATGAATCGATTTCTATAGCTTGTACTCTTTCCAACTGCTTTGTGAAAGTGCTTTGTTTAGAAAGTCAACCAGGCTTACGGTTTTAGTTTACGATATCCACTTTTAACTTTTTATTTCAAGTTTTGTTATTGTAAAAGAAAAATAACCACAAAAAAAACCCAAACAACAAAAAAGCCCCTCCAATATAAAAATACTTGACACATGACTTTTTGTGTTTGTTAGAAAAGCCTACGACTGTCGATAGGAGCAAAACTTTCTCTTTTTGATCATTTTCTTCCAATTTTAATGAAGAAGAAGAAGGAGAAGAAGAAGAAAGGGAAGGAGGAGAAGG
>CM057156.1:4762575-4944231 GCA_029962745.1 Echinometra lucunter
GGGAGGAGGAGAAGGAGAAGAAGAAGAAGGCAGCCGTCTTGTGTCAGTTTAATTCCATTTCTTTGTTAATTCTCTCAGGGCGGCAATGTCCAGGACTCACTGGTGATGGTATCTTTACTGCTACTCCATTGAGATGTTTGGGCTTTCCTGAATATGGTGATGTGTGTCTAGTGTCATGTCTTCTCCCTGGCTATCGTCTTGATGGAACTGGCTCACCTGAGTTCCAATGCATGGAAGACGGTACATGGGACCAAGCATTATCCAATTTTACCTGCCTTGGTAAGGAATAAAAATCTTGAAGAAAAATCATAAAGATTTGAATTTGTTCTGTCAATCTTTTTATCACATTTCAAACTTTAACCTAAATCTGTTCGTATCTTCTTTGTCATTACATTCTTTGAATTATAATTTTGCTTTCATTTGATATCTAATATTATTAAAACAAGTCTTTGTCAAAGTAATATAATCATGGGATCTATTAGACGTTAAGAAAGGTTTTTTGTTGAGTAATTTGTCTGATGAATATAACTGATCCAACGTTGGAGATTATGAGATTGATTTAAATGTACCTAATTGGTTGCTTTGTTCTGTCATAGATATTGAAGCACCTGAGCTCCTAACTTGTCCAGAATCTTTCATTGTTGCTAAAACCAATCCTGATGGAGTGGAGGTGAACTTTGACCTTCCAACAGCACATGATAACAGTAACGATAGCCTCAGAGTCGTGACATCACCAGAAAATTTGACAATACCATATACCATATCCCAGGATGCCTCTTTCTCCTATGAATTCTATGATGCTGCCAATAATAGCGTCAAATGTGCCTTCAATGTGCTTGTTAAAGGTTAGTATGACTGTACATAAAAGTTTTAGTAATATGCCTCATTGATTTTGCAGTATGTTCAGTAGCATTATTATTACCAATCATTTTTAGACTGATTGTTTAATTTGTCATGTCAATCATTTAGACTTATTGCTTAATTTGCCATGTTTGTAGAATCTTCCTGCATATGTCTGATAGTAATGAAAATCTTTTGAAGTGTTCATCATAAAGTACACCTTATGATAAAAAACATAATAAATAATACATTTTTCTGAGTATGTAGAGCACACTTTCTACTATACAACCACTCAAGGTGCTAACAAGAATACCCTAGCGTAGTAAATCTTAAGTAAAAACAATTTTTAAAAAGTACAAAACAAAAAAAAACTAACAAACAAACAAACAAACAAACAAAAGGAAATCATCCCTGATAGCTCTGGGTAAGAAGGAGCTGTTTGATTGTGTTTGAAATGCTTTACTCCATTATCCGATTGACTCCTGGAATCAGGTAGCCCTTGTATTAAGTCTATGGAATATTACAATGCCGTAGTCAACAGGTTAATGTTTCTAATATCATGGGCATTCTGTTGTGCTGAAATGCTGTATCAAGCATTTTTTTATCTTCATAAATTAGAGGAATTTGGTGTAGATGTCCTGTATTGTCCTGAAGACTTCACAGTTGAAACAGAGAAGGAAGCTAATGTGACAGTGGTCTCGACCAAGATTCCGTGGAGAGAATGATTCTCATATAATAGTAACAAGCTCGGTGAATGGTACCTCAGCAATGCTGCAAATAGGATTCCATTCCATTGAGTATACTGCTGTTAACAAATTCACAGGAAAGGAATCTTTCTGCCAAATCAACATCACTGTTAAACGTGAGTATACATCTTATCCTGGATATCCTCTCATGGAGGATGGGGACAGTCCCTATTTAGGGGAAAGAAAAGAGCACTTTTCACCCATTACAATCCTGTGTCCCTATTTTTGTAAAGGTCTGTCTCTAGTAATGTATAGAAAATTCAGGAATGTCCCTAGTTTTGACAGGTTCTTAATCATTTGTCTCTATTGCTTGATTTGCAGGGTTGGCAGGTCTGATTCTTTAACCCATTCATGACAGGAATTAGTAAAAGCCTAATTTGATCAGCTTTTATTCTTCAAATTGGCAACACCAAAATTTTTCTTTTATTGCTACATTTTTAAAATAAAAAGTCATGTATCTGAAATAAATATAAATTGGCAAAAAGTATGAAGATAATTCAAAAAGTTGCCAATTTGCAAGGGAAAATGGTGATTTTAAACTTTCCATTGCATTGCCAATTTAAGGATTTTAATGCTTATTTTCATTTGAAAATTTTTCAACATCGAACGGAAAATACTGACGCAACCAAAATGGGCACAGTTTGTGTAGAAATTTTTGCTCTTTCTACTCATGTATTTGGAATGATTTCCAGGGCTCTGCATCAAAAGTTATAAGGCCAAACCACATAATGTGGACCCTCTGTCACAAGCGTTGCTTTGTCATCCCGCTTTAAGAATTTCTTTCTGAGTTGTGTTCTCTACCATTATGCATTAACTGTGCAGTCTGATCCATCTTTCCCCCTTTATGTAACTTACCAACACGTTTTAAAAAGCACTTCCAATTGAGTTCATTCTTCCATGTGTGCTCATTGAGTGATTCATCCATTCATTCATCCATTTGATTTGTGTTAAAGTAAAGTGATAAGGCCTCAATCAAAAATAAATAATAATAAGAATAATATTGGATATTTATATAGCGCACAAATCCACCAAACAAGGTGCTCAAGGCGCCTTGTATAGTTTTTGCAAAATCAGAGGGTAATTCAGATGATTTTGTTCATTTTTTGGTACCTCTATAGCACTACCTTGTCCTCAACTCGACACACCATTAAATGGTGCCCTGTCATGTCGTAAATGGGATACCATAGAGATCTGTAGTATGTCTTGTAAGGATGGTTATGACATCCCACGGTTACCCACCAGACAGCAGCCACCAACACTCTACACCTGTTCTGCATCGCAGGGCTCATCAAGGGAATGGAAACCTTCTGACAACGTTGTGGATTGCTCTGGTATGAAACCCACCTTACTTCTTCCAATTTTACCCTAATCCTTTGTCTTTCATCTTCTTGGTGCTAAGTGATGGACTGGATTCCAAATTTTCTTGTGGGCAGGGGAGGGGGACAAAGTCAGAAGAATTTTTGAAAGAATGGAAGAGAGGGGGGAAAATTTCACTAATAAAGTGGTGAAATATGCAGTAAGTCGGTTTCTTCACTTTCGCTTTAGATTTGATTGTCTTCTGTTATCATCTTATTGTCTTCCTTATGTTTCTCTTCTATTAAACCTTTCATTCTATCTCTTTATTGTTCTTTCCTTTTTCTTTCTTTTTCTCCTTCAGTCTCCCTGTTCCCTCCTCTTCCCTGGCTCTCTCTTCTCTCTCTCTCTCCCAATTAGCTTTCCTCTCCCCTTGTCTCTCCCCCTTGTTTTTTTCCCCTTTTTCCATCTCTCCATCTCTGTATCACTCTCACATCTTCTTGTTAGTACTTTCCGTGCTTTAATTATTCAATTTTTTCTGTTCTCCTAATAAGCTGATTATTTGATTGTCTCAAATTTTCATAATTCATCTTTATTAATTCACATATTTTTAAGAAATCAAGGGAAGGAGGTCTTACCTACCAGCTGGGCTGATCTATTATGAGGGTGATTGTGGTCAGTTAGTCACTCAGGAGAACATTGCTTCAGCTCTGACCAGTCTGATTCAAGCCTCCACCTTTAGTGACCTCTGTAAGGACAAGCAATGCTCGGTCACTGATGTGACGGTTACATGTGGACCCCTTGATGAGATACCCCCACCTCCAGATGCCCAAAGGCGCCGTAGACGACATGTGATGTCTACCCCGATACCATCAGTTGAAAGACATTTCAACCTACCGAGAGCGCCCTGGGCTACGAACGTGACTATGATCTCCTTCAACATCGAGACAAGACATGAAATCATCAGAGACGTGGTGGATAAGCTTGCTAACAACGCGGATGATCGTTTAGCCCAAATTGAGGAGAAGCTAGCTAGTATAGTCCAAGAAATTATTCTGACAGGGACTGCTTGGGGTATTGATAGAGACACGGTAGAGAGGATTGCCCAGCTATCAATGGATGAAGACTCATTAGTGCTTGGTGACATCCAGTCAGTTTGTGATGAAGGATATATCCCACAAACAGAATCATCGAATCGATGTGGTAAATCTAAGCGAAATAATGTGTAATGTTTTTGTTTCTAAAAGAGTTAAACAAATCAAGCAGTGAAGTTTTTAAAGACATTTTACACAGGATATAAGAAGTTTTTGACAGTTAGGCCTACATTTGAATAAAAGATGTAAAGAAATTCTGAACTGATGATCTTAATAAAAAGTAATATAATGTAAGAAGTACAAAGGTCCCTAAAAAGTTTCTGTGCCTTGAATGAAAAAAAAAAATATGTTCCAACAAATTGAGTTTCAGTAATCTGTGAAGATGATTATTCAAAAGTAGTGTCATAGCTGTATTACTGAAATTTCAGTGACATCTGTGCTTCGATACGAATTACGAGTTTATTTGAAAAAATGGATTGTCAACAATTAAGTTGTATTAACATGTTTTGAAAAGAAAGATTTAAAACGATAAATGTGCTTTCCTTTCAGTTGCCTGTCCTCGAGGGTATTATTCCAGTGGAGATACAGAGATCTGTATGCCATGTACCACCGGGTCATTCCAAGATGAACCAGCTCAATCTACTTGTAAGCTGTGTCCTCCTGGACAAACTACCACTAGAGAGGGCGCCAAAAGCATCAATGAATGTCGAGGTAAAAAAGATAATGTAGAAAATGATCAAACTCCTAAAAAGAGAAAAATAAATGAATAATGATTAATTGGGCACTTTGGTTATAAAAGCTTATGCATGATATTTCTGAAAATAAAATATAAAAGTGTTCAAATGGTGCATATCTAGGCTGTTTAAAAAAGCATATTTATCATTGTTTAGTTTGTCAAGGGAAAGATTTTTTCCTCTTCTATTGGGTGAGTGTGATGTGTTCTAGTGCATCTAAGTGGAAAATGCTACAATTATCTATTACTTTGGACTCTTTTTACGTCTATAGTTACCCCAGTATCGTAAGCCTGATGTATGGAAGCCTGATGTTTTTTTTAATTTACATCATGTATTATTTACATCATGTATTATTTACATCATGTATTATTTACATCATTTACTATCACCAATTTTTTTTATCTTCCTATCTTCCGACAGAGAAATGCAGCCCTGGTTTCTTCTCACCTTCAGGACTGGTTCCCTGCCTACCATGTGAACGCCGATCTTACCAATCAGAGGCAGGTCAGAAATCATGTGATCTGTGCCCCAATAAACAGAAGACGGACAGATATGGAGCCATTTCAGAAACAGAATGCAATCTTTAAGATTTAAATATGATTTTTACACACTCTACATTCCTTTCAAATGAAGTTTATTCTAAAGATATGGACTGTTGTGTTAGCTCAGAGCGTAAAGATAGTGCAGAATATATATCAAGTGCTAGAAAGAATACTCTGATCAGAGTCATGATGAGTTTCTAATTTTTGACCTTCCAATTCAGATCATCTTCAGGAACTAAAACATCAGTGAAATGACTGTTTATATCTAATCAGAACATTTGACATCAAATGAACCAAGTTGACAATATTTCAAACAGAAAAGGAATGAGATTACAAAGGAGGGAATGAGAAGTATGCCAAACAAATGGAATGTTAAATGGGGATAAACAAATGTTTACAGTAAGAATGTTTATTAGGGATAAATACATTGCGTACAAAGGAGAATTGACAGGATAATCTGATTGTAAAGGGTATACTAGTCCGGAGGAGGTTACAGAAGTTCAAGTAATTGAAAAATAGTTAAGGGAAGACAATGTATAGAATGTAACTGAATAATGGAGCTGTAAAAAGAGAGCAGTAAACACTATTTGTCAAATCCAAATGATTTCAGTTTTGACTGTGATAGTGATATACAAATTTTAATGAAAGTGTTTTGTATGTGATTGAATCTTGAAGATTCAAAGAGGTGTGAAAGTATATTACACTTTCACGTAAAACTAGTTTTCTTATGTTTGAATATTTGTGCACAACCAAAATCGTGATATTTTTGTATGTACAATAAAATTGATTTTTAAAAAGAATGTTTTTATTTTTTATTGATTTTATTGATTTTATTGATAAAAAAATGATATTTTTGTACATACAATAGAATTTCTCCACTAATCTTAGAAATACTGTCATTCTTTTTATGCAAAAACTTGTAATTGAGATTATCAGTATCTAAAGAGGTTGATAGATTTTATTAGATTATATCAAACATTTGAAATGTCTGTACATTTTAGGATTTTAAGGACAATAGTTTATATAAAATTGCGAGGATATGTGGAAGAAGAGTGTATTTCTTACAGCCTTGCATTGATAAGTGAATTCATACAAATAATTCTGAATATGTTTTTTTATTATCTGATTGTGAAGTGTGCATCTAATAGAAGAGCATTCTGATTATGGCAGTGAGATTTATCTCTTGAAAAAAAGTTATATGACACAATCAGTGCTCATCTATTCCCATACATCATATTTCTTTACCATAATCATGCTTACTTTTAAGATCAAAAGTAAAAAAATTTTCCATTAAAAATTTAATTCCTTTCTCAGAATTTCTTTATTAAATTATTTGATAGGCAGTTGGGTTTTCTGGTGAACTGTAAAGTGCATTTGATCTAAATTACTGTGAATGCAGCTGATGATTATATTTGCTAAGTAATGATTAGTTTTCATTTGACAGAGTAAAAATATTATGTGGAAAAGGTCATTGTATTGCTTATATGTTTCCTTTTCCGGTAGAAAGCTGAGCAAACTAAATAATACATGGGATAAAGTAAACTCATTTTGAACTATTGACAGAGGAAAGATGATAATTCTTGTAAAAGGGTGAGTTCACAGCACTTAGGCCTATTAATTTATTAATAAAACAGAGAAATGTAAAGGCTTTTGCTCTCGGTTATCATGTAATTGATTAATACATGTCAAATCTGGCTGTGATTATGCAAATTGCTATAATGCTGTTAAAACAACGATGACTAAATAAAACGATAATTGTTGGACGTATTTTGCATGGACTGTTCTGAGGAGCGTTGAATATTTTTTTATTGTCAGGTTTTAGACACAAATTAGACACAAAACTTGAAAGAGGAGAAATAAATTTACACAAAGCGGCAAAGAGAGACAAATAGAAAAGAAAGAAAGAGAGGGGATAGAAAAAAACAGAAAGGAAGAGAAAGAGATGAAGGCCGCAAAAGAAGTGAAGTCGAGAGAGAGAGAGAGAGAGAGAGAGAGAGAGATCATAATGAGACATGGAGAATATGATTTGTGTAGAAAAAACAAACATAATAGATAAAGAGGAGACAAAGGGAAGGAGAGGGGGGGGGGGGAGTTAGGGAAGGGATCTGCAAGAAAGAGAGGCTCTGAAAGATTAATCGTCAACAAACGTAATGTTAATCGAACGCTAAAGATATATCTTTCTTTAACATGACTTGTATTCTTTTGATTCCTTAGGGTTAATTTCTTCACTTGTTTCTTCTATTTTTCATTGTCTCTTTCTTCTTGCCTTCTTTGTAAACTTTTCACTCTTCTTCTTCTTCGTAGCTCCAAATCCTAACTCATCTTTTAGCCTTTCCTATGTCGGAACCGAAACATTACAGACATTATTTTGATGTCTAATACCCCTCCTTAAAGAAATGAAAAGACGGACCAATTTCTAATCCCCTCGTTTTCTATGATTCAACATCTTGTCATGATCTCATTATGATGAACAGGATCACAGACTAATATCTTCAGTTTAAGGATTTCTTTTGACCTGTCTGAACGATACAGGATACCAATTAAAATATAATTTGGAAATGTGTATGTTGCAATTTACCATTGCAACCAAAGAATGTGATTCATTTAGGACACAAACTTGGGTTCACTGTAGAGTAATCTTAAAGGAAACACGTAACTCAGTCAATAAACTTAAACTTTCGGGGGGGGGGGGGGAGCGCCAGTCCGATATATGGCTGTGAACAGGCACGACCGGTTGCTACGCGTCAAGCGTTTAGGGTGTAAAATAGGTCCAAAGTCAAGGAAAGGGGGTTGTTTTTCGTATATTCGATGGATTTATACTTGTGGGGGGGGGGGGGGGATTTACGACAAAAAGGCCGAGAAAAAGAGGTATGATTTTTACCAATGGATAGAACTCGTTTAGGGTGGTTCTGCAAAACCAGTGGTCTCGTGTGCATGCAGTAATACATTCAGACTGCCTCTAGGTAGGAATGAAACAACGGCAAAAATAGGAGACAAGAATACAGGGGAAGAAAAAACAAAGAGAAGGAGAAGAAGGAAGAAGAAGAAGAAGAAGCAGAAGAAGAAGAAGAAGAAGAAGAAGAAGAAGAAGAAGAAGAAGAAGAAGAAGAAGAAGAAGAAGAAGAAGAAGAAGAAGAAGAAGAAGAAGAAGAAGAAGAAGAAGAAGAAGAAGAGAAAGAAGAGGAAGGAAGGGGAAGAATTAATTTGATGAGGAAGTAAACAGGTTATTGTAATCAGATTTGCAAGAATAATTGCACAAACAGCTCTTGAAAAATAATGATAATAATTATGTTCGGAGACTCAATTTGAGTAAAGTCTTTGCTGAAACAATACCTTGATCGGACATATTTTGTGGCATGTCTATGGTTAGGTGACAGTGGGCGTTTTAAACTTGTTCTATTTTTAGAAACGATTAACAGCATCGGCGTCACTTTAGTTCAATGACATTTTGATTGGTAATATTATTTTCAAAGTTCCGCGACTTGTATTGACACATCAGTGACATTTCACCATGACCCATTTTTGCACATGCTATGTGGAAATTCTGTCATTTTGAATTTTTCAAAGCAAGCAATGATTTGAATAATTTGGTCAACATTTGGTGTTTTGTTGGTTCTGGTGTTTTCCTTATTTCTGGAGGGTATTTCGGAAGCGCATTCCTGGCAATAAAGTGACACTCACTTTAGTTTTTGATAACACCACTCGTTTTGCTAAGAAAAATTCAGATTCCTTTGGCTAAAGTTTACAAAGTAATAATGCAATTACATCATAATTATATTAGATTTTAAAAATGAATAGAATAAATAAATCAATTCTTCTTCTTCTTCTTCTTCTTCTTCTTATTCTTATTCTTATTCTTCTTCCTTCTTCTTCTTCTTCTTCTTCCTCTTCTTCTTTCAAAATTCATCTTCACACTAAAAAACTCTGTAGACCATTTTACAGTAACCGAATGAAAATTATATGGCAATAGCGGGAATATAGAGTAATTATTACTATTCTATGGAATAAAGACAAGTTCACTCTTTATCCACTGTTCAATATTAAAGAACAAACAAACAAACAAAGAGCTACGATGAAAACTATTTGTTTGACATCACAAACGCTGTTTCATTACCAAAGCAAAAGAAATCTAAAGAAAAAGGAAAAGGAAATTTCAAATCAGTTCTGAAGAGACTGTAAGCACGGGGTCAGATTTCTACTTTAATTTCGTATGCTGTGCATGAATAACTTTATTATTAGTTTGTGGGGTTTTTTTTCATCTTAACTTCAGGTAATGATTAAAGTCGTTTTCAAATCATTACCCTTTGTTTGCTTATTTCAAAAGCAAGTCAGATCGGCAAACGGTCTTCCATAAATGCGTGCATTTACCGATGGGGGGGGGGGGGGGGGGCTGACTAATGTTTCACACAAAAAGGTTAAACAAAATGTATGCAAAAACTGGAATATGTAAACGCAGACTCAACAGAAAATGGTTGCTACTTTGTTTTGTTTTGTAACATCCACTTGGTCTCTTTAAGTGCCAGGGGCGGCGCCATGGTATTTCATTAGGGGGGGGGGGGGGCAAGATGACCCATAGGTGAGTTTATTTACGTTCTAGATGAAAAAATAGGGGTATTATATAGTTACATGACCCAAATCTCTCTTTTCCCACACTGTTCTTTCTTCTTTTTCCGATTTTTTCTTCCTTTCCTCCTTTCGGAAAATGATGGGGGCGGTCGCCCCTGCCCCCCCCCCGTAGCGCCGCCCCTGTTAAGTGCATATTTGTAATTATATCCTATCGTTATAAAAAGGAAACGCACATTTTCCAGAACAATGCACTAAACAGTTATACTCTGATTAGCTCGAATAGAATTAGAGTTCAGGTTTTTCGTTATACGCATGCTCGACATTGATAAACTTATCAAGAAGTACATAGTGCGCAACAAAGAGAAACGAAGGCAGAAAAAATCTATCAAAAAATATGTGTATTTGCCCAACTTTAATCCCTTTCAATACGACTCTCATCAACTTATAGACATTCAAACACAATATAAAATAAGAATTTCATTTCATTAATAATAATTGGGATAAATATTGAGCGAGGATTCGCCAAAAGAATGACGACAACGGCCACTCATATTGAATAACGCATCCATCTACATCATTTTCCCTCTTGCAGTTTAATTTTCCCTCTTGCAGTATAAGAGCGCAAGGTTTATGTAATGTAATTTTAAAGTTATAATATTTTGGTATAATGTAGATTTCATGAAATTCTGTCACAATCATGGTGGAAGATTCTAATCATCATGTAATGACATCAAACTCTTGTTGATTATGACTGACGGTCACCTGAATAATAATAGGTGTTTTGTTAAATTCTTAAGATAAAGATATGAGGGAAAGCGCTAAACATCCTCCCCTACAATCATGACCACGCCTGCTTCCCCTCTCCTCCGCGTTAATTTCACAGTGACAGTGGAAAGAATACATGACTAACCACATTGTTTCGACAATGAAAATGTCAGGTTATATCCTGCATCGTTGTGCGATAAAAGTGATAAAGTTCAACTCATGGCAGCACATCCCAAAAGTTTGATCCCAAAATAACCAGAGTTGGGACAACGCTTTGGTGACGACTGTCTTCTGCTTACATTTCCGCTGTGGGTTTCACTGGTATCATTATATGAATCATGAATAGCTACCAGGAGTAATTAGCTCAAACACCTCTCTTAATACGCATCATAAACCAAAGTGGATCAGTAAGGTTCCTGGCAACAGACTAAATTAGACATTTACTTTAGCTCGTCAAGGGTGTTCTTTTATTCAAGTCAGGTGGATTTTAAGAGACTGCAACGGTCTACTTGTACAGTACTCGTAGCAAAATTACGCCGATGAAAACTTGTTGAATGGGATACCTATCTGGAAATTTATTGTCCTCTTGCTGAGACTGAGGTTCTGTGAAAAATCTCAGAGGTGAATTATTTCAATGCTATCCCATCAAGATTGACTGCTGCATATTTGCTCAGACGATGCTTACCAGGTTTTGAACTTCATGTTGAAACATGGATAATCTGCATTATTTAGATAACAACATGAAAACTTTAATAACAGTTCTATTCAGTCTCTACAGCGTCTGTTTTTGTCAAAGTTCAACTAATTACATATCAACATTCAAAAACCAGAACATAGAGCTCGTGTGTGACCTCAGCGATTCCTTCTACGGCAACATCATCTGGAAGTTCGTCGACAACGATGTATGGCTGGCTCAAGGCCAGTTCGTCTACGAGAACATCGGGTCGATGTACAGTCGTGTAAGCGTGTCCGTAGATTCATCTCGAAGTCGACTTCGTATCTCCGATGTTCATTTGAGTGATGCTGGAAGGTACCAGTGTGGATATGAGGCAAGTCCAAGGGTGTTTCAGAAGATCAGTGAAACCCATGTTGCTGTCGTTGATCCAGATAGCACCCCATCATGTAACATTAAGATGTTACCAAATCTAGGCACAGTTGAAGACAACGAGGTGGATATCAAATGTGCTTGGTCCAGTGCTTTGCCAATGGGTCATGCCATTATACATAGAAATGGGGTAGAAATGAATCCTGACGTCATAATGGATGATCATGTAGTTTATACGAACTGTTCTAAACGATGGAGATGTGTTTACCTTGTCACTTAGTTTCTCCTCTACAAACAAAGCAGAAAGCATGCACGGTGATACCCCTCACTGAATCCGGCTTGAAGGTCCGTTCTGATCCTCTTGTGGCTACCGTTATGCTGGGTGATGATGTCCATTTCACCTGCACTGCTGAAGCCAATGAACCCATTGAGAGCTACGAGTGGCGTTTGAAAGCCGATGCAGTCATTCGTTTTCTTAGCAAGCCAGAGAGATTCAGGACAGAAGATAATTCTCGCAGGCTTTCACTCTTTAACTTAGAGCTGATTGACGATAAATTATGGGTGAAATGTTATGCACGGGCTCAAGATGGAACGAGTGTCCTTTCCATGTCCGCAGTCAAAATTATATTTTCCCCTCCATCTGTTCAACCAACTACAACAACACCAACATCCGTCCATTCCACTCTTAATCCGACTAGACGAACACCACTGAAGCTACCGAAAGGTACAACCACCCTTGTGTACGACACCACTGACCCGACAAGCAACTCTACAGATGTGGCCATACCGGTTACAGAGAAACTCTTATCATTACCTGTGACAGTCATAGCTGTTATTGCCTTGGGTGGGTTGATAGTGTTCTTGATCATCATTGCAGTAGTTGTTTTGTTTGTTAAGATATTCCGAAGGCATAGTGCTAGTAAGGAAGTGGACAGACATAACGTCAATACCAGGTGGGTGATGTCTACTCCAGAGATTACCATGTCTGAGGATGTTGTTGCCGAACGACCCAGGAGGTTTGGCAGGAAGAGCCGATCCAGCTCCAGGAAATTCCTCTACTCCAGGAGAAGTTCTAAGAAAAAGAATCGCAACAACAGTTCCACAGCACAAAAACCTACAGGAGTTGTAAGGCATCTGCCGCCTCCTCAACCAGTCGCACCTGATCCTCGAGCTATCTACCAAAACATTCCTCGTAGCGGGTCGTCCAACTCTCTGCATTCTCTCTACTCTGTTCAACAGAAGGTTAGAGGAGATAATACGTCTCACAACTACGAAGTGGTGACAGCAGAGCCTCCAGATGTGATCGGATATAAGAAGCCTCGTCCTAAACAGTTGGTATACCCTCCGGTAGGAGATGATGTAGGATATGCATCGGTTGAAGACCCTGAAGAAGTTCCATCAGTGTTATATGCCGAGTTGGACGTTACAGCCAATGTGCAGACGGTAGCTCCAGTGGTACAAGATTTTGACCCCAGCATCCTTTATGCAAAAGTGAAAAAGTGAACATTGCCAGTGCCTCAACAAATATTACCTCATCATCTTAATGACTTACATACGAGCATAGTGTACCCCAGTGGCGTAATAAGCAAAATTTGGGGGCAGAATAAAATCCGCATCACCGCCGAGTGGGAAAAAAGTGAAGAAAAACCCCGGAATTCATGTCATTTCAGCAAAATTTGTAAATCACTGGTATGGGGTAAGAAATAAACCACATTTGAATTTCATTCGGGGGAAGGGCAACTGCCTCCCCCCCCCCTCCCACCGTCATCAGTACGGCAGTGGTGTGTACCCTTTTCATGTATCTTGTTTTTTTTTCTTCTTCTTTTTTTCACATAACATGTGTATGTCGGTTGTATATTTTTGTATTTTTTCAGCCTGGAACTAGTTGGATTTCTTGATATTGCAAACTTTGAAAATTCAAATCTTACTCGTTTACCGCTGGAGTGACTTTTTTGTCACTTGATAAAGTATATGTATATAGAAACTGTATGTATATAGGACGTTTATTTATTATACCGTATGTGATGTTATTGATTGTATGTGCGTCGTGTGATCTTTTACAGTATTTATGTTTTTGCTCTTTTCACAAATATGTAATAAACTGGCATCAAAAATTCCCCCCCCCCCCAAAAAAAAAAAAAAAAACCCGAATAAAATCCAGTATTTTTAGTGTTATTCCGTTGTTAAGTGAAGTTCAATTGTTCAGTAAATAAAATAGCTTCAAGATGATATTTATGTTAAACCAGCACTAGTAATATCTGAAGGGAAGAATAGGATATGACTTGTACCCAAAGTAGCTCGATCAGAATGGGCATTCAAAGACCAAATTCTTTTCCACGTTACACTTGTTTCAATTACCGCTTACTTGCAATTCCAGTGTATTTCACCTTCTATGATAAATCAACTTTTGAACTTTGTATTCTCATATCCTATGGGGAAGTATCATGACGATGCAATTTATGTGCACGTATCCACGTATCATATAGTGGTAAACTTGTAGATCTTCCGTGATATAAGCTATTTCAGACAATACTATATAGGTGTCATGACCGTGACGAGTGCTCTCTGCTGATCGTAGATTTTTTGTATTTTTTTTTTTTATCAAGGTTCCATTATCTACTTCTAAGAGTTATGGGGTTTGTACCAAATGTTGCGTGTTCTACATTTTAGTAATAATTTCTTATGTTTGCATAACTTACCAAGAACAAGATGTTCAGAAACAAGTACATTATGTACATTGCTCACTTTATAAGTTTAAATGGCGAAGAATTATGATCTCCACCTTGCAATTTTCACCCGGGAAATTAGTGGTAGACCAAGGGAGGCGAGCTTATTTTTACATTGGTAATTTAAGTCCTACTAGAATTGCAGAAGTGTATACTGATGTAGTTAATGTTTCTTTCACATATTTTGTAAATTTTGCATATTATTTTTTTTTAATCATTGTTTAGGTTTGCACCTTGGTGTTTTCTTTATGTTTACCTACAATTAAACTACCACATCGACCATCATTGTCGATGTGGTAAGGAGTATAATTCACACGTCACGAACGATTATTATTCAAAGAGCATGCAATGTACGTGTACATTATTTAGATGTACCATTGTACTTATTAGTCACAAACTCCCATAAGATAGTTGATAGTGCTTAAGATTTCTGTCGGCAGTGTATTTCCGTCGCGGTTTTTATATCACATTAGCCATGATGATGAAAGTGAACGAACCGGATTGACTGAAGACAGCAATCAGATAGGAAAGAAGATATTGGTCACTCACTTCCTATGCTTTGCATGTCATCACTCTTTTCAGGTAGTGATTTCACAAAATTTACACAATTCAAGATGCAGAGAAAACAAAATGTTTGACATTTATACCAGTGTGCAACAAGAGAGATGACCAGTGCCTTCATTCATTAATATTCTATCTATAAATTTCATTGCTTTATAGAATACCGACCCGGGAGATTATTATATTGAAGATTATTATGTGAGAGGGGAAAAAAAAAAAAGACAAAAACATGCATCTCAGAAAATCAAATGCTTGAATGCGTGCATTTGATTGGTTGCAACTTTTATGTAAGAGACCCCCATTCTTATGGAAATGTAATCGTATTTGTTATAATTGATATTAGTAATTGCTAGGTTGACATTCATGCGTAAATGCAAAGTCACTGAAGGACTATTTGGTAAATTTAGTCCAAGAATAGAATAAATTTTTATTCACTTTATTTAACATTGTTTTATTCCATACTATTTTGTCAGTATGAAATGTAAATGAAGCTGTACTTTTTTAATGATTAACCTGGATACCAGTTTCTTCAATAATTAAGCAAGTGTGAAAATAATTTTATTTATTGAATTAAATGAGAGAAACGTATAAATGATTTGACTTATCGCTCGAGTTGTACTTCCACCATGATCGTGTCATGATTTACACTATGAACATGGCGGACAAAGAAAGCGGTCAAAATAAACAACCTCTCATTCTACCCTTCACAGTGGTTCTGGTAGTCAAAAGAACATCCCTTCACAGCTATTATGTTTAATCATGTAGTTCCAGGTGAATATGCATGTGACACCTGCTCCACATATTTTAGACAATAGCAGTGAAGGGATGTTCTTTTGACTACCAGAACCATTGTGAAGGGTAGAATGAGGGGTTGTTTATTTTGTCCGCTTTCTTTGTCTGCCATGTTCATAGTGTTGTAGATCGGTTTTCTAATTTGACATGCACTATTGTTGAACATAAGTTTCCCCTAACAACTAAGAAGCTTGCACGAGGCCAGCCTGACATAGCAACGGCTAATGTATGCAACCTGGATTCCATCAATTGAGATGTGATCATGCATAACAGGTGAACTGAATAGTCGGTAACCAAGGTTTCTGGAGAGAAATGTGCGTGCATAACTTTGAATACTTTAGTAAACCGGTCTATTTCAAGTTGTGCTTTTATGAAATAATTCTTGACAAATGCTTTCGATCTATGTACAGTATTTCATTCAGTTCGCAGTGAAATTTTACAAGGAGCCCATTAAATCCAAAATTAACTCAAACCGAAAAAAAAAAAATGCTTAACATTTCAGAAGATTTTATAATAGTATTCATTTTTTTCAGTTCAATTCAAATAAACATTTATTTTCTTCCACTTGATTTGCAGGATATACAATTTTGGATTTTTTGCAATTCTATACGGTAACATTAATATCTTAAAATAACATAAATCATGAAAGAAGGCGAGTCCCTGTAAAAGCGAGTGCTTGTGGCGTAAATATGAAAATAAAAGGAATAGGACATGGAGAGAGTTTAAAATAAAGAAAGGAAGAGGAAGAAGAAGTAGTGGAAGAATTCAACAACGATTGTATTTGGTGACATGCATGTAAAAAAAACCACTTCTGCCTCTACGTATCCACCCCTCTCTCCCTCTCTCTGTTTCTCTCTGTCTCTTTCTCCCTCTCTCTGTCTCTTCCTCTTATTTTCTACAACCACAATGCTTTCTTCGATTCTCTTTCTGTTTCTCTCCGTCTCTTTTTTACGTTTAATACAATAGACCTGTTTACTAATTTTATGCATACGCGTTGCATAAAGTTTCTCTTGACAACTAAGAAGTAGCCAGAGGCTTGCCCGACATAGCAACAACTAATACATGCAAACTGGATTCCATCTGTTCAGACGCCATTATCCATAACAGGTGAACTAAATAGTTGGTAACCAAGAGTTCTGGAGAGAAACGTGCGTAAATTTGAATACATTAGTAAACAGGTCTATACAACCCCTACTTTGCTTTGACTCGATTTAATCTTATAGACTGAGGGGTGGGGAGGTAGCCGTTTTCTTCGAAGGTTCGTTTGTTGTTGTTGTTTTTTAGAAAAAAATATTCCGAAACAGAAATGAAACAGAGATCATAATTTAAAAATGAAGTAGGATTTGTAATTCCGAAAACGAAATAAAGCTAGGGTTCATTATTCCAAACGCTCGTAACAGGAAGACATAACTGAATTCTTCTTCGGAATTATGAACCCCCTTTGTCATGTCTCTTTTTCAGTATCAAACCAGGTGATATGATATATTAAACTGCTCAGGATAACGAAGACAGACAGTTTAATATTTCACCATCTGCTAATATACTTTGATCATCCGTGCATGTGAATACGGCATAATGAGATTATTCCGTGATACCTCGATCCAATGAAAGCAATTTACGTGACGACCTCATGATGAGGTCAAATCAATGGGACATGTGAACATAGCTTTTAATCAGCAGACAGGGACGGCGCTGCAGGGGGGCATGGACCGGGGTGACCGCCCCTATGATTTTTCAAGTGATCCAAAAAAAAAAAAAAAAAGGAGAAAAGGAAGAAAGAAGAGTATGGGGGAGAGAGAGAGAGCTGGGTCATGCAACTATATAATACCCCTATTTTTTCAACTAAAACGTAAATAAACTCACTTATTGGTCATCTTGCCCCCTATCAAAATGCCCTAGCGCCGCCCCTGTCAGCAGATATCATTACATGATAATTAATCCATCCAGAAAATGGAAATTCTATACATGTCACCCTCACCTTAAATACTAGACTACTCCCCAACTAAGAGATTGTTTCTATGATAATCAACTCGATGTAATCGAAATTATACACAACAACCCCATCGGACATGTCGGAGGTTACGAGAGCATGTGAACACGGCAGTGAATATGATAATCATCTACATGCAATTGAAATAATGTACATGACAACTTCACCTTATGAATAAACCAATCCTGAGTTGCATATTAAATGAAGGATAAGAGCTACCCGTATACAGTTGATCTACCAGCATGACCAGTAACTCCGACAGCCTATAACCATCCATGTTGTACAGAGCGCGCTTCATAAGGGTGGGTCAGGGGACACGCCCCCCCCCCCCCCACCCCGTCTCCTGAGCGCAATAAGTATGCAGTTTTGTTGACACCTCACTCTCCCCTTTTGCTCACTGTGATGATGGCAAAATTAAATCCCCGCCTACGGTTTGGTTTATGAAAATATAGTAATACTTATCAGCCAAACGAGCTTAAACGATTTCGTTTTACAAGATTTCTGACAGACTACTGAAAGATAGTAGATCCTATTTATTTATAAAGTTTTAATGTGTCCCACTGGTCTAGTGCTAAGAAATGGCTTAGAATTAGAAACTGATACTACAATTACGATATGTCGTAAAATCCTCTTTTTCAATAAAACTGAAACCGCCCAACAATTCACCGCTAGTGTTATGTGATTACCTGAAAGCGAAATGAGATATTCAATGTATAATTCGTGTAACCATTGCCTTTGAGTTACCTTTATATGCACATCAAGAATTTTAATTCTGAAAACACTGAAAGTCTGGAATTCTGAAGAAAATTAACTGGTAGCAAAAACAGGCACCTGGTATGCGCCTTGTTATTTGAATTTTCTGAATATGCTAATTATTCAGATTGATTCGATACATCCATTGGGCGATTGTGAGGCTTAAAGCGATTTCTTCTCAACCTATGTTTCACTATCAGACAAGATATCACGAAAAGAAGACGTTGATACGGGTTGATATGGAATTATTTGGAATAAATTTGACAGCTGGTAGGGAAACCTTCGTAGCCGGGGACGTCGTAAGCGGAGAGGTTATCATACAGACTCACAAGGATGAAATCATTCAAGGTATAGTACGCCAAGACTTTTAACAGTCATGTTCATCAAAATTATGCATGCATGCATGATGCATGTATCCATCTAGAGACCCGAGTCTAGAGAAGCCTCGGACCAGGTTGCATGGACTGTACTCTCTTCTTCTCCGGTAACGAACTTTACAATATTTATAGTGTATTCAAAATATGGAAATGCATATGACATGTATTCAGCTGTTGCTATGTCAGGAAAAGGAATTTTTATGTAATCAAGAGAGGCGCGCATAACATCTAATGAGCAATGAGTAGGCTTACTTTCTGGAATTTTTTAATTTTTTCTTTCTAATGCCTAGTTTACATTTGGTCTACGGTCATCGTAGGGTGACCGTAAACTGATCGTATCCCTCTAATCGCACGATCTCCTGCTGGAAAATCCCTGAAAATTACGAAAAATCGACTAACAGACAACGACTAAAACATATACTAGATGAGTGTACCTGTAATTTGAAAATCAGGGAACTTACACATCAACTACAGACAAGTTCATCATTTTCTATAGTAGGAGAGAACAGGTCCGGGAATGCTCCCAGTATACATGTATTTCTCTGTAAAGGCTAGTTATTTATGGTGCGCAACAGAAAAGTCAATAATAATAATAATAATAATAATAATAATAATAACTCTTATTTACCCAGGGTAGCCACTTCAGCTATAAGCTGATCTTCCAGCAGGCCCTGCATAACGTAATATGTTATTATTACCCTTCTCCATTCTTATATGCCGAGCGCCTGGCTAGAAGGCAGAAGGTCCCATTTTTGTAAGTCTTTGGTATGACTCGGCCGGGGATCGAACCCACGACCTCCCGTTCATGAGGCGGACGCTCTATCAATTGAGCCACCATGCCCGGTACTATTGCTTTCCGTATTACCTTTTTCCTTTCTTCGAAAGGAAACTAGGTATATATTTTTTCGAATCCTTGCATCTTGCTATGTTGATATGTATTGTTATGGAGACATAATTTATGATCGATGTCTCTGTGTTTGTTTGTTTGTTTGCTGGTTTATGTTTTCTTTCTTTCGAAAGGAAGGAATTACAGGATTTCGAAATAACTTCATTGCAGTGATTTTGTAATTCTACTACCGTTCCTGACAATGTACTAGTTAAAGAGCCGAACATTAAGAGGTTATATCCATTATTATTATCTTTTTAAAGTTTAGTTTACTAGTAGTTTACTTTCTCATTTTCCATAACAATATACCAATGATATACTATACATTTATACAACAGAAGTACAAAACAGAAGTACATAACAATATACACATTGGATAATGAATATCTCAGCTTTAAAAATGGGTTAAGTTATCTTTTTTTCAACACCTTTAATATGTATTTTAAAACCATTCAATACCTGCCATTCGCCTGTGTAAGCAATGTACCTGGTACATTCAGGTGACATTTGCAACTTTCCCACTGTTATGTTTATATCACTATATATCTGTATATACTCCGTTAAATTAATCTGTAGTTACGATACTATAAATATGTTTACCTTATTTGCATTTAACCTTTCTATAATAAAGATAATTATGACGTCAACGAAAGGTCTTCAAGAAGAATATGAACATATCAAAAGCGGCAACACACGAAATGCGGATAACGAAAACAATATACAGTGGTATATCAATATCCAGTATATACCAAAAATCCAAAATTTGGTTTGCGATCAGTCAAATTCTGCTGATTCACATAATCATTCCGCCACTTTAGTGTTTAAGCCTCCCTGTGCCAAGCTTATTCCAGGGGTACTTAATATGCATGCTACTATCAGACTATAGGTAGCATTGGCATCCCTGTGCTGATCACTGTGGGGAGCTTTGGCAGCTTAAGGGTTAAGGCATTCAAAGCCGCAAGATCTGAACTCTTGTAGTTGGTCACCTGAGTCGCTGGATGCAGGACAATAAATGGGACTTGAAAAGTGAGGTTTCATTTCATTCTTTTATTTTCCACTTATAAAAATACATACAAAATGTCAAAGTACAGAAAAAACAACAACAACAAAGTCAAATAGTGGGGAACCAATAATAGCACAAAAGGCTTGTAGAGAAAGGCCCCAGTTGACACGAGACAGAGAAATAGGCACCTTAAATAGACCAAATGATAGTTAGCACATGTCACCAATGACTCACTATCCACAGATAATGATATTTCAATCATCATGGTCATGGAGAGGTTCTTGTTTGTGCAGTTATAACATTTTCAAAGTGATCTATAGACGCCTCCTGAAAAGGTTTCGTAACCCCATTTGAAAGGAATACTTCCTCCTGCATGGGTGTCATGGAATGCATGCAAATATTAATTACATGACATGCAAATATCAATGTCATTGGATTTCAGATTTTGTCACAGATGGCCTTTATCTTACTTCATACTCATCAGTAATGATCATCACATTCCACTCTACTTGTTACCATTGCGTTTGATGTACAGAAAATGGATGGAAGATAATGCTCAATATTTCTACAGCTGAGATGTAAGACAGGGGCGGCGGAAAGTCTTTGAGATTGGGAGGGGGCATACTCAAACAGGCGGGGTCCGGGGCGAGCCCCCCGAAGCCCATGGGTTTTCGTGGTTATGTAAGTCTGTGAGCAATTAAGATATGGATTTTTTTCCCAAATCTATAGTTTTTTATATTTTTCTTTTACGTTTTATTATTTGTTTCTATTTTAGAGATAATTGTGTGTGTGTGTGTGTGGGGGGGGGGGGGGGGAATAATGCACCCTCCATAGCCCAATCCCCGCTTTCCGCGGCCCAAGTAGAAGACCTGCTAATCATCAAAGTTTACCCTCAAGCTCAGTAATGATCAATATTAGCTACAGGGTTGGGCATCTACGTGGGAAAATTGAGGAATTCAATATCGAATATCTACAGGAACAAAATAGCAATTAACATATTATATTCATAATCACGAAGTTTACATGTATAGGTTAGCATGGTATATTACAGTTATGAAACACAAGACGCATTTGATATTCCCTTTGCTTGTATATAGTCTACATGTAGAGGCCTATAATTACTTTCATGTTGTGTAATTCCATTTTAATGAATGAATAACATTGGAATCAGCCAAGAACTCATGAATCACGCTTTTCGAAGAATTGCACTTTTCATAAACATGTAGGAAATGTGTAATCATTGTAATGAAAATAGAAGTCTTATTGTGGGAATCATTTTAAAAAATATTTTTACGAAGAAAAGATAATCTATGTATGGGTAAAGCCATGTAAATCTAATATCAACAGGAAATGAGTCTCAGCCGAGTTCTATTGACAATGTATATCAAGAATAATACCAGGTTTCCGGCATTGCATTATGCATGCACAACTGCGATTAATACGCGATGTATGTGAGATATCAACGTATAATGACTTGGAATTATGGAAACACTAACATGACTAAGGCCGATGAATATTTTTTCAGTGATATTCTATCTGAGTGTACCTGAGCATAACAGACTTGTTTTATAGCCATGTTTCTAAATCCATGAAGACCTTTGAAAATTATCATGATGCAAATTCTGAGGCAGGTAAATTTTGGTCTGAAGTTGTCAAATTTCTGACGTGTTCATATTGATAAATTTCAATATTTTCGTTTTTATCATTACTAGCCGTTTATTTATACGCAGCACAAAGGTGCACGAAGTACAGCTATAACCATTATATTTGCAAGCCTAAAAGAAGAAACAGGCCCTAAGCTCGAGGTATCAAAACATATCCCCGAAATCCTCGATTTAGGATATGAAATTTACTTAAGTGGCATGAAACATGATTTTTTTTTCTGTTTTGCTTTGCTTTTGTTTTTGTTTGTATTTTGGTATATAATGTTTCTTAATTTTTTTTAAGTGGCAGCACCAAAGCTGTCTCCTCAATCATGCACTATTTGTACGGCGATTATTATGATGTTTGTAAAGCCTGGGTCATCACTCCGGGGGCCCGTACGGCTAGTAAAATCAGCCATTTTGCCCATATTCGTACGATCTGCTCTGTACGAAAAGAGGCAAAACCAGTGAAAACGGCTGTTGTTTACTCGCCGTAAGCAGGGGCGTCGCTAGACTTTTTTTAATGGGGGGGGGGGGGGTGTAGAGGCCAGATTGCCGACAAATTATGCCTCCGATTGCTGACGACCAACGTCGACAAATTCAACTGTATAAAGCCCACGAGGCATATTCAATTGTGTGCCTCTATTATATTTTCCTTCTAAATAATATTTGTTCACCTCACTTGCTGAATGTGTTAGCTAGCTTTCCGAAAACATTCTCTATCTAAATATAATACGAGCGAGCGCAGCGAGCGAGGAAAAATATACACTCTCTTTCGTAGAAGTGATAGTTCTTCATCAAACTACATGTTGGGCTTAAAGATATCTAAATCATATATTTGGTCACCTCTCTCACATGATTCATTCGCTTTCAAAGACCATCCCAAAACGTAATATTATACGAGCGAGCACAGCGAGCAAGGAAAACATCTATATACTCCTTATCATATAATCCATTTCATGGTAGAAGTGAAAGTTCTTCATCAAAATACATGATGGGCCTTTAAGATACCCATTTTGATATTTTGGTCACCTCTCTTACCTAATTTATTTGCTTTCAAAGACCATCCTGTATCTAAATATCATACGAGCGAGCGCAGCGAGCGAGGAAAAATATATATACTCTTTTTATGGTAGGTGATAACTCTTCATCAAAGTACATGATGGGCCTCGCTTGCCGAATTCGTTTGCTTTCCCAAATCCATCTTGTATCTGAATATTGTACAAGCGAGCGTAGCGAGCGAGGAAAAATACTCCTTTTCATGGTAGAAGTGAAAGTTCTTCATCAAAATACACGATGGGCCTTTAAGATACCTATTGTGATATATTTGGTCACCTCTCCTACCTAATCTATTTGCTTTCAAAGACCATCCTGTATCTAAATATTATACGAGCGAGCGCAGCGAGCGAGGAAAAATATATTTACTCTTTTTTTATGGTATAGAGGTGATAATTCTTCAACAGAATACATGATGGGCCCCAAAATATCTAAATTATATATTTGTTTATTTCACTTGGCAAATGTGTTTGCTTTCCGAAAACATCCTGTATCTTAATATAATACGAGCGAGCGCAGCGAGCGAGGAAAAATAGGCTCTCTTTCGTGTTACCAGTGTTATTTCGTCGTCAAAATGCACAAGCAAATAAGCCGAATCTGACTCTATTTGGGCACCTTACTCATCTTTCTTTTTTCTTTTTCCCTCCTTCCTCTTCCCTCTCCTTTCTCTCTCTCTCTCTCTCTCTTTTTTGCCGACAGCGATCGCGAATTTGCCGACAAGAATTTTTAATGGGGGGGGGGGGGGGTGTCACACCCCCCACACCCCCCCCCCCCCTCTAGCGACGCCCCTGGCCGTAAGGGCCCTGGAGTGGTATGTGACCCAGGCTTTAATGTGCTTTTTTGATGAATGGAAATAAACGGAATGAATGAATTAAGAGCCCTGTAACTTAGATCGAGCTAAAACAAAGACAAAGGAACGATGGAAAAAGACCATGTCCACCATGTCCACGTTTTAGAAATCGGCCTACTGGTTGAATGTTAGTGATTTATCAGAATATTGTATTTCCTCAAACATCGTGACTAAACAAATGAATAAGTTTCTATCAACAGTAACTTGTAAAAAAAAAAACCCAACAACAAACAACCAAAAAACAAAAAACAACCAAAAACAAGAAACCAAGAAGCAATTTTCCCGTTTTCATGGTAATAGGAGTGATAGCCTACCAGATATAGGATTAATAGAAACTAATCTGTAAAGACACCTCTCTCCTTAAAACGGATATGTCGTGTTTGCCATAGGATGATTCATGTTGAACCACATTATTCTAGCATTTTGCAAACACCTAACATGAAGTTAAGAAAAGCCCGGATTGATTTGTTAATGTCTAGATGGATTTCTTTTGTCCACTTTCATGACTTTAAGCCTTCCCCGGCTCCTCCTGCTTCCCAAGTTACAAAACTGTTAGAGTTTTTACCTCTTAGATTGCAGTTTGCAATGATTAACATATGATACAAACCCTTTCAGTGGAGCCCATGGTAATAATGATGAATAGTTGGGTTTCATTTATCCAGGGTAGCCACATCAGTATTACTATTGCTCTTCCTGCGGGCCCTGTAATTGTTACTACCCATTTTATGCACCTGGGTCGAGAGGGACACATAATTATGAGCAAAACACCTTGTCCATAAAGGATTTAAGCACCAGGCGAGGATCAAACCCAGGACCTCTCGTATGCCTCTATACATGCCTCTATATGTCACAATGGCTCCCCTTCTTCCTTCCCCCATCGTTACGCCATTAGATACACAACATCACTTGAATTGATTTGTGCAATTATAGTTAGATTTTAAAAGACTGATGTCACGAACCCTCGCACTTGTGATATCACCTGCAAGCTAATTATCTTAATGGTGTGGATAGGACTATAGTTATTAGTGAAATGATTCTCAATCTCAATGGTCTGATTAATCGTTGTATCTACCATTTACACTGATCGGTTATTTTCATTTCTTTCACCCATCAGTGCAATTACACTTGTGTTTAGTTTTTGGTAATGGCAAAGACCCATTAAACTATTCATCGAAGCAGAGTATCTTTAATACTGAAGCAATGTAAGTTATGACTTTAAAAGAATCGTTTCCGCCAAATAAGCGCTTGAAGGATTTAGAAACACGACCATTCAACAGTATTATTAAGATTGCATTTGATGAGACCGCAGTCACACCTCAAACCGACTCTGAACCGATCTGTAATCGTTCAGTGTTCAATCTCGTCGTTGAGACTGAGATCGATATCTTTACCACCAATATGACCAATGTTTGAAGATGATATTCCGGGAAGAAACATACTGACCGCGCGACTGCATGACTTTTGATGTCTTGTCAAAAACAAAACAAAAAAAAAAAACCCAAAACAGAAAAAAAAAACCCAGCTTTTAGCTGACAAGGGCTATCCAACCCATTAGTGGAGAATAAATAAATCAAAATCAAGTCAAAGAGCAAGATGTAATCTCCGATTATATTAGACACTCAGCACTAAGGGAAAATTGTACTGACAAAATGTGTTGATCACGTTGGGCCTGAAACACTTCCCCGTGTTTAAAAACCAAGAGGGCTTTATATTTTTCCTTGATCAGGTCTATCATTTAAGTGAGTTTACAGTGTATCTTTTTTCTTTTCTTTTTTTTTTTTTTTAGAAATGTGACATTGAGATCTTAATGTTTATATTTTCCCTTCTTCCCTTCTAGAGTTAGTGATATCGATCAGTGGAGAAGCCCATGTAGAATGGAAGAAATGCTTCACAAAATACCAGGAGACTGAGTCTTATTTCACCGTGAAGAAAACATTGACAGGTAACGATTCTTATCATTATACAGTGCGTCTTCCCTTCCCCCTCCTCCCCGTAAAGATACGGTAGGAGAAAAGTCTTGCCATCTGAATATTTCATATATATTTTCAAGAAAATTTCATACCTTTGAATAAAGTATTCCTTTGCTCACTCAAGCGAGGTATGTTAATGAAATGTATCTGAACATACCCACTACAAAGTATATTCCTTCATAAATTATCATGAAATTATCAAAATATGAAAGTTTCTAAGCCTTTACATCTCAATTTTGTTGTTACATATAGGAACCACAAAAATGACAATATTCTTGTCAAGTCTGTACAATATTTCAAGATTTTCGATGTCATTAGATATAAAGACCACGGGCTGTGAAAAAGTATGAAAATTTTCCGAAAATATTTTGAAATATCTAGATGGCAAGACTTTTTCGAATTACTGTAAACTGTTTTTAGGGACACACTGTATACTTGGGAATATGATCTGCATTCGCACGATTTATGACAGCTTTTCTGTTGGAAACTGGTTGTATCTTGCAGTGATTAGATACAGTGTATGTGAGGATCTAAACCTTGAAGAAAATGAAGTATTCACTTTAGAATGATCGGATTATAAACAGATAAAGGCGTATAGGCCTATATGACGAGCTTTGAGGCAATTAGTAAGCCTTACGCGTGTAGCCTACGGGACTGTCGCTCGACTCAGGAAATAAACTTGTAAAGTAAGGCCGTTCATTATAACCAACTTTTGAAGGCATATTTTAAAACTGGTACCCATATCCTTTCTAATTATTTCTGACCAAATCTAAATATAGTTTCAGACAATGAAATCAATATTCAGCAATCCTACTTTCACATATGAATGTCAATTAACACTGCTCGAAAGAGTTGCCAACCACCTTGAACCAATCAAAACGCGATTTACACTGTCACCTTAATCCGGTTGCCCTCGTAAGTTTTCATTGAAGGGTATATACCTTTTCCTACTGCAATGAATCATGTTTTTATTTCTCTCTAGATATGACGTCATCGACAAAGGAAAGACAACTTCCACGCAGGATTCCGTGGTTGAAGTACTTCGAGTTGGATGTTCCCGAGGGTACCTTCCCTACAAACTTCAAGAGTGACCATGGGCACATTCATTATGACGTCACGGTGGCGTTGAAGCTCAAGGGCGGGAAAGAACATGTTACATCTCGACCTTTCAGAATCATTGAGGCGACGTCATTAGCAACGCACTTTGAAGATGAACAGAGACCTTGTTTTCAGGTTTGCTGACGAAACTTTAATTTTCTTCAGGTTTTAAAGGGCAATTTCTTCAAATTCATACCGAGAATCTTATTTGGATATATTTGGAAATATGGTCGAAAGATACAGTTGGGGCCAGAAGTTTACATACACCTGGCAGAAAAACAGTTTTTTCATCATCTTTTGTTGCCAAAACAGTTTCATTTCTAATTAAATCAGACAAACTGTATGTCTACGTTATGTTCATGGTTTATATTTCATATAAAATTATGATACACAATTATATATATTATGGTTCATATCATCTGTATTTCTGGAAAATCACTGGGTCAAAAGTTTACATACATCCCCATGTTGTAGTTGAAAATGGCTAAAAAGTGGTCTTATCAAATTAATGATGGCTTTCAGGTGGACATTGTTTTATTTAAAGGACTCTGGAATATGATAATGATAATGACATTTGAATATTACTTCTGGAGGCCTTTAAAGCAGGACTGACATTCCCTCTTTGTTCACCATGTTTACCAAACATAACCAGAAACTGACTTGATGAATTGACTGTTGTCTGTGTGAATAGATTAGAGTCCAAAACTTGACCACCAGTTACTGTAGTAATCTCCAGTTGGTGTCCATACAGCTAACACCAATGACTGTTGATCAGCATTGCAACATTAGCACTATATTGGAAAGTCTAAGGAGTATAGGGAAGACCTAAGACAGTGAGTCGTTGATTTACACAAGACGGGCTCCTATTTAGGAGTAATATACAAGACTCTCAACATACCTTGAGCATCTGTATAAACCATCAGACACAAGGTAAGCATTCTTGGGACAGTACAGACTCTACCAAGATCAGGTAGAAAGTGAACAGAAGAACGCAGACTTGTCCACACAGTTCAGCTTAACCCATGCATGACAAAGAGGCATTTGCCAGGATCCAGAAGCTTCAGGAAGCAAGGTATCCCCCTCTAACATCAAGCAGATCCTCAATCATTTTGGGTTTTGGGGGTTTTGGGTTGCTGGTCTTGGAGCAGGGGCTTCTCCCTTGCCTTGCAGCCTTACAGACCATGATGATTGAGGATCTGCTTGATGTTAAAGGTTGATACCTTGCTTCCTGAAGCCTCTGGATCCTGGCGAATGTCTCTCTCTCTGCAATCCATGGGTTAAGCTGAACTGTGCGGACAAGTCTGCGTTCTGCTATTCAAGTGAGTTTCCACTTTCTACCTGATCTTGGTAGAGTCTGTAATGTCCCAAGAATGTTAACCTTGTGTCTGATGGTTTATACACATGCCCAATGAATGCTGAGAGTCTTGGATATTACTCTTAAAGAGGAGCCCGTCTTGCGTAAATCAACGACTCGCTGCCTGAGATTAACTCTGTACTCCTTAGACTTTCGAATATAGTGCTAATATTGCAATGCTGATCAACAATCATTGGTGCTAGCTGTATAGACACCAACTGGGAATCACTACAGTAACTTTTGGTCAAGTTTTGGACTCAAATCTATTCACATATACAACAGTCAATTCATCAAGTCAATTTCTGGTTGTGTTTGATAAGGATGGAATGTCAGTCCTGCTTCAATGGCCTCCGAAAGTAATATTCAAATGTCATATTAATATCATTATCATATTCCAGAGTCCTTTAATTAAAACAAGGTCCACCTGAAAGACATTATCAATTTGTTAATGCCACTTTTTAAATAATTTCTCAAGTAGAACAGGGGGTGTATGTAAACTTTTGACCCATTGATTCTCCAGAAATATAGATAAAGTAAACCATAATTATGAACAATAGTGTATCATATAAACCATGAACATTAAGTAGACACACAATTTTTCCGATTCAATTGGAAATAAAAGATGATGAAAATTTGAGAAAAACTTTTTCTATCAGGTGTATGTAAACTTCTGACCCCAACTGTAAAACTATAGACAACTATCTCGGACTATTAAAGTGACCGGACAACTCCTCTGTATAGGATAACTACTTACTGGAACGTCTAACTTTTACGACACCCTACACCCTGATGAAAACAAATCAATAATCCTCAATCAAGTGCATAGCTTACTTCTGTCTGAATTCTGGTATTGGAAGGTAATTGCACAGAGGACGTTGTCCTGGTCGTATGGCCGAGGGGGAGTAACGGTGAGGGTAATTGTCCAAGGGCTAGTAGTCCTAGAATTCATATGACATAATAATCCCCTGTACTTTTCATCTCCTTTCAAATTGGCGTCTCAGCATATGCATGAAGATGGTGGTTTTGACATCCATGTACAGATATTCTAGAGGTGCACAGTCTGTGTTTGTATAAACAGAAGAGCAGGGGGGATTACTGTACTTGACATTAATGTGTGATAAAGCTGGTTCCACTTTCTTTATGACAAAAGAAAACAAAGCTATACACCTAGCCTACCGATCAGATCAAGGCTGAGAAATAACGTAGAAAACAAAACCGAGAACTTATGTATCATCAAAAAGAAAACAAACAGAGAGATAGTATTAGCGAGGTCACCAACCCTAGATATACTAGGCGGATGTGACAGTAGGAAATCCCAATCTTGGTTTCCATCGTAGAGAGGTCGTTCTGATTTGACAATAATGTCAAACTTGTTCTGTAACATTTCGAAATGACTGTTAAGCTGGAAATGAGGTTTGCAAAGAATACAGTGCTAGGCATCACCAGCTCCTGTAATCAACCAAATAATCATCAAATCTTTATTGTCACTCTGTTGACATGCAGTTTTCCGTTACCAGTGCTTTCGTGACTTTGGATTATTGTTCATGTTAATAATAAATAATAACCCTTATTTACCCAGGGTAACCACTTCAGCTATCAGCTGATCTTCCAGCGGGCCCTGCATAACATAATATGCTATTATTACCCTTCTCCTTTCTTATATGCCGAGCGCCTGGCTAGAAGGCAGAAGGTCCCATTTTTGTAAGTCTTTGGTATGACTCGGCCGGGGATCGAACCCACGACTTCCCGTTCATGAGGCGGACGCTCTATCAATTGAGCCACCATGTTAATTAATTAATGTATTTCTTTATTTATTCATTCATTTATTGGTATATAAAATGACTGATCAGCAGCAAGCTGAAAAGATCAGTTTACAAATTTAGAAACATAACAATTACTACTCTAAATATGCTAACTGAAACTATGAGTACATATTTTTGGTCAAAGGGTTGCCTGATTAGTCTTACATCATCATCTATAAGTATTAATTTAGACTGAATGTTATGATAAATTAGATTATTTGGGGGTAAGTTTTCAGAATTAAACGGGAAACAGTAGCTCTATTAGCCTTGCACATAATAATATTAGTATCTCCCCCCCCCCCCCCCTCTCTCTCTCTCTCTCTGGTCTTTCTCTATGTCTATCGCTCTCTCCCTTCTCTTTCTCTCTCTGTCTATCTATATATCTTTCTTTCTGTCTGTCTTTCTATCTATCTATCTTTATTTCTTTATTTCTTTCTTTTTTCTAGTCTCTCTTACTATACATTTATTTTTTTCGCAGTTGTCTCCGTCGAGATCGTCGAGATCATCTTCATTGCCATGGGTGCGCACACGACTCCCTGTTTATATCTTGCCGTACGAGGGCGACGGTTCTCTTATCAGGATGAGGTTAGAAAGCTTCTCAGAATGTGGCAGTGATGATACTGGCTTGGTGCAGGTGAGAATTCTATGAAATGGAATGTCTGTGTAATTAGCGTTCAAAATCTAGTCACAACAATCTATTTTTTATATATAATTTTAATACGACCCCGCCCCACTCCTTCCGTCCTTTTCTCTCTACCATCAGTGTATAATAAAATATGAAATGCAATAAGATATGATACAATTATTTATATAGCACCTTTTCTACAGGAGCGATCGCGATATCTCTTAAATTCCCTGTCAATAATTTTTCTTCTGGTCATTCGTAGTCTGCAATTTTGCTTCCTCTTTGGTATCTATCAGTGGTAATTTTTTGGTAAAATTTGAGAAATTATGGATCAAATTTTGCGTTTTTTTTAATAGAAAAGTTGAAAGATGAGTGGCTCTCTACCTTGATGATGTCTGCCATTTTGTATTATTCCATTCTCATACTAACTTAATGCAACTATGTATTATGAAATATATTGCTTCATTTTATTTATTGTCTCTCATTTTTATATAATGGCTCCATTCTCAGAGAATTGATTACAAAGTGGATGAAGGAAACGTTGTCTCTAAATACTCCATGGTCACCTGTACCAAGAGGGCGCAATGCCTTGATGATGTCAGATTGACTGAGTTAATCATTCTGAAGAAGAAATTACCAATCATAAATCACTGTCGGCTCATCTCTGTTCGATACTATTTGAAGGTAAAGACCCTTATCATTTTAGCTTAAAATTTGATTATATAGTGTATTTTATTACAATTCTAATGGGACCCATATTCATTACATCTTGGCCAAGTTGTTGAATGCAATTCAAAAACTATTACTAGTAAGATTTCATGTACCTGGGCTGGAGCACTTTTAGTTTTATTCTCTTAGCATCCGGACGCAAGCTGCCTGGGTCCTGAAAGCAATTTAAAAATAAAATGAAGTCACGACTCTCATCAGCCCCTTTATTCTTCACTGATATATATATATATATATATATATATATATATATATTTATTATAAACAGCATCACCCTTTCCAAGTTTAGATCCTTGTCACTCCGTTATTTCTTCCTCCCCTCTCTCCTCATGCTTATTCGATTCTTCTTAACACGCTTTTCATTATTCTTGTCAAGTTTATTATCCAATAATCAAATTATGAACACATAATAACAGACATACAGAAAAAACTTAAAATAAAAAAAAATAGATAAACGATAAATGGAACCATAAAATAGCATGAATGCTAATTAATCCTGGGGTGTTTCATAGAGCTGTTCGTAAAGTTACGAATGATCTTACGAACGACTTGAATATAACAAGCCAAATGGGATTCTCAGTCATTATAAATCGCATCAGCTAAAGGTGGATTATGCAGGCACAGATTAACATTACTATTGTTAACAAACATTTTTTTATTACAAACTATATATTTTGCCGCAATTTAATCGAGATAATGGGAAATGCAGTCATATTTTGTTAAAGCGTCAGGAAAAACTTTGGGCAGCCCACTTGCCACTATTATGTTCAAGTCGTTCGTAAAGTCATGGGTAACTTTACGAACAGCATTATGAAACATCCCCCTGCTACCCATTTCTGTACCTATTTCTGTTTTCAATACTTTCATAAACCTTTCATTTACTTCAGAAATCTCCGATCAAACCTGACACATCGTGGTTACCATTGAGCTGGCAACGCGGTGCGGAAATCATCGTGATAAATTCTCGAAGCAGAAATAAGGAGGAAACTTGAGGCTGACGCTGTCTGAAATAATGAAAATAATATTTACGTTATTTGTTTGTCATATCCATTACTAATCAATCCCTCATCAGTACATGCATTGCTTACCATTAATCATATTCAGAGAGCCATGCTCCAGACATTGAGGAGGCTCTGACATAAAAATGAACAGGGGGAGACTACTTGTTAGATGAAAGGTAAAATTAACAAAGCCATGATTTTGTGGCGTTATAGGATCCACATGATTTCGTTGTCTCGTTCTCTTCCCAGCTTTCATTTATCTCCTTTTATTTTTTATCTTCGTCATGTTTCCCGTTTGATTTGGGCACATTCCTCCATGCTCTCTGAAGCTAAGCTATTTCTCTTGTGCTTTTTTTTTTGTTTGTTTTACTTTTTGTTACATTGTTTCTTTGGTTATCTTGCTCTTTTCCATTTAATTTGTTTGAAATATGCGATTTTATTGAAGATGTGGTTTCCTTGGAATGATTTATCGGTTAAACTCATTCACGTTTTCACGAAAAAAACCCCAAACCATTAAGTGAAATCACAACATATGGTCTTGTATTTTAGGATTTCGAATATTTTCATCTAAACTTTTTAAAGCGTTTTTAGAAATAAAGGTACGAACTATTGTATAATCGAGCTAAAAAGTTGCAATGTGTGTTAATCTTAGTAAACATGTTTGACCCTGATGTATCGCTTGATGTGGAAACATTCCTCTTTGCCAATCCGAAATTTCTCATTCCTAAAAAAAAAAAAAAAAAATTAATAATGCTACTACCAAATGGTTTGAATGATGACATTACCGTCCTACTGAAAAATCTTTATTTTTTTTTAAATTGCCGGTACATGAATCTATGTTACTTGATATCCTGGCAGGAATAAATTGCTTGAAATGCTTCAGGCCGCTTGGCTATAGCCATGCAGGATGATAATAGCCTTTGGAAGCGCATGCAGAGGTTATAATGTCATATGCGCTTTACCAGAAAGGAATAATTTCTTTTTAGGTATTTCTAGACGTTTTGATTAATTCCCTTCATTGTTGTCTAATTTCAACGTCAAGGCTCTCCGCCTTCTAATTCATAATAGATCTACCAACATAGGTTTTCATACTATTGAAACTACACAAGACGTCGCGACGTCTTATAAACGTCTATATAAAACGACGCGTCGGTTTATATAGAATTTCATCACACATAAACAAATTGACTGTTCCCAATAAATGCATTAGGCCTACTACAAAAGAGGGTGACGCATGTATTCCTACGAATTTTATGGGGATTGTTAAAATGTCATAATAATGGATTTACAATGATATTGACCTTTCCCCTATTTAATACGCATGTATAAAGATTGTTTGAGGCCGTTCGTTATTTGTATTTCAAGATTCAGTAATAAAAGATACAAGTTTTATTGCGCGAATGTTGAAACTAGCTTTTCAGAGGAAGGTCCAAGAGGCATGCCGATAGAAGGCCCGTTGTACATACCTTTCAAATGTAAGCAAAAACCTACTCATGCTGAGGCCAGAAGGATATGTTAATAAACGTACACTGTAAATAAAAATGCTGTACATTTACACCTGCTGCCAGTAATTAACTGTATTTTTTTTTTTACAGTATTGTACTTATCATTCTACTGTAAAACTGTAAACAGCAAGATGTAGATGTAAGAATAGAGTATTTAACTGTAAATGATACAGTAGGCCTATTGAACTGTATCATTTACTTTAAATTTCGACACCAAATACATGCAAACGATCCCCCTCTAGTTTTCAGCCATAAGTATCACTAGAAATTGAGTCAGAATGACATCATGAATTCATTCAGACATTACTGGGCCCGTAACACAAAGATTTGCGATCAATTGCAAATTTCAAACAACGATTGTGATTGGTTGATGGTGGGTATGTTGCACAATACGCGCATGCCACAATGGTCTTGATTGGCCATTGCCATTTTGCGATTGATTGCAAACCTTTATGTTACGGAGCCCTGGTAAGGTAACAGAGAGAGAGGAGAAGATAGATAATGGGGAGGTGTACAGATAAGTCTCTTTCCATAGCATTCGAAATAAAATAAGAAAAACGTTAGACAAATTAATCTGAATAAGATATGATAGGGGCCGCAGAACTTTTTTTAGTAGGAGCTGACACCCAAACAGGCGAGGTCCAAGGGGCAGAGCCCCCTAAAGCCCTTGGGTTTTGATGGTTTTGTGAGCCTGTGAGCAATCTAAACATTAAGTTTTACAATTTGTATGATTTTATATTTTTTTTGTTTTTTTTTTTCCTTCTATTTTCAGCCGAAATTATGTGTGCGTGTGTGTAAGGGGTGGGGGGGGGGGGTGCAGCCTGTATAGCCTGTATACAAAACATAAGATAAGATTTATTTAAAGGGTAAGTCCACCCTTGAAGTTTCACTGTCTCAGTAAAAGGAGATAGATTTGAACAGCATTCTAAAAAAGAAATGAGCAAAATCGGTTAAAGAATAAGAAAATTACACTCATTTACATTTTCTAGTAAACCACTCTCGGCTCTGCAAATTGGCAACACTGATGACATCATATGCGAGCAGGTCTCCATTCACTTTGTACACGAAATTTCACATTTTCTCAATTTTCTTGGAAGCTACACATTTTCTAAACCCCATAATCAATGTATGTTCAGAAGAATTGCTTTTTACATAACATACTTTGACTGTGGGGTAAGAAAATATGTAACTTCCAAGAAAATTGAAAAAATGTGAAATTTCATGTACAAAGTGAATGGAGACCTGCTTCTAGGGTGGACTTTCCCTTTAACTTTTTCGACCCCTTATCGGACGTATGAGACTCTCAACAAGAACATTATTTACAATATACACAATTAACACTATCACCGTTCATATAGCGAAATCAAAGATACACTCTCAGGAATGATTTACTCTCAGAAATGACTTACCAGTTGGTTTGAAATTTCAGCCAGCAGATTAACAGACGAACCCACCAATTTTTGATAAGCCCATCTATCAACCTCCCCAACTTGGTAATTTGATTTTAAAAATGTAGTTAGCCTGAAATAGTAAACAGCTTTCCCCAATAATTCATGAAAGTATTACCCCTGTAGTTATCTGGGTCAGTAACATTACCCTTCTTTTTGTATATTGGAATGATTATTCCTGCCCACAATCTGAGGGAATAACTCCAGTAATTAACATGATATTAAAAAAGCCAACTATTAACATGAATCACATTTCCGGGGCAATATAATTCGAAATGTATAATGAAATCAATAAATCTATTAAAATTAGTATACAGGTGCGACCCTCCCCCACTCACACACGACCTTTTCTATCAGCCGAGCTCCACTGTTTACCATAGTTTACCGTGACGAAGGATCTATGATATACTTGTATATAAATAAGTGCTTCAGTGTAAACGATTTTTGTAACAATCACAGTCAAAGTTTGTTCTGCCACCTGTGGTTAGCGGTGGTGGTATTAGTCTTGTCCTAGAGGAGTTTATGATCGACATCCAAGATGGCTAAATATTTGAAGCATTTCATGGTTCTCCTTATTCTAGGATGTCCCCTGTCTGTCATTGGTAAGTATAGTTATTTGAATGCGTTCTCATATACCGTATTATCATCCCGGTGCTGTCACTCTATATTCAAAGGTGTAACCATGATCGTTCGGCAACCAAGAATTTGATCCCTATTTCGCGGTGTTTCAAGTACATTTTCAGCCATTTAAAAAACACGCCTATTTTTCGCATTCCAAGTGCACTTTGACTAAACCAACACTTTAAAATTTAATTCACGTCTGAAAAAAAAAAATTGCATACAAGGACCAGGAAAAAAAGCAACATTTTTTTTTTTTCTAATTTCGAGTACAAGCTCATGAAAACAACCCTTTTTTCAAAATCACGAACATTTCGTGAACATGCCCAAAAAAGACCCCTTTTTACGCGAAATTTCGAACGATCATGTGTACACGAAGTCAATTCAGAGTAATAACACCGGGATTATCATTGTAATGATTTTGATAATATTGTTTGGGGAGTCAGAGCGTTGGCTTTAACCCTATACAGCATTCGATAATGGCTTTAAACCTCCAGTCATTTACATTATGTTTCAAATTTGGCTAGAGTTACATATGCCCCCCCCCCCCCACTAAAATTGAACAAAATCTAGCTGTTTAGGATTAGTGTTGAGATTTTAGAGTATTAACCTAGAGCAGATTCATAGATCAAATTGTTCGGACTTGCCCTTAAACTATTGGTTGAATATGTCGACCGCCAACAATCAACAAAACCGATTAACCATCAGGTAACTTTTCAAAATACCTGTCCGTGATCTGAATGACATTTTCGATCTTATGTTGGCTATCGGTCCCATGAATCATCGGATCGGAACGTTTCAGAAAGCCCATGAGGCCAAGATTGTAGAACTCGTAGACTGTCGATCTCGTAATCATTGACCATGTTCACGAGATATTTTCTAGATACAGCGTACTCCAGCTTTCTTTCGGAATGTATGCAGACAGACCACTGGCATCTAACATAACACAGTATGTACAGACTGTGATAAACCTCATACTCCCTACTGAAACCCCGGGACTGAAACTTGACCACGATATATGTTGTAACTTCCTACGACTCCCACTAATGACTGTGTATCCAGTGATAAGTCAATAGATAACATTTTCACCTTTAGTCAATAATATAATCATAATCAGGTACACTGACCAATGTGTGTATGTGTGCATGTGAGCTGAACCTCGGAGCCTATGCTCACGATCCAAGGGGGGGGGGGGGGGGGGGGAGAGGGGGTAGGGTTGTCAACTCAGAACGTGGTAGATATGTTTCACCACCAAGTCCAAAATGAGAGGCTCCGAGACTAGATTCTGAAAAAGAGAGTATGGTAGTCAAGAACTATTTTTAAAGGGGTCCTGGAACTACCTTTTTTTCGAAAATGTCAATGCCATGGAACTGATTAATTTCTTAGGAAAATTTTCTATTAATGTTTAGGTTGAACTTTTCATTTGATAACAGTATTGGTATAGACATCTAATACACAAACTGCAGCGTAATGTGGAGACGTAAGAACACACACACACACACACGCACTCACGCCCACACACACCCACACACAACAAGGAGCAGTCATATATTACGTTCAAAACACACGACTACATCTATACCATGTCTATACACAAGAACTAAATCTTCATGATCTTGTGAGTTCAGTACCACGATACCAGGCATCGGCCAAATATCTCAGGTACTATAATGTTTCCAAAATATCACACATTGACATCTGCACATAGTACAGAAATGCAGATCCAATATCATTACACAGGCTCAATGTTTGAAAAAACTTAGGGCAATTGTTCTCTGGCCACCAGATCCCGCAGTCATGGCAGTCGTGTAATAGATAAAGTAAAGCAGAGATACACATATCTTCGGTGTTTTTTCAAGGGTTTTTCTCCTTACCATTCTTACTGGGAAGAAAAACTGTATTCTAACATCTTTTCACACTACATAAGATATCACAGTGCATGGGTACTCAAAAAGATTATTAAGTTATAAAAAAAGTGCGTTCTTATGACGCGAAATACGGATTTTCAACAAATCGTAAAAGATTTGTTTCATACAACCTCTAATTTTTCACAATTCATTTCTTTTATTATTATTTTGAATCACACAAGGATCGTTAGAGCTTTACCAGAGTGGAGCTGTTGCGACGGATGTACAATTATGCTCAGAAATGGGGAGGTAAGGCGATAAATCTATTCAGGAAATTCATTTTATTTCTCTTCAATTTTTGAAGGAATCGAGAGATAATCAATCAACAAAAAGGGCTCGAGACCTTTGCTCGAGACTATTATAGGAACTATAACAGGTAAAGTTCCCTATGGCTCGCATACCTGAAATGTTAAACTTTAAATATTCACATCTTCATTGGAGAACTGTGATGTAGTTTCTCATTACTTTCACAAAAATCCATTTTAGATTTTTATTCTCTTTTTTTTTTTTTTTATTCCTGAGGATGTTTCCCTCGAGTTTTTTTTTTTTTTTTATTTCTTACATGTTCCGGATATCTCGTTCTTGTCTCATGTCTCCCCCCCTTCTCTCTCTCCCACACCCCCAACTTATAACACCCCTCTTTATTTATTTCTTTCTTCCCTCTTTCTTTCTTTCTTTCTTTCTTTCTTTCTTCTTTCTTTCTTTCTTTCTTTTTTTTTCTTTCTTTTTTCTATCTTTCTTTCTCTCAGTGATATCCTTCAGCAGGGTGGTTCAGCAGTAGACAGTGCCATTACCAGTCTACTATGTGTGGGCGTAGTCAATGGTCAAAGCTCTGGGATTGGTGGTGGATTCTTCATGGTAGTATACACCCGAGATAATGGCATGGTAGAATCATTAGATGCTCAGGAAACAGCACACGCTGCTACCTATCCTCAGATGTTTTATGGCCAAGGTCCCGATGGTGCCAAATATGGTTAGCAGTAAAACTTAACATTTGCTTTATAATATTGGTAATACCCGAGAAAACCGATAATTATTTGATGTGCACTTTGTGCAATGTCATGGTTGTTTTCTGAGTCAAGTGTCATTTAGATGATTGAAACATGATTAGAAAGGTGAATCTGCGGCCATTACAAAACAGCTGCTCAAAGTGAACAGTAAACCTCTGTACAAGTTAGGCAAAGCTCCAAAAGTATGGTGACCAAACTGACATTATGTTTTTTTGCTTGTTGTTTGTCAAAGACAAAACTATTAGCCTCTCTATTCGCACGGCTTGAGCAAACTATATGGTAAACTTCAGTTTGGGTAATCATATTAAAGGTGTGGTTTTAAAACTCTAAAAACCATTAAAAGTTTGACTATAATGCTGAAGTGACGTAGAAAGTGTGTATAACATTATATTCATGTTCTAATTGTACTCGGTTAAATCATACTACTCTTTCTCATCGATTTTGAAAAAAAAAAGCTGACAATAAGGCCACTTCAATCTCTATGTTCAGTCTCGTGCATTTCATGCCACGCAAATTTCTTAGATTAGAAAGTAATCTAAATCTCTTGGGGGGAATTTTAAATTAAGGATAAAAGATTGTAATCTACAAGAGTGATTTCTAAATATATCAGATTAAGATTTTTAATCAAATTTTGGAGTGGTTCCTGATGTAAGTCTGAGAAATTTAGAGTAGAAGTGAGTATCAATTAGCAACAAAAATTTCGGTATTAATTTTTTTACTATAAAGTCGACACTACTCAAGCTTTTCCTGGCTTTTTAATTTTTGTTATTTCATTTTATTTTTGTTTTTTTGCTAGTGTGAGAACATAAATCGTCTTTGTAGTAATGGTATATGTCAGAAAAGGTTTTAAAGCAGTTGAAAAGGGACGCGAAGGTTGTTAATAGCTCGATTCCCAGCTCTACGCTAAATGTCCTTTGGAAATACACCAATCTATATTTTCCGCTCTTAGTAAAGGTTTCCCAAACGGAAAGGTTGTATTCCTTTAGATGCATCCTGCTATGATGGTGGTTACTATGGTTACGGAAGCTATTCAAAATTGACGGTAATATTTTCCAAATTATTTTTGAAGCACATAGAGACATTTCATCATAAAAGAGATATGATAGAATGTGAACAAAATTCATATTTGTTTTTCTCATAGGAATGCAGAGTGTTGCAATCCCGGGTGAAGTGAGGGGTATGTGGGAGGCTCATGAGAAGTATGGTAAGCTGCCATGGGAAGATCTCTTCCAACCTGTTATCAATATAGCAAGGAATGGATTCACAGTGGGAGCTCATCTTCATCGTGCACTACGGAGTATTGAAGACCAATGGGATGAATACCCTACTGTTCGGTTTGTTCAGTTCAAATCAGTTCAATTCAACCAATCTAAAGTCATTTTTAAGATTCATTTTCATTCATTTTCATTCATTTCAATTTATTAAATTTATTTTGATTCATATCAATTCATTTCAATTCATTTCAATTTATTTCACTTCATTACAGTTCATTTCAGTTCATGTCATTTCATTTCAATTAATCAATCAGTTCATTTCAGTTAATTTCAGTTCATTTAAATTCATTTAACTTCATTACAGTTCATTACAGTTCATTTCACTTCATTTCACTTCATTACAGTTAATTACAGTTCATTCCAGTTCATGTCAGTTCATTTTAGTTCATGTCATTTCATTTCAATTCATTAATCAGTTCATTTCAGTTCATTTCAGTTCATTAATCAGTTCATTTCAGTTCATTTCAGTTCATTTCAGTTCATTTCAGTTCATTTCAGTTCATTTCAGTTCATTTCAGTTCATTTCAGTTCATTTCAGTTCATTTCAATTCATTTCAATTTAATTCGATTCAATTCAGTACAATATTATTATGAAGGAATAGTTTCAAAGAAAAAGCTCATCTTTACTGGGCTCTACGAAGTATTGAAGTCCTTCAATCGAATACCCTCGTGTTTGTATTGGTATTCTTTTCCATCACATACAGAATAGCATAAATATTTGTTCCACTGTCATGACTGTTACATTGTAAATTACATTATTAATAACTCTGAAAATTAACCTAATTGCAGTTCATTTTCTAATTTTAATATCGTGCTTCTGTAAATGTTCTTGTGCAATAGTTCCACTTAATTTGCCTTTGTGATGTCTGTTTTCTGCTTTTTTCTTCCATTTCTTCTATATCTGCCCATTTCTGATTAGTTCTCTGCTTCCCTTACTATGATTGCCACATTCATATCCCTATTCATTGGAATGTGTAATGTTATTTCTATTTAGTATTTTGTTGTATTTCATCGGTTCTTTTTCCAAATTGCATTTTTATTGTACATTCAAATTTTTCAGGCTTTGGCTGCTTTTTTGATTTTTCAATACAAATCCTAAGCACTTCAATTCAAGTCAAGTCAACACATCTCCATTCATTGTTGATGGAAATGGTTTGATCTTCACTTGCTTTGAGCAGTGGCCTAGCGTGGGTCCTGCAGTTCAAGACATTGTATTGACATCATTTTTAAGCAAATGGTCTTTGAAAAACGCCTAAACTGAATGAATTGTCTAGGATCACATAGTAGATATTTCCCCCTATTTCTTAATTTTTTTACAGGGAATTATATTACAATACCGAGGAGGATCGAGTAGCTATCGAAGGTGACGTCATCACCAATCCCGCTCTAGCCGACACTCTACAAGCGATTGCTGAAAATGGGGTGGATGAGTTCTACCTAGGACAGACAGCTACTAAACTCGTTCAAGACATACAGCATGGGGGTTAGTACAGGGGCGGCCTCCCTATATCATTTTCAAGTGAGCAAAATGAAGAAGAAGAAAGAAGAAAGAAGAGAATCGGGAAGAGAGGGCGGGCTCGTACAACAGAAAAAATGACCCTATTTGTTCATTTACAACCTAAATAAACTCACCTGTGGGCCAAGGATAAAAACACGAAGTGTGACGTTGCCATTAAGGCGTCATGTTACTCTCCCCCCCCCCCTGAAAATACCCTGGCGCCAACCCTGGGTTAGAATATTAATCCTGAATGTGATCAGTTTCATACCATGACTAAATTTTATCATCGAAAATTGATGATGAGGCACTGCAAGCCCTACGAATCAGAATAATCTTATTTATTAATTGCAATTTTTGGCCTTTGCCCCATGTCTTTCGAAATTTAAAGATTATCATGCTTTGGCCATTTCACTGTCATAAGTGAAGCTTTTTATTTCCTTAGAGTCAAACTAAAATTTTCACATAGAGTTTGTAGTCAAGATGTGTTGTTACGTTCGTCTCCATTGAAATCTAAGACTTTGCAAGGAATCCCTTAGTCTAGATTCTGAACTCTTTTTATGAAGTTTTTGTATTTCCCGAAACAGCTGCTAAACTCACTGTACGCGTCAAGCGAGTGATGGCGCGGTCCCGAGAACCTGTCCGCCGAAAGGGCGGACAGGTTCTCGGGATCGCGCCACAATTCACGCGCCATCACTCGACTTGACGCGTACAGTGAGTTTAGCAGCTGTTTCGGGAAATATAAAAACTTCATAAAAAGAGTCCAGAATCTAGACTAGGAATCCCTTGGACATTAAACCAAGACCTCTTGTTAAACTTATCCCGTTATGCAATATTCAGGTGGGAATGTGACTCTGGGTGACCTTGCAAACTACACTGCTGTCTGGAAAGGGTTAGAAACCATCAGAGACTTTGAATTTCTGGACTACACGATGTACACTTCCCAGCTCACATCGAGTGGACCATATTTCCAATTCATCGTGAGGGCACTGGAAGGTAATGGTAGATTTGCGAAATATAGAACAGGGGTTGCGGATTGGAATGTGTTTTTGGAATGGGAGGGGGGGGGGGGGGAACCGACACCCAAACCAGGAGGCAAGCCCCTTGAATCCCTCGGGGTTTTATGGGTTTGCAAGCCTATGAGAAATTTGAATATAAAGTTTTAAATTTATAGTTGTCTCTGTTGAATATTATGATCTTGCAATAATTTGATTATTACAGTCATTGCACTCATGAAATTATTTCATGATACTTTTTTTGAAAATGATACCTTTTCATTTCATTTATTTCATTTATTCATTTATTCAGGTCCATTAAAAATACATATATAAATACATTTAGCATATACAAAAACAAACAAGCAAAAAGTAGACAGACAGACAGACAGAGAGGAGGGGGGGGGGGATAGAAGATATCCGTTGAGAAATTGAGAACCTTTTGAGAAGTGAATTATTAGCTATGTTTCCCAAACAATTAGGCACAAAAAAGTCACAGGCAGAGTCAGAGCGCCATCTCAGTTTATCTACCACATCTGACCCGGAATATGTGCTCAGGTGTTTTGTTTTTTTTTTTAATTCTTTCTCCTTATCTTTTGTATGCGTGCGGGAGAGTGAGTGGGTGTGTGTGTGGTTTTGTTGTTGTTGTTGTTATTGTTCGTTTGTGGAGGTGCCGTGGTCCAATGGTTTAAGGCGTTTGACTGGAGACTCGAGGATCGGGGGTTCGATCCCCGGCACAGCATGGCACTCATGCCCTTGAGCAAGGCATTTTTATCTTCATTGCTCTTATAAATGAAAATGCTATAGGCATATTGATACCAACATGTGCACGTGTGTTTGTTTAAGAAAAAAAAAACTTTGTTTGTTTTCGATGGTATCGTTTGGTTTGTTTTTTGTCAGGTTTTGGTATGCCTACCTCAGACGATATGACGTCAGATGAGAGGACCATCTTGTATCATAAGTTTATTGAAGTTTGTAAGGTTGCCTTTGGACTGCGGACTAAGCTTGGTGATACATGGTCTGAAGAAGTCGAGAAGGTAGGAGACCATTAGAAGGGAATCATTCCTTCTATAACTTGGGAAGAAATCGAAATCATCAAAGGAATTTGAATTAAATTCTACAAAAGAAAATGAGTTTATTAATATTTGTGGTTGTTATCTAACGATCGCGCATTCTCATTTGGAAAAAGAAAAAACGTCATGTCAAAATATGCTTATATAATTGTTTCACTGAGTTTTAATTTGCCTGTAATTATTCAAAGTAGCCATTTTATTCTTGGCTTTCTAATGATCAAAACTTAGACCTTGTTTTCTTGTTAATTACATTATTATGGTCGGTAAAAATTATTTCATGTGTCCTTTTTTGAAAGTGAATAAAGAGTTACTTACTCTATTCCTTTGTCAACCTCATGTCGCAATCTTGGCATCATATTATTTTGACTCCCAAATGTCCATGACTAGTCAAATCTCCAACATATGCAGATCAGTTCGCTACCAGTTGCGTAACATTGGTTTCATTCGAAAATATCTAACCCGTTCTGCAACAGAGAAGCTTGTACATTCCCTCATTTCGTCACGTCTTGATTTCGGTAATGGCTTACTCTATAATTTACCAAACTCACAAATCACTAAATTACAAAAGTTACAGAATGCAGTAGCTCGTATAGTTTCTTTGTCTAATAAACACAGTCACATTACTCCTGTCCTAAAAAATCTCCATTGGTTGCCCATAAAGGAACGCATAATCTTTAAAATTCTTCTTTTGGTCTTTCATATCATTAATGGGACAGCACCCGATTACAATAATTCTCTTGTGCAGCATTACCAACCCGCACTTACACGTACTCTTCGTTCATCCCAATCTGGCCTTTTACATATCCCACTATCAAAGAAATCCTGGGGGGATCGAGCATTTGCTCATGCCGGACCAGCCCTGTGGAATTCACTCCCACAGGAGCTGAGGAATGCAAACTCTTTAACTTCCTTCAAGGGCAACCTGAAATCCCATTTGTTCAAACTAAACAGGTACTCGGTTTGAAGACAGACATTTTTTTTAAGCGCCTTGAGCATTTAATCAAAATGGAAAAGACGCTATATAAATCCTATGTATTATTATTATTACTTGGAATATTTGACGTTCAAGGTGAATATTATCAGTATTGCTGTGGAATATTTCACAATTTTTTCGTTAAAGTATGTCATGCCCTCTGTAAAATAAAGATAGTACATTTCTTGTCTGCAATAAGAGAAGAGAATGTAATATTAAATATGTATTTCTTATAGACCTTACAGGCTCTTCGCTCGCGTGAATTCAGTGAGCACGTTAGAGATTTAATCACTGATGCACTCCCAAACGTATACTCCACATCATCTCCGGACTATATCATTGACCCGGATGTGAATGTTCTAGGAAGGAAGTGTTGACACAGACCCGGATGTGGGTGATACCAGTCATATCAGTGTTCTAGCTTCGAATGGTGATGCAGTATCTGTTACAACTTCTGTTGGTTATTAGTAAGTAGAGAATGTGGACAATAATGAAATCATGTTATACAGCCATGAAGCAAACAAACACATATCAAAGGATTCGCATATAGGCTCCATAATTATTCATTTTAACGTTTGTACGATATGAACATTACAAAATCTGATTCCCTCGAGCGCCTTTACTAGGGGACTTCACCCACTCTCAAGAAAGATACTCTGCACTCTCTCTTACTCTCGATTGCCTCTCCATTTCTAAGGTTTATCTACCCTCTCTACCTTAACAGTCCTCTTCAGGACTTATCACATGGTGAGCGTAAACCTCATCTACGATACGCCTTCATTTTGATGAGAAGGCTAAGGAATACAATTTTCCAGACAGAATTACTATGATCAGGTTGTTCCTTTCTATTCTCTCTCTAGAAAGAAAATTCTGTCTGCTATGAGTCTTATGACATTTCTTTCTTCTATCGATTTTTTGCTGTGCTTTTCATATTGAACTTTTAAATATTATTACAAGTTGCTTTCATTTGCTTGTGATATGTTTTGTGGGTGTTATTCCAGTTTCGGTTGTAAAGATGTGTCCTTGTCAACTGGCATCATTCTGAACAACCATCTCCGAAACTTCTACTTCGATACCAAGTACCAAACATGGACCCTTCCAGCAAATCAGTTATCACCCGGTAAACGCCCTCTATCGACCATGGGGCCAACTATCTTGGTTGATGACCAAGGCGATGTCAAGATGATTGTCGGAGCGTCGGGAGGGTTCCGCATCCCTACCTCCGTAACGTGGGTAAATAAAGGTCCTCATAATACATTTCTACAATACTGTGGATAGTTTAGGATTCCTTGGATTTCCTATACCACCAACCCATTCCTAGGCTACACTACTAACCCATGAGTGTAGCTCTATTGAATGACGCAGGATTAACATGATGAATTTGAGAAGCAGTGTGGTTTTCAGCCTAGCAGACCACGCGCAGCAAGAGCCATATATAAAACTTGCCAGACACTTAGGGTCATATTGCTAACCCGCTCAATTTTCTTAGTGGAAGATATTCGAAAAAATTAGAGATAATTAGATAATGACCTTTCTAACAATGTATTCTGACATGTTGAAGAGGGCTCCAGAACATAAAACACATCTGAAAGGGAGGCCTGGGTCAACCCCCCCCCCTCCATTGTATTCCACTAATGTTTAGCATAGGAACCTTTCTATAAAGATCACCCAAGGGAAACAGAAAAAGTCGCCACTGCAAACAGGGGACTGTTGAAGGCAGGCTCTATACAGTGTATTTCTTCTTTAAACCTTTGAAGACTATGCGACCACTACTAGACAGATGGCTTTTATGGAGAGGTGGTTACTAATATAGATTTGACTGCATATTTCTATGATTATTTTCTGGCAGGTCATCCTGAGAACTTTGATGATGAATGTGTCTTTGGACGAAGCCATCGATGAACCACGGATCCACAATAATCTTCTTACAAACACAGCCTACATCGAAAGAGACTTTCCGCAGGTAAGTGAGTGAACAAGGAGAATTCTAAAGTATACAAATATTGACTGCTTTGAGGGGCATGGTTGAAACTATAGCCCAAGTTGATCTCGAAACTGCACTGTGTCCCGAGATGAAGTCGAGGGGCATAGTCACCCGAAAAATAAGCAGTCAATATTTGTTTTGTATACCGCATTCTGAGTGTTTATTCCAAAAAAGTAGATACTTTAACGAAATATTCTTGTCGAATTTGAATGGAAAACATGCTAAAGTCATACGCATCTGCTGCGTCAAATCTTTTTCAGCGCAAGTGGAACTGTCAATTGAACGGTCAATATTTTCTGCTATACCGCACGGCAGTCAGTAGTGAATTTCATGCCAGCAAGTTCGACCATGCAATCAGAGGCCTAGAATCTAGACATGCGGTATATAACATATAATAGATAATAATAGTTTAACATGATTAAAGTTGTACAAAAATAGTTTCAGCTTCTGAAAACAACTATATGCACAATCATGAATGAAATGATATCATGATTACTCTATCGTTGAGACCTTTTTTGTGAGGTTCCATAAGGTATATAAGATTACGAATGTTCTTGAGTTTATAATGTCCCAGTGGTCATTGTTGTTGGTATAACATTGTGAGGGTCTGCAAAAGATACCTGGCTCGAATGCTCCCCAGGGTGTGGAGAAGGTGTAGATGGTGTATGCGTTGTGCGCTGGCAAACCTGAATCTGATGACTGGGATGATAGATGTTTCTGTTAAGCGCTTAGAGACACCACAGATGTATATTAGCCGGTTTAAAATTCCAGAATATTATTATCATTATTGTAATTATCATTATTTGGCCTTTAATCTTGATGATGATGATGATGATCATCATCATCATCATCATTAACATTATTATTATCAATATCATGTTTATTATAATTCAACAATGATCTTTTTTAAACCATGATTGTGACTGGAGGTCATTGATATTCATGGTTTCTTTTCATAGCTACTTGTATTTCATTTATGCAAGATCTCTCAAATATACAAAATTAATGTAGCTGCCCTTTTGCGTCTTTCATTTTCTTTTTATTCTTCATTCCTTTTCCCTTTCTTCTACTTTTCTAATTCTCATTCTTCTTCTTCTTTTTCTTCTTCTTCTTCTTGTTCTTCTTGTTCTTCTTCTTCTTCTTGTTCTTCTTGTTCTTCTTCTTCTTCTTGTTCTTCTTGTTCTTCTTGTTCTTCTTGTTCTTCTTCTTCTTCTTCTTCATGTTCTTCTTGTTCTTCTTCTTCTTCTTGTTCTTCTTCTTCTTCTTCTTGTTCTTCTTGTTCTTCTTCTTCTTGTTCTTCTTGTTCTTCTTCTTCTTCTTGTTCTTCTTGTTCTTCTTCTTCTTGTTCTTCTTGTTCTTCTTCTTCTTGTTCTTCTTGTTCTTCTTCTTCTTCTTGTTCTTCTTGTTCTTCTTCTTCTTCTTGTTCTTCTTGTTCTTCTTGTTCTTCTTGTTCTTCTTCTTCTTCTTCATGTTCTTCTTGTTCTTCTTCTTCTTCTTGTTCTTCTTGTTCTTCTTCTTCTTCTTCTTCATGTTCTTCTTGTTCTTCTTCTTCTTCTTGTTCTTCTTGTTCTTCTTGTTCTTCTTCTTCTTCTTCTTCTTCTTCTTCTTCTTCTTCCCCCCTCCCCCGTCCTCCTCCTCTTACTATTATATGTTATAAATTGTTAATCCTTTAATGTGCAGTTGCTGTTGCATGACTGTTGAATATTACTTTATCTGTACTATGTGGCAATGCAAATTTGAAGTTGCAATGAAGAATAATGAATGATATAAGTAAATGAATAAATAAATACAGTGACCACCATTAGATAGTATTTTAGTTTGCAAATCCTACAACCTGGTTAGCATAATATACCCTTTGTTTTCCTTGTTCTTTCCATAAATCCTGTAGAACATTGTGACGGCCCTGCAGGAACGTGGACACATCGTGGCCAACTCGTCTAGTTTCGGTGTTGTTCAGGGGATACTACGAACCTCTGAAGGAATAGCAGCTTATTCCGACCCTAGGAAAGGAGGCAAAGCTGCTGGCTATAGTCGGTCTTCAAGTTTACACAAGATCTATTCTCTCTATTTGTGGATAATGAGTTTAATCTCCACTAGGGTACTCACCAGCTTTCACTAGTCCACAAAAATAGCTTGAAGTTTTATGTGTCCCCCCTTTTTTTTGGAGGGGGGGGGGGGGAGCTTTAATGGAAATTCCTCTTTGAAGTTAAGGATACCGTTGCAAATAAAATGTATCGCAGCTGACAACTTGTAAATGGCACGATCTCACGGCAAACATGCATCAGGATCATCATGAAACCCCCCAAAACAACAGCAACAAGAAAAATGTTACTAAATAAATATAGTCAAGGGCGTAACAGGTACCTGTTATGAGGGGGGGGGGGGGCAGAGCCCAAAATTTCCCGGTAACTAGTCTATGTCTAGAATCTGTGGCGTATAGCTACGACTGCATATTAGGAGGACGGTAGTGCTCCACCGGCGTAAATCCAATTTGAGGAGTGGAGGATGAAAAACTTTTTAAACGATTTTTTCCCCTCTCACACACATTTTGATATCTATTTTGCGAGCGAGCGAAGCAAGCGAGCAGAAAATACCCACTTTTCCGGTTTTGAATCGCATTTTCGAATAAGAATTATAAAATATGACGAAAGAGCGAAGCGAGCGAGCCAAAAATAACCACTTTTCTCGATTTTAATCGCATTTTCGGATGGAAATCCTAAGATTTTGACAAGCGAGCGAAGCGAGCGAGCCAAAAATAACCATTTTTTTGTTTTCCGTAGCATTTTCAAATAGAAATTCTTAAATATGATGGTTGTTTATGATAGATATTCAGAATTTTTATTAACTGATTAATTAAAATATATTTTCTTCCTTAAAAAGTATGTCTGCATGGGGGGAAATTTTTACACACCATCCCCCCTCTCCCCGAAGTGGGGGTGATAGATCCCCCAACCCCCCCCCCCCGGAATTTACGCCAATGTAGTGCTCCCTAGAGGGGAGGGTGCAGGGAGGGGGGAGCTCCGACGTTTCTTTGAATTGTTAGTTGTCGGTAATTAAGTCTATCTTCTGCGGCGTAACTAGGATTTCATTTTAGGGAGATGGTAGTGCTCCCTAGGGGGAGGGTGCAGGAAGCTCCGACGTTTTTTCGCTGTCAGTTCCCGCTCTTCTTACGCTTTCTGCCTGTTATCGGGGGGGGGGGGAGGGGGCATACGCATAGCCAAAAATTTCCCGGTAATTTAGTCTAGAATCAGTGGTGTAGCTAGGATTTCATTTTAGGAGGACGATAGTGCAAAGCACGCTCCCTAGGCATGCATGCTAGGGGGAGGGTGCAAGGATGGTGATTTTCCCCTCCCGCGCGAAGCGCGGAAGCTCTGACGTTTCTTTGAATTGTTCGTTGGCTGTTCCCGGCCTCTTACATTCTCTGCCTGTTATCGGGGGGGGGGGGCAGAGCCGAAAATTTCCCGGTATAGTCTAGAAATAGAATATGCGGAGGTGAGCCCGCACCGCGAGTTGCTTGTTGCGAAGCCCTTAGCGAGTGGGGCCCAGGGTCCTGGCTTAGGGCCCCTGATGGGGTCTACAGGGAAAGCCACTGCAGGGGTCCAGGGAGTGGAGCCCCCGGAAACTCCGGGGTTTGGGTACTAAATTTTCCCTCATTTCTTTTGTTTCCCTTTGCCTTTTTTCTTTTTCCCCCTTTCCCTCTTTTCCCTCTCTCTCTTCTTTCTCCCCCTTTTCCTTTTTTCTTTCCCTTTCTCCTTCTTTCTTTTCCTTTCTTCTTCTTTCTTTTCCTTTCTTCTTCTTCCTTTCCCTTTCTCCCTTCCTTTTTCTTCCTTTCCCTCCCTTTCATTTTTTCCCGGTGGTTTGGTGGATTTTCCCGCTGAAATCCTTCAGGGGGGCACTCTGCCCCCCCCTGCCCCCCGGCTGTTACGCCACTGAATATAGTCCTCTGTAGCCTTGATTGACCTGCTCTCTGTCTTTATCTCCTTTTCTTTTTTTCTTTTTTTTTTAGCTATTCCCACTTTTTTTTTTTTTTTTTTTAATTCTTATATCTTAATTGTCCACTTGTCCTGTTTCCTTATTGTCTTTTTTTCTCCATGTTAATTTCCAAAGTCAGTGTTGGGCTCCTTTCATTTAAAAAAAAATAGATTTAAAAGGATAATTCTCGTATTTTGGGGGACCCATGCAATGCAAGCATTACTTTTAAATCAGGTTCCACCACTTTTGTTTTGTTATAAATTCCTTACCAATCATTGCGATAACTTCACTGTATTCTTGTTGTATACTTATGCTATTGTTCATATTTTGTTAATATTCACTATCAGTTGTCATGAATAATTTATTGTAAATTGTTAACGACTGAAAAGCAAGAGTGCAAAAAAATAAAATAAAATCGAAATCAAATCAAGATGGTGACGTTTACATAGAAACAGGAGAAAGGAGGAAATGAATACGAACAAAATTGACAATTATAACAAAAAGGAGGACATGAGATATTCAAACTTGGATCATTCTGCTTGTGATTCGTCACGTATTTTACAAATACTCATTGTAGTTGGTAAAAATTTCAGTCGATTTTAGCCAGTCCATCAATTCAAAACATATTTGATTAAATAGTTTTCTTTTCGGTTACAATTCTCTTCCCACTGTATTAAAGAATGTCATCATAAGTTTGACGATAAGGCCAAGTAAAATTGATTCCTAGTTTCTCGTCCGGATATTTTCAAATTGAGGAGGGGGGAGTTCCATATTATTTGATATTTGATATATATTTAGACATAATATGCTATTAGGACAATTGGAATACAAATTTCCTCTTCTTTTTCTCTCTTAGATGTTTCGTTTGATATTTCATTCATCTAAGCATCTAAGAGGCTCAAAACAATGTGAAAATGAAAGGTAATAATGGATTTTTTAACCTCAATATCAGAAGAGCCGAGGGGGGGGGGGGGAGAGAGTTTAGAGTAAAGAGAAAAGAAGAAGCAGAAGTAATAGAAGAAGAAGAAGAAGACTGCAACAGTAACACTTGTATTTTGTAGCATGCATGTAACTATACAGTGACAATGCCGAGATTATGAATTACAGTACGGTTTACAGTATATTTATTATGTTTTCAGGTAATCAAACAATGGTGAGAAGGTTCTCTCCCAGCCAGCAGTTTTCAATTTGGTATTAGGCATTTGTCATTGAGAGTAATCTTTATGCGTGTTTCATTATTTCGATATATTTCCAAACAAGTCACAAAAACCGATCCAAGGACTTTGGACTGATGGGAGAGGGGGATGGTCGATTAGCCGTTCCCTTTAGAGAAAAATTTTACTATTTGGGCCTCCTGAAAACAAAACAAAAAAAAGAGGGGCCCGAGCTAAGGTGTTCTAGGATACATCATCTCCGGCCTTTGCTAGATATATCACTCAAATGATCTTCGGATATACTCTATGAATCAACAAGAGATGATGACACTTTGATCTTACATAAACCCACCTCCCATCATCTTCATAATATTGTGTATAAATTTACAGTACTTACCGAATATCGTTAACATGCATGGACGCTGCGACAATAATTGATGATGGGTACATAGAGTAGATGATGGGGTATCCCCTATGGCCGCTCACGCAGGCAGCTTCACGGGAACCGTAGGTTAGGCGAGTATCACCTGTTCAATCATATTTTCATCACGATAATACTATGATTCGATCGGTTTGACAGAAAAGGATATTCAGTGGTGATGCTTTTTCTTTATTACCGGAAACAATGTTTTATAATAATCCCTGTGATAAGAGAGGGTGAAAAACGGTTCCATTCATGTTATAACAACACCTGGCCAAAGTGGAAGACACGCTTCATCACATTCTTTATTACTATCATTAAATTCACCAGGCAGCTCTCATTTTGTGTCGAAGTAGACCATTTTCTTTTCTTTTGGATTACACAATGTTTGTCGTTGTTTGTGTTTTGTATGCATACGACAAATTGTCATATGGCTGCGTCACACTTATTTAATCGTAAATTACATGAAATCATGAGGCCAATTGACAAATCGATTTTCATAATTTTCCCTAGAAAGTTGCTGAAAAGAATTTGTATTAAAATTAAACGAGAAAAAAGACAACCAAAACAAAATAATTAGACAGAAAAAGGCGTTTGTTTATTTATTTTTCTTTTACTCATTCAAACCCTTTCCAGAATTCAAAATTATCTCCAGTGAAAGACATACATGTATAATGATCTGTAACCTATAAACATGATAAATGCGACCCCAGAACTTGATGTCGAATGGAGGAAGTTATCTCTCATGGTTTCCCGTTCATTACCTCCGCCTGTCATAGTGGTAAAAGGGAAGCCAGAATTAAGAATCGTTAAGTGGGATAGGAAACACATATATAGAATATACAACAACAACAACAACAACAACATCGACATCCAACGACAGCAGCAACAATAACAGTAATAATAATATGAATAATAATGATGATGATGATGATGATGATGATGATGATGACGATGATGACGATGATGATGATGATGATGATAATGATGTGATATTAATGATGAAAGTTATGTATCAGGTTTCATGGGAAAAAATAATGTACTGACTTAAATTTATGGAAAACGATTCACCGAGATGTAAACATACATAGATACTGGTATGAGTCATGATAAGTTTTTTTTTTAAAAGAAAATATTTAATAGTGAAGAAGATAAGAACTTTTAAAGATGCTGAGTATGCTGAGAGGTGGAGATGAAGTCTTTCAAATTGCCTTTCCTACAATTTGATGGAAATTGCCTTGCAGTAAAAACGATAAGTTCATTATTCATTCCACTAGGCAGCAGAGAATTGATGGCTAGCGGCATTACATCCACTTGAGACGATTGTCATATGAACCTTCGAGAGTAAGGGGTTGGCGTAAAACATTGCTCCTGATTTCCAATGAAAGAAGACCCTTCATATCATTAAGACATGGGCAGAATGAATGAAAGCAATCTCTATCACGTTGTAGACCACTGATGTAAAGAGAATGCCGTGAAACGAAAGATATTCATATAAAATGTTACATACTGACATTATTGCCCATTATAGGAGAGTGCAACCCAGACATCAGTGTGCTTCCAGTGAATGAAGAAGAACAAGAAGAGTAAATGAAAGTTTGAGCAAAATCGGACAATCTGTTCCAGAGTTATGAACTTTGACATTTTAAGTATATCTTTATTATGGGGGTCCTTGAATTGGCAACTTTGCCAGCATCTGTGATAACTCTCCATTCATTTTGTACACAGAATTTAACATTTTCTTTATTTTCAAGAAAAATAAAAATTCTTTTGATTTATTGTTGGAGTATGACATGGCTATATCATTTCTGCAAGCATTTTGGGAAGAATTATGTTGATTCCTGGCTTGAAATTTTATATAAATAATTTTTTTGAAAAATTATGTACAAAATGAATTGAGAGTTGTCCATGATGACATCACAGATGCTGGCAAAGTTGCCAACTCAAGGATCCACATAATAGGGATTTACTGAAACTTTCAAAATTCATAACTCTGGAACAGATTGTCCAATTTTGGTAAAACTGTCACTGTTGACTCTTCTTGGTCATCTTTATTCACTAAGAGCACACTGATGCCTGGGTTGCATTCTCCTTTAAGATGAGAATTGATAAAGACAACAGTAGATGTAGACAATGCAGTAACTCGTCATGGTTTTCGAGATGCTCCTAATTATTACGGTATACGCTTTACGCAATCATGACATGGTAATAAACCGTGGACCGAGTCGACAATGCGAAGAGATTTATGGAGACTTTTCCTGTGTCTAGATCTAGGGAATAACCGAACTATCAATCTTTGTATTTACAATGATGAATTAGAATTTGCTTTTATACTTGAAGGAACCTCGTGATCACTGAACGAGATGCAAGGAAGTACGTATGCTGCTCTTTGACTGGGGTAATGCATCTACACTTAAATTGCATCCTAAAACAATCTTCCGTTGTCGTGTTTATGCCTTGTACCGAACCATTTATCATTCGAGTATTGTACAAAAGAAATCGTCTTACTTTTTCCCCTTATTATGCGTCTGAAGTTTAAAGGCGAATTAAAGTCCGGAACAGTTATTAGAAATAAAGATCTTGAGTGTTAATTAGATTAGCCTACATTAATTAAGCAAAGTGATAAGAATTTCCTTTTCACTTTTCCTCTCTTTTTCTTCTTCTTCTTCTTCTTCTTCTTCTTCTTCTTCTTCTTCTTCTCCTTCTTCTTCTTCTTCTTCTTCTTCTTCTTCTTCTTCTACTTCCTTTTCCTTTTCTATTTTTTTTCTTTATGATCTTATATCTTTTTATCCTTCTTCTACCTGTTATACTCCTCCTCTCATCCTCCTCCTTCTTCCTGCAATCCTCCTCCTTTTTCTTCTTCTTTTTATTCTTCTTCTTCCTCTTCTCCATTCTCTTCTTTTTATTCTTCTCTTCTTTCAAATTCTTTTCAATTCTTAATTGTCGTCAGTCATAATATAGATTGAAAATCTCAAAGCAGTGTCATTAATGAGTACAAAATTGAATAGTCAGAAGAACAGAATGCTTACATGACCGAAATAATCATGTGTCTAGCCAATGTCCTGGCCGAAACATTGATTTGACATTCTGATTTCATGTGTCGATCCTCGTTAAGAATTGTAAAATCTAGGCTACGATCAATAGCACAATTGGTGTAGCCCTACGAAACGCTTTCGTAAGATTCGCAAAGGCTGCATTTTTTCGTGGCGCCTTTTATAGTTCTCTCTCAGAATCGTATAACAAATATGCATTTTCTAGCTCAGGGTACGATAGTCACTTGCACGTACACACAACTGATGATCACTGAGTGTGTGCGTATGCTAGAAGCAGGTTCAAGCGTTCAAGTGTGCGTGAGTGTAATATGAGTTTGTGCGTTGTGTGAGTGTGCGTGTGAGTGTGTGTGCGTGCATCATCCAGACTAACGCGAATTGCGCTAACGATATGAGAGGCGAGTGCATGCAATCCTCAATCGTAGGAATGATGATAGTTTCTTTTAACATCGTGCGCAGAAAGCAGAAGATGTAGGTTCTTTTCTTGTTCACTGACTTCAACAAGTTGGATTATATACGAGATGTTGAAAACCATTATAAACCTCACCTCTGTCTCTAATATTGGACGTGGATTTATAATCAGAGGAACAGGCAAATAAATTAACATCTTTTCCAGTTTTCCAGGTAAGTTGTCTGTGTTCACATAAAAGCAAATGCTCAATTATCATGTAAATTTCTATATCATAGTCATCGATGGCAGAATTATCAACGAATTTTGTGATAAAATTCCTGTAATTACTGATATTTCTTTTTAGAATTAAACTGTATTTTGCATAGGTTGTATTGAATAGAATGCTAATGCATGGTTTATAAATTAATATCTTGTGGTTTGAAGAAAGCAAATTTGTCTTTTTAATTCTGCGAAACGCATGAAGAGCATTATTTCTTCAGTTGAATCTGTATCCTTTTTAAAAAAAACATTCCATCATCGTTATATTCATCTTGATCAATCTTGTGATATCATATTCAAAACGAGAGAATTCTGTGAACTAATCTAAATGAGGAACTTACGCGGGATAGCACAATGTTTTATTGTCGACTGGTGAGGAATTCATATCGAATGGCACAAGAATGCAGAATTGAAGTTCGTCTCGTCCTTCCCGGAAAGGACTCACGCTATCAAGACCTTTGTGCTTCTTATGCATTATTCTGAATTAAATCGAATTTTCCTAGAAGAACAGTTTAATACAGGACGACAGGAAGTGTATAGTACATAGGAAATGATATGAATTCTACCAGGCTAACTGCTATACTACCTGTAATCATCTTGAATTCTTTTGGAATTAGTCTGTATGTTTGACTGACATTTATACGAGCAAAATTTGATTTCTCGTATTTCTCATCTAGTATTCATCCATCAAGAGGGTTTCGTGGTATGATATCTTCATCATATTCATTAGAATAGGTCTGTCGCTGTCCTAGCGCAAATAATTAATGAGTGGATAAAAGTATGGTCTTCAGATGATCTGTACAATTCAGAGTCAGGCACATGATAATTACTACACTTAATACAATGAGATATAAATCATAGACAGCAGTATTTCTATACGTATTTTTATTTTCATAGTAACTTTGATCAAATCGAGGGTGATGTAAGTCACTTGACCCCACCCATTACTTCTCCGGAAAACAAAGTTGGAGTAGTGGAAAGCGAAAGGGAAATATACTTCATTCATCGCTGTCTTATTCAAAGAGCCTTTTGAATCGTCCACTCTTTTCTTCTGCTATCTTTTCAGTGGTTCGATATTTCCATTCTATTTCATATCTGTTCTTGAGCTTGTGTCATGACCATCAGTATACCATACATAATCTCTCTCTTCCAATTTCTCTTTCAATCTCTCTCTCTCTCTTTCTCCGTTACCTCTCTCATTTGCCTTTTTTATATCTCACTCTCTCTTTTTCATTCCCTGTCCCCCGGTCTATCTCTCTCTCTCTCTCTGTCTCTCTCTTTCTGTGTCACAAGGGATATAGATACCATTTTCAAAGCCAAGACATTGATTTATTGTTACCAAAAGGACAGGCAGAGAGGGAGACTATGCCAATCTTTTATTTTTTTTTCTTTTGATCGCTTGTCTGAGTATAGTAAAGAAATTTTCTAATAAATTCAAGTGTTTTTCAGTAAAAACTGTATGGCAAACAAAAAGGATTTGTCAATGCATTTTATACCCATGTTTCTTTTAAACTAGCAAGTTATTTATATATAGATTATTCCTGTTTTTGTCATAGTGTTTTTTGTGGTACCGGTAAGTTAGGCCAAAAAAGCAAAGATTCCAGGACATCTTTTTTTTTTTCTCTCTCTCTTTCTCTGTTTTATTCAGGCATGTAGCAAAGAAAATAGCCTCATACTTATATCAGTAAAGTGATTTCGAATTTACGCTATAACCTGCTTATAATATCAAGTTACACAAAACATATAAACATAGTTTTTTTTCCTCATAGCAGGCCATTACAAAGAATGATAGTAAAAGAAGAATAATTTTGGGGTTATTTCGTCGAGAAAAAACACTGCTTGTACGTACATGTAATAGCACTGAACAACTAAGTATTGTGTTCTTAGGAGAAAGAAAGTAATGAATGAAAAGTAATTATGAAATAAAATGAAAAATCTACATTTACGACAAACGACAAGGTGAAGCATATCACGAAGATATTGCTATCTTTACAAAGAATGATAATCTAAAAAAAAAAATCATAACATGATTGTAAAGAATTGAATCAAGGGCAAGTATGAATACCCTAGTGTATTAGAAATCATGTTAAGATTACGTAATATGTTATTGTAATGTTTTCCCATTTCAAAAGGTGATGCACAAACCTAAAGAAGTTGCCTTGCATTGATTTTCTTGTTAACTTGTTAACAGGCCTATGCGATCACGTTTCTTCATTCTTCATTTTATTTGATCTAAATTTTCACTCCGAATGACATCATACTTTGTGATGTAAGGTAACATTTTCATGCCATACTCACTTAAAATGTTCAAGAATTGTAGATGATAAAAATAATAATAATAATAATAATATGTAACATTTATATTGCGCTTAATACAATGTTTCTAAGCGCATGAGAAAAAGAGAGCAAAAGAGAAAAAAGTGGAAGAACACATATAAAATAAATTAACTAAGAAGAGGATTGCCTAACAAGATGAGTCTTAAGAAGTGTTTTGAATGAGTCTATAGTGGAGGCCTCACGAATGTAGATGGGAAGATTGTTCCAGAGTTTTGGGGCAAGGGAAGAAAAGGCACGATCACCATAACGGGTCATGGTACGGGGTCCAGGAGATAGTTGCAGGTGGGCAATAGAAGCAGAACGGAGACGTTGAGTTGCTGAAGAAGATGATGAACGGAGAGAAATGAGACTTTGAAGATAGGATGGAGCTAGACCGTGAATGATTTTAAAGACAAGAAGAAGAACTTTGAAGATAATTCTTTCATGGATCTGGAGCCAGTGAAGAGAATGTAGAACTGGGGAAATGTGTTAAGATTTTTTAGTTAGGGTAATTAGTCTAGCTGCAGAATTTTGGATCCTTTGAAGGGGCGCTATAGTCGAATATGGGAGACCAGCAAGTAAACCATTACAATAGTCCAAGTGTGAAGAAACAAAGGCATGTACTATTCGCTCAGTAGCTGATTTGTCGAGATATTTTCTGATCTTTCTAATTTTACTAATACCCCATGAAGCGCAACGGCAAACATTTCTAAAAATCTAGGTAAAATCCACATTTTATGATTTTTCTTGAGGTTCGTTTTAATACCTCCAGTAGTCTATGGCTTTGTGATTTATACAACGAGCAGGATCGGAAGACTACTCAATATGCATGAATTTAAAAGGATTATATCTATAGATACTAAAATTGGTTAATTTGCATTTTAATACCCCGTTAGGATTAAATGGTCAGTATAGATCTTACCACGTTTTCATTTGCTGTTATACATGTATATATTTATCCTTTCTACATTTTTCCCAATCTCCGAAATATATTATTCATATCAAATGGGCTTTGAAAATATGATTGCATTAAGCGAACAGCATTTACCACTGATTCTGAATCTTTGAAATTGTAATTGTATGCTGATCTCATTATTCTATGCTATTCTATTTATATAAAGTCACATGGTTTGGAAAAGAAGACAGAGGTAATAGCTAAGTTTTTTAGTTCATCTTTTTCTTTTCCAGGTGTCCATATTACTCTCCTTACATTCTGCGATTGCTTGGTACTTTGTTTTCTTTAACCTTGCATATATATATATATATATATATATATATATATTACAATACATGAATAATACAAACGAAATATGTAACAAAAATATACAATTATAATACAGTTAGAATATCATACATAGTTCACACTAAAAAAACCCATTAAAAACAACTAATAATGACAATAATAATGATAATAACAATAACATGAAAATGAAAATAATGAAAACACCAGGAAAATTAATTTCACTCTGAATGACAGACACAAAGAATGGATGACGTGGGTTTTTATTCCTCCTAACCCTTCATGATCTCATCAGTTATCTACTACAAGACTTAGTGAAAAATTATATTGCTTATAGATTAATTTAATAACAAACCATAAATATTGAGAGGTTACTGAAACAAATAAAATTACGTAAAGATTGGAATCATACGTGGAATTAAGACATATTATGTGATGTATTTTGTACAGCTGCAACTGTTCGATTCATCGAATAGATATCGACAATATAGGATCAAACTTTCAAACATTGCGGTTTCTTGGCAACAAGAAACACTCCTTCTTTATCCTCTCTCTCTCTCTCTGCTCCAGCTCCCTACCTGTAACTATCCACCTAAGATATACATACCTATTACCCCTATCGATGAAGCAACTAATAAGCTGTGAAGTTATTTTTCAAATGAAACGCAAAAAAGTGCCACAGCCTCTGGATAGAGGTGAATATTGATTCAGGCGATACGAATACAGCTTTAAATGAAGCATGTTTCCTCTAACGGATTAGGACAAATTACAATCATTATTCTGCACCTGCCTTTTGTAAGCTATTTCCCACGATATCTACAAGAAAAAAAATTCTCAGCAATATTCACACTATGTAAATACTTCATGAATTGTAATCAATCAGATTATACATACTTCATGGAGTCAAATGCATCAGTATCCTTTAAAAATCCCTTTCCATGTTTTGGCGTTGATATGTCGTATCTATTAACGACCCACTTCTTTTTCGAAGTGCGTAACCTAGATCGATGGCATGTATAATATTACCCACAAACTTTACTAATTCCTATACCAAAGCAATATACCTTTTAAACTGCTTACCACATACATTTTGTTAACATCAATGGAAAATAAGGGAAGTCTCCTGCACTGAAAATTGATTTTTTTTTTCCGCAAACCATAAAGAACATAATCCCAAAGGTTTTTATACTGAAAGCTTTCATTTCCAGTAGAACATAACAACATCATTACAACATAGAACAGTCAACTGAAGTATACGTATAGGTTAAAACAACGGGAGAGAACAACTGTTAACTCGGATACTCTTGGCAAATTTTGCATTAAGCAACGATCGATAATCAACTGAAATGAATGCATTCTCTTTTTTGTGAAAAGAAATTGATATTGATGTATGAGAACATTTCAATTAGTGAATAAAGATCTGAATATTGATAAGAAGAAAAATTCATGCAGTATGTGTGCATGAAAAAAGCATCATGTTGAATTAATGCAGTTCGAGTAGCCTATCTGAATGCGAAGATAAGAAAGTGCAAAATTACGACTGTACGGCAAAAAGAATATTCTTACTATGTAAACTGTTTTTATCATAATTATATTATGAAGGGCAATTCCACGATTAGTAACGTTATATTTAAAGACATTTTCATACCTTTTGGTACAGTTAATTCAATATCGATTTCATTTCAAGTTCTAATCTTGTTACAACATATTCACCCACCCTATGTCTACAATACATTAAAAAGAAAGCAATAAAATGATAATGTCGGAGCTGTAATCAGAACTTTTAACCTTGGGTTAAAAGTCACAAGAAAAAAATCAATGTTTTTGAAAAAAAAATCCCCCCTTACTGTGGCGTAGCTCAAACTCAGAGCCATATCAGTTTTACTTCTTATATGATGACAACTTTTTACCCACGAAGTTTAAAAGTTTACCTCTCAATTTGTTTTATGTAGACCTCAAAATCTTGGTTAGTCACGTTACGGTATAGTCATGTTACATCTTGTCCAGCACTATATAATTCAGATTTTTATACCTTTTCCTGCAACTTATTTTTGAATATTTTTCTTTTAATTTGGTGTGATATAATAATCCTCAGATTATCCAACTGAAAAATATACAAAAGTAACAACAGTTTTCTGTCTAAGTCTAAAAATATTGTCCCATATATCTATCTTTTTGTCTGGTTCGGATTCTCCTATAAGGAGACATTTTGGGACAAAAAAAAATGGCGAGTATGAAACCCCTTTGCCAATACAACTTCTATATAAATTTTAACCCAAAAATTTGACCTGAATTTGAGATAGAGCAAAAATAAAGTTTCGGGCGATGTCCACTTAATCATGGAATTGCCCTGAACCTTTTTAACACATGCACATACTAAGCACCCCTTTTTATTCCCCCTCTTTTTTGTTTGTTTGTTTCATCTTTATTTGCACTTGTCAATGGAAGATAGATGTTTGTGGTTGTGGTTGTGGTATTTTAGAGGCACTTCGGATGTAGAATCAAACTTTCACTTTCCTTTACTCACTGTTGCCATGATTCACTTGACAATGTTGATTTTCATTTATATGCTGACGATGTTCAATTATATTATTCCTTCGATCCAAAATCTCCAACTAACTTTCATAATGCAATTTCTTTGATAGAGAATGTTTGCGGGAAGTTAATGAATGGATGATAAGAAATAAGTTACTCTTGAATGAACAGAAAACAGAATCATTATTGATTATTTCTCCTAGACTTAGGCATTATTTACCTGATCATGTTAAATTGCTAATCGGTGATGCCATTGTTAAAGCTGCTGAGTCTGTCAGAACTCTAGGTGTTGAACTGGACTCGCCTCTAACCATGTCTAACCATGTAACTTCACTTTGTAAGACAATTAATTTTCATTTATACAATATATCTAGGGTCAGGAAGATGTTGACGGATGAGGCATGTCATCATTCTGTTCGTTCACTGGTGTTAAGCCGTCTTGATAATGCAAATTCTCTTTTGATTAATAATAATGTTTCCGATATTGAAAGACTATGTATGAATTGAGAATCGTGCAGCCCGTATCATTTCAAAAGCCAGAAAGCATGATGATGTGTCTCCTCTGCTTAAAGAACTTCACTGGTTGCTGGTCCAAAAGAGAATAACATATAAGATTGCTTTGTTTGTTTACATGTCCATAAGTAACTTGACTCCACACTACATTTCGAGTTTGTTTCCTCCAGCCCAACAATCTAGTTATTCATTACGTTCAAGAACAGATCCTCTCCGTTTACTAATTCCAAAAATGAACTCTAAGAAAGGTCAACAATGCATAGCATCGGCGTAAATCCACTTTGAGGAGTGGGGGGGGGGGGGGGGGGGAGATCGACTTTTTTGCCGATTTTCTTTTCTGTCGAACTCACACTTAAGTATAAACACACGCCCTCACCCACCTGCATAGACCCCCTTACACACATTTTAATTTTTATCTTGTGAGCGAGCGAGCCAAAAATGACCACTTTTCTGGTTTTCAATCGCATTTTCAAATAGAAATTCTATAATATGATGAGCGGGCGAAGCGAGCGAGCCAAAAATAACCACTTTTCTGGTTTTCCATCGCATTTTCAAACGGAAAATATTAATATAATGATGAGCGAGCGAGCCAAAAATAAGCGCTTTTCTGGTTTTAAAAATCGCATTTTCAAATGGGAATTCTAAAATATGATGGTTGTTTATGACAGATTATTAAAAATTTTATTAACTCATTAATACAAATATCATTTCTTCCCTAAAAAGTGGAAGGGGGATATTTGTACACGCCACCCCCCCCCCTCTCAAAAAAGTGGGGGGGGGGGGGGGAATAAATACCCCCCCATCCCCTCCCCCGGGATTTACGCCAATGATGCATAGGTTTCAATGGTCCTATAGTATATGGAATAGTCTCCCCATTTGTATCCGTTCATGTCATTCAGTCCAATTATTCAAAACAAACTCAAAACCTATTTATTTTCTCAGTAATCCTATCTTTATATATTGTAAGCACTTGGAGAGCAGAATTATAGTTTGTTGATTTCACATATTGCAAAGCGCTTTGAGCATGTTAATGGAAAGGCGCTATATACCAAAATGTATATGTGTTTGTATTTTCAGACTAAGTTTCGTTTAAAATCTGTTCGAACGAATATATGGAAGTTATAGGCATTCCTTCGTATGATGAGCATGAATATCGCAGATCTCTGAATTTAAATAATTGATCTACAGAGTAATGCTAGTCACGTTTAGTTGCGAATCGGCTCAAGACGGTTATTGGTTGTAATATTTTTTTAATATCGTCGATGCGGTCCCACGATGCATGTACGATTGAGACAGTGCAAAAAGACTGAAGCTAAACACGTCGATCATCATTACTAAGGCCTTTAAAGATATGAGAAACTATATGGCATCTGTTTTCAGAATCAACAATCATGCTGATCGATAAGGCGACACTTCATCCTTATTTAAGGTACACGTACCAGTGCTTTGAGCATTTTGTAAAATGGAAACTGCGCTTTATTTATATCAAGCATCATTATCACATCATCATCATTATTATCATTTCATTTATCACTTGAGTTATTGCAGCATCTAATATTGACATGCTATCAAAAGGTTTTGTGATTTCAGTAGTCCCGCAGCCTTAAAAGCTGTAAACGATCTTGGCTAAATGCTGTGGGGAAAATGATTGGATGTCAACATCATTTAAATCCCTTTTCTTTTCTTTTTCTTTCTTTCTTTTAAATCTTGTGATTTTTAACAGCTTTTCGTTGATGACCCCACTATGCCCCGTGAATATGTGACGATGTGAGTAGGAGATGTTCTAGATGTATTGATCGTCTTCTGCAAGCTGCCATGTACTCTCCCAACGGAAGCGAGCTCTTTAATGCGACAGTTACTCCATCCTCCCCGGGGCCGAGCAGCGTGGCGGTAATACGAGCTACCGCTGCCATTCTCATTATGGTGTTAGGTGTGATAGGAAATGGAACGATCATTGCTGTCATAGTGAGAACTCGTTCACTACGCAACATCACAGGTATATCAGCACCCTTTCAATCTCCTCATTTTACCAACTCTTTCTGCCCCACCCCCCCCCCTTTTTAAAAATATCTTTCCGCATTTTTCACAATCTCTCTCTCCCTCTCTCTCTCTCCCTCTCTCTTTCTCCCTTGTCATTTCTCCAGCTCATCTTTCTGAATAAGTGTTGTTAGCCGTTATTACAATTCCCCTGAGCAATACATAAAAAATTTACTAGAGATTTAGAGATTTACTACTAAGTTGCTTTCCATGCATACATAAGCATGTTCCTGACTATAATTACTGTGTCAGGCTCAAGTACCATTCTCCGTCTACCGAATTACGAAGTGAATACAAATCTGTAGAAAACTAGTTTGCTTAGGGTTGTGCAAACAGATCGAAAACACTCATCTCGTGATTAATTTCTGATTGGCAGGTGTCTTTTTTTCGTAGGTTGTTTCCGGGGTTGTTGATTTAATAAAATCCCTTTTCATGCCTTTATCGTTGTTTCCCCTCTCTGTATCAAAATCCTGTATTTTGTTATAGTACCCATTCAAAGGAAATCATAAATATGGCAAATAATGTATCACTAGAAACTAATAAGTTAACAGGTGGCGATCATACAAGTTTTACGTCAACTATTTCGGGCGATTAAAATACGATACAAATAAAACCACTTCCCATCATCTGGGATATAGGCGATTCGCCAGAAAAACACGATGTTTTAATAACGTCATATATAGAATGCATCGATCCTGCCCAAGCAGACGACATCCCATAAAGAATGAACATAATTCCAATGCAATTATTTTTATAATTAATTAATTTTAGAAAGAATTAAGTGTTTTGAACGTGACCGGATTTCACACCATTCTGGAAACGAAACCGATTCTGATTACTAAAATCTTTCATTTATTTGTAAATATACCTGATAAGGGTTAATGAACAATCAAAGAAACCACACTTTGATCCCGCCGAATGATAGCATGAACAGTATTTTTTTTTTGTATATGTTTTATTGGAATCAATCATACATACATACATAACACAACAAAAGAGAATACCGTCCATGCTTTCATTCGTCGGGATTTTCGTTTAGAGTGAGGCAATAGATTAAACACTTAGAATGACGCTAGTAAAGTAAGAGAAATAACTGAAAAGAAGATGACAAACAGGCAGTGAAAATTGTGAGATGTTATGGGGACATCGTCTGCTGGGGCAAAGTATACGTCCAACCTGTGACGTCACACATCTCAGCAGCGTTCAGAGAGCTCTTCAGGTGCTATATCAGGGCTGTGTTTATCGGTTTTTAAATTGTTATAAAAAATAATCATTAATCCGAATGTTTCCAAGGATCGAATTTTGATAACCTTGTCTAATCAAAGCTCCACCTGTGCAATAATGAATATAAAGTCACTTTCTAAAATCAATTCATATCTACTTTAGATTCTGTTTCAGTAGGGTAGACATTAATAACTCATTTTCAGTGTCATGAACAGAAAAGAAAACAAACAAAAACATTACTTTCTCCACTTCATGTAAAATTCATTTCTATACTTATCTTCATATATGCCTTAAAGATTAACCAAACTGACTGAAATAAAGTCTACGTAGATACTAGTATTACACGTGAAGGTATTGCTTTGCATTTGAATAATGCAGACGAGTCCTTGGTGTTCGCTGTGCACGCATGACAGGTTTGAATGGGAAAGGACGTATTTCTTCAGGCCATCTTTCTGCGAGAAATTGAAATAATGGTTAGTTTTAAGTGGCAAGATGCATCTTAAATGCAATAGTGTACATACTGAGAAACCGATCGTTGATTATGTTATTGGCTTCCGTGAAAGGCATGAGTACAGTTAATTGACTTCTTACTGGAAATTCTTTAAGGGGACGTTAAACAGCCCATACTTTACCTTTTTCACGTTCAAGGAAGTAATCTTTGAAAAAAAACATATTCGCTTTCTGCAAAATGGAAGGTCGAATGGAGTTTTTTCTTTATGTCTTTATTCAAAGATTTTTAAAAACAATTTGACAACCGAGAAACAACAAAAATTTGGTAATGGTCAATCGAGTCAATCAAGGTGTGTTAATTAATATAGACATAAAGTAGAGGAGATTTAGATGCTTTTAAAGAGGATTATTTGTGGCGGAATAAGAATATTAGGATGAAATCTCGATCCTGTTTTTATTACCCTATATGGTTAGAAAAAGGAATTACGAATGCATCTGACTTGTTATGTGGCAATATAATAAAACCATACCTTTTGATGAATTGGCGTTAGAATTTGGTCTACCAAAGAGCCACAGAAGAAATATAGTTCTCTGATCAAAGCTATACTTCCTGAATGTTTTAAAATTGTATTTGAGATAAGGAAGGTAAAGAAGGTTCCAAACCATGCTTATGAAAATTTCAAAGAAACTGTTGATTGTATTAAAGCACAAGAAAGGTAGAAAAATGCTTTAGAGTTACACGATTTTGATTTTAGTTGGTCTAGGAAAGACTACTTAAACTATTAGAACATCTATAATAGATGTTCTATAGAACTCAGATGAGAGTATTCACTTCAAAATTTTCCATAGTTCTCTTGTACAAAGTTTTTTGTTCAAAATCAAACGTTCTGATTCAAATAAATGTCATTTTGTGAAGAAGAACCGGAAATTCATTTCCATTTGTTTTACGAATGCATAAAGGTCAGACTTCTTTGTCTAAATTGTATAATCTTACAATATAATAATAATATTCTGCATTTATATAGCGCCTAATACGTCTCTCTGAGTCGTGTCTAAGCACTTTACAGAAATATTATTACCCCTGTCATCGGATTCATGCAGGCTTGCCAGCCACACATTGTATGCACCTACTCCACTCCCAAAGGAGCATTCCAGCCAGTCTCCATTTTACATGCGCTCACAATGCTTAACAAATCACAATGACTTTCGCATCCTACCGGGTACCCACTTAACACCTTATCTTATTAATCTTATCATTCTTATCAACAGACACATGAATCCCTCTAGGCAGTTTCGAAATTCAACTCGTTTTTTGGTATTGATGATTGGTTTATAGCCAGTTGGTCTACTACCACCACGGCTAAACCCATTTTGTCTACTGTCATTTTGGTCTAAGTGCGGTTTAGTCCAATCATCACTTGGTCTAATACCCCTTGGGCTAATCAAATAGTCTAATTGCCACATCGTTCACTTAGTTTTCCTCATTTCGTCTAATGACTGCTTGGTCTATTACCAGTTCGTCCAATCAGATAGACTAAGTGGTGCTAGACCAAGAGGGTATTGGACGAAATGGTCATAGCCTAACTAGGAAATTAGACGAAATGTTAGATGGACTAAGTGGCAATTAGACCAAACGGTTACTAGACAAAGTGGGAGTAGACCAAATGTCTAAGTTTTTTTTTTTGTATGAAGTTTTATATCAATAGATCTCTTGAAGCTTCAACATGTTAAAGGTTCCTCAAATGGAAATCTTGATGCAGTCTTCTTTTGAAGCACTTTCGCTTATGAATAATGAGTAAAGTCACTTTCATGTATCTGCTAAAGTAGTTAAACAATACATATTTTTTACTGTCCTGCTCTCTTTATTCATCCCTTTTCTTCTCTCATAATGATACCTAGGTGTGTTTCTGGTGAATCTAGCTGTAGCTGATCTGTGTGTTGCTATGTGGACATTACCTTTCATCATTGATGCTGCTATCTTAGGCTGGTGGAGATTTGGTGATACCTGGTGTCAAGTGTCAGGTCTTCTTGAGATTCTCTTCACATCAGCTTCAGTCTCTACCCTAGGTCTCATTAGCTATGACAGGTCAGTAAATCTCCACCCTCTTTCATGAAAACTTGTCTTTAAAAACACCAACAAACAGGCACGTAGCCACGGGTGGGGGGCTCGTGCCCCTTCTCCCCCCCCCCCCAAAAAAAAAAAAATTCCAACGTTTGTGTTGAAATTTTATTGTATGAAAAAATAGAACACACAAGAGGTATTTATGTCAGAAAGTCTACCATTTTGCATAACCCTCTCAGATAAGCAGTTTTCTAAAGGGAAGGGAGACACAGAACGGCGTTCACTATTCAGTTATGTGCCCCCCCCCGAAAAACAAAACAAAACAAAACAAAACAAATCAAATCAAACTCTTGCTACGGCCCTGCAAACAAACAAACAAACAAAATGCTATGACAAATTTGCTCCCTGCCAATCAAGTGATATGATTTCAGTAGCTTTATCCCAGTAATAGTACATGAGATTGTATAGGTGTCATGGTCTAGTGGATTCGTCTCCGGACTCTAGACCACAAGGTTCAGATTCAGATCCTTTCAGTCTGTTCCGCTTGTGATGAATTTTATAAACCTATGACTTATTTCTTGTGTACACACATATCAGGTAAAACTTGCATGGAGTGCGCTCTCTCACGTAATATCTGCCTGGCTTTCCTCTAGTAGCCCAGTATATTGTAGTGATATCGATTTAAAAAAAAAAATGTATATTGTAAATTGAGGTTGGGGGAAAAGGAATGCTAGTGCATGTAAAAACGAAAATTTGCCAAGATTGATGTCTTAAGCAATCATAGTTGTAAATGTATATTTTAATCATTCTACGTGCATATCCTTACCCGAGGTGATGTAAATGGAAATATTCAAAAAGTGTTTCGGTTTCATTACTGACAAGGGAATAAAAGAAGAAAAACCAAGAAAGAAAGAGAGATGAGCAAAAGAGGGAGGAGAAGGAGAGAGAGGAGAATGAGGGAGAGAGGGGGGAGAGAGGAAGAATGAGAGTGTATATAAGGATCTGTGAGATGGAAAGGAAGAAACAGACAGAGATAGGAGAAAAGATGAATATTAAAGTAAAGTAAAACCAAATTTTCACCATGGGCGCAGGGTTTTTCAGAATCAACTTTATGCATTGCAATGTGCTTGCATCCTAAGTAGTTGTGTCTGTTCTCTTTGTTCCCGTTATTTTCTTTTTTTATTTCTTGTCTGGAGAGTCAGAGGATGTATAGTAGACGGATCCATTAATAATCGGGACATCTAAATGTCGCCATGTATTCCTTCGCTGTAAAACCAACATCTGATCCTTTCTCCTGAAACTTTCACTCGGTGCATTAATCTGACTTGTCTTTTTTCTGTTTGTTTTCAGGTTTATGAGCATAACATTTTCCGTGTTATATTCTCTGTCCTCTTTACCACTTAAGTTTGGAATTGCTTTCAATCGTCTCAGCTAGTATATGTTTAATCTGCCTTCCCCTCCTCTCTCGCTCTCTCTCCCTCTCTCTCTTTCTCCCTCTCTCTCTCTTTCCCTCTCACCCTCTCTCTCCCCTCTCAGTCTCTCTCTTACTCTCTCTCTTACTCTCTCTCACTCTCTCTTTCTACCCCTCCCTCTCTTTTTTTTCTCTTTCTCTCCCTTCCTCTCTCACCTCAGCTTCCTCTTCTCCATTCTCTGTCTCTCTCTTTACGCACATATTTCTCCGTCACTTCTATATTCACTTTCATTATTTCCCTAAAGAGATTTATCGGATTGGTGAAGTTCTATACAAAAAAGGATTTTCATCTTTTAACAATCAAGTGATTGTGAAAAGAAGAAAATCGCCTTTTGTTGTTCTCTTTCATTATTTTTTCCTACTTTCTGTTCTGTCAGCTATCAACGCTATCACATTCATTTTTAAATCACTGACAACATGTACAACGTTGATTCCAATAATCGGTATTTTCATGTTACAAATGTCCATCAGGTCGTTACAACGATATCACTGGTGAAAAGAAATACAAACTCTTGGAAATACTTGCCGAGATGAGTAAAGTTATAACGTCAACAAAATTTTCAGCACTATTGTGCAAAACAGAGCATAATGTTAAGAAATTCCCATCTTTCTTTCTTCTTAACGATTGAAAAATCATTATGTTGGCAATAACAAGTTTCAACTTTTTAAAAAACGCGACGATAAAGGCCTCACCGGCAGGGCTGAATAAAAGACATTTTTTATTCTAATTTCTAAACGTTATTTAGGTTTTGATTGCTGAATTAATATCATTGGAAACAATATGGAAAATATGCCGACGCAGTATTATGTAGCGATGGTTTGATCAAGGAATGGGCAAAACGTTTGGGATGCGTGCTCCTCAAAATGTACAAGTAGCTCCTCAGTCGGATAAGAGGATATATCGAGTACTGATTGAACTGAGTCTTAATAGAATTCATTTTAGCCAGAAATGCATAAGGTAATGGCTGAAGATGACAATATGAATCAATCACGTGATGTCAGTCTATCGTCATAGGATGTAAGACCAGGATGTAAGATATCTCGGTCACGTACAGAAGTCGAACTATTCAAGAACACTAGAGATAGAGACGTGACCGTTATACTATCATGAACCATGTGTTACGAGACGGACGTGACTTCATGTTTCTGAGTCTGTAAGATTTTGTGCATTATATGCCTGTTGCTCAATATGAATTTCACTCACGAAATAAGATTCAAACGTGTTTACAATTTTCATGATTTTATCTCATTGTACCTTAGTACGGTAAATTCAACTAGCAGTCCTTATGATTTGCACCTGTATTAGAGAATAAGATCTCTCTACAGCTTTCTTCTTAAAGATTGCATTTATATCGAATCACATTTTACATATTGGGTTAGTGCTTCTATTTATTCATCATGTCCACAGCCTCGTGTCATTTTTCTCCTTACATGCAGACTAACTTGATGATAGAACTCATTAAGTTAAATGCCAGGGAGCACTCTTCTGGAAATTGCTAATGGCAAACATCTCCGGCGCAATTAAGCCGAATATTTCTTACTTGATATCTTAGTACTCGCAGTAAGATATAGATTTAATATGAAATGTAATAACTGTTTCATCTATATCATGATATTGATATATCATATAAATTCAGTATCTCCCTTTCTTTTCTAGCTTCTCTCTCTCTCTCTCTCTCTCTCTCTCTCTCTCTCTCTCTCTCTTTCTCTCTCTCTCATACTCCTACACGGGGGTCTCAGTTGTTGGATTTGTGTGGTCACTTTTAATGCATATCAATATTCTGCAGACATTTTTTCTTGGATAATTTGTTGTATATCTTACCGCTAAAATTTAACCGTAGGCCTACATGCTGTAAACCACACCCACCACTTACGTGCCATTTAAAACGTTAAATGTCTCATTAAAACCATAATATAAAACCACAGCACTCTGCATAAAATGTATTTAGTGCTCTCCCACTTTGTTACGTTTGTTAAGTAAAGACTGACAATAAAATGGAAAGGAACAAGGGCAAGTTCTGTGAAGATGCAAATGGGAAACGAAAAGAAGAAGTTCGATCTTATCATGCTAATCATGAGTGGAAATGAGAAATGTCAGAAAATATGGAAAGTGTCATTTTGATTCAACGCTCCAGTGTCAGGTTTTCAAAGGTTAAACAGTTAATGCATTCAATCGATAAGTAACGTTGTTCCTCTCTCCCTCTCCCCCTCTCTCTCTTCTCTCTCTCCTCTCTCTTTCTCTATCTATCTATCTATCTATCTATCTATCTATCTATCTATCTGTCTATCTATCTATCTATCTGTCTATCTATCTATCTATCTATCTATCTATCTGTCTATCTATCTATCTATCTATCTATCTATCTAACTATCTATCTACCTATCTATCTATCTCTTTCTTAATATGCATATTGAACAGTATGAAGTACATGTATGCTACTTTATACTTAGCATTGTAATTCATGGAACACTGTATCCTTCGTCAATTATCTAGAGCATAAATCCAGTCTGTAATATTGTTTAAATACACGTTTCTCTAAGTTTCTATCTATCTTTCTATCTATTTATCTATATATTAATATACATAGGATTTTGAAGTAGCATTGTTATTCATGGAACACAAGTCCTCCTTGAATTATCTAGAGCATAAATTCAGTGTGTCGTGTTGTTTGGACACATGTATTTAAAAGTTTCAGTCGAAGTAACTATCATTTCTGTCATTTCTATGTTTGAAACAGATTTGTGGTATTTTGTTCCGCATTACTCGCTACAAAAATCGAACGATCACTGACGTCACCCAAAGTACGAGTGAAAAATTCACTCTTTCTTTCTAGAGAGCCCTCGAGATTCAGCGGATAATCACTCCTAGTGATCACCGTCTCTCATGGGACGGGACTGAAAGGGAGTGTCTTCAGTATATTCTAAAACATGAAATGATAACATGTACGCTTCTTACATGATGTTACGTGCTGAAGGTACGGTAACTTGAACAGGTTATGCCTACTTTCCTGATTTATAAGTCAATCCATGAGACGTCGCAGCACATCCCATCAAACTTGTATAAACAGGATTATCTGAACAAGCATTCATCCATGTACCTTTCGCTCAGTACCTAGCGTTCTTACAATACATTACTCAACGATACGTCATATTGGATTATTGTTTCATTTATAATATTGCGGAATGGATGACAAGTCGACGGTGAAATAGATGCATGTAATGCTGTTATGCTAAATGCTAAAACTCATTTATGAATATATCCCAAGAGGAATACGTAATGCAGTTTTCTGAAAGTGTTTCAGTGATCTGCATGAGACGAACATTCTATGTATTGTAGCGTGTAAGAGATACAATTACAAGCATGTGGTTGCTTTGCGTTGGTGTAATTAAGCGATGAAAAGTTTGCAGGGCATTTAGAAATGTTCCCCACGACCACGAGACCTGATTTCATACCCTGATTAATGGCTCTTCCTGAACGGATTCAGGTTCTCACATTTCCTTCTAATCTTCTTAATGCGTATACCGATCCGACAAAAACATATTGAACACTCCTCAGTATTGGGAGAGAATATATTTGTATTTCTTGTTCTTGCCTCGTACATCAGGTTGCAGATATTATACGAAAGAATATTTTCTTATTGTTAGTGGTGAGACATTTTTACAAAAGTGTCGATTCTTTTAGAAAGATTATAGAAACAGCAGCGCATGCAGAGGAATATCAACAGCCATTCGATGTTTCACTTGTAATAGTATTTAAGGGTATTTTGGTACAAAATAAAGGACAACGACTTACCAGGAAAACAAAAGTTTATAGAGATTTCCTTCAAATACCTGTAATAGGGAGAAGTTAAGGATGGTCTCATTTGAATATCAAAGGAAAGAACGTCATCGCCCTATAAGGTCTCTATCAGGCGTGGTTCTACGGGGGGGGGGGGGGGGGGGGGGGGGTTGGGGGCTGAAGCCCCCCTCCCCAAAAAATCGCTCAAGCCCCCCCCCCCATTTTTGACTACATAAGTGCAGTTTTAATCTCATATAGATTCTAATATAACGTCCTTGTATTAAACCCTCATATCAAAAAAGAGAGGGAAAAAGAAAGGATAAAGAGGAAAAAAGATAAAGGTAAAACCTGGGAGCGCTCGCTCGCATTTTTATGATCTTAACCAATACCGGTTATATGATATTCTTAAGTAAGGAAATAGGTTTGTATCTTGTCTCGCTATCCAAAGTTTATGTTATTCTTCTACTCATTAATTGTAGTTAGGCCTATATAAATGCAATGATTCCGGAGCGGCAAGTTGACCTAAAATAGATGAATTTTCAGGAGATAAAGACCCGTGACCATAAACCTATACGCAGTACCCGCTGTGAGAACGGAAGATGCCGATAAATATCATTATACGTTACTAAATCACGAGAAGGGAGTAGTATAACCATGACAACCTGGTCTCAGTATAAAACAAAAATTGTTAGGCCTAGAGTGTATTTTGATGACAAACTAAGACTTCTTTTACTACAAGATGTGGTTATTTTTGGCTCGCTTGCTTCGCCCGCTCGCAAAATAAACAAATAGTATGTATGGGGGACGGTGTGCGGGCGGGTAAGAGAGTGGAGTGTGAGGAAGAAATTTCGGCAAAATGTTTCGATCAACTCCCCCCCCCCCCCCTCTCCTCGAAACGGATTTACGCCGGTGTGTATTATATATTTTTTTTTCTCGCTCTCTGCGCTCACGCATAATAATAGCTGAATAAAGAATGAATTTATGTTTACGAAAAATGTAATGACATGGAAGAAAATAAATGTTTTATTTGAATTGAATTGAAAAAATTGAATTTGGGAAGGCAAACGAATCGGGCCTGCAAGAGAGGTGACCGAATGCAGTTTTATAAAATGCTTTATAGGCCTGTGGAGTCTATATTTCCTTGCTCGCTTCGCTAGCGAGGTGGCCAAATAGACCGTTGAAATATGTCAGTCTAGGGTGTATTTTGATGACAATTACAGCAAGAAGTGGTTATTTTTGGCTCTCTCGCTTTGCTCGCTCGAAAATTAAAAAGTAGTAGATGTGCATTTTCGAAAGTCTCTATCACGCGCCCGCGCGTGAGGGTGTGTGTGTGAGTGTGTGTGCGCGGGGGGGGGGGGGGTTATCCCCATAGACATATCATAAATGTATCCCCCTCCCACCTCTCAGTCGCTTTGCTCTAGCTCTAGCACATATTCTCCAAGCCCCCAGTAGCGTCCCCCCCCCCAATCGTTTGCTCTAGAACCGTGCCTGGTCTCTATCCTTTAACGCTGATGACCGTTATCCATCATTATCGGGTCCTCGTTTTACACTTGGGCTTACTGTAGAGGGCCTTATCTAGGGACATATGCACAAAGCAAGAATCGAACCTTAAAACAGGTAATCGTGAGTCAAGTGAATCAAACCACCTTGCCACTCTGCTCCACATCTCTCACATGTCTCAGATGAACATGAGCTTCACCTTCCTTGGAGTTAAAGTTTATATCTATCGTTATAGTTATCGATTATTTTGTCCAAAACATGCGTCGGGTGGTATGATAATGTGCTTCAATGTATGCGTCTCAAAGAGAACATGCTCTCGAGCTAATATCATTTTACGTCATCAATTCGTTTTGTCGCATCTCTTTTCTTCTCTGATGGCGTCTTGGGAAAGGTCAGTGTCTGGGTCTGGGGATAGGAATACCAAACAGAAGATTTCAAGTATTCATTGACGTTTTATCTCATATTACCCTTGTAGGGGAATGGAGCCCCGCATCACCGCATTTGAGTTTTCAATCGTTAAACCAGTTAGCAACTCTATAATGTTTGATAATCATTCTAAGAAATCAAGAAGAAATGAAAGAGTCGATAAAAGGCGTTATCGTCGAGGTCCTGTAAGTCATGGGCGACCCTCTTGTTGATGATTCTCCAGATTATTCTTTCGATTGTCATTTAAAATACACGTATGGAATTTCAAGAAGTAGAATAATTATGTTCCCTGAAATGCTGAAAGTTTATTGTGGGAATCAGCTACATATATTTGTTGTATGATAATAAATAGCTTTTTTTTACTGGAAAGGTCTATTGTGTTCCTTCAAACGGATTTTAGAAAGAAAGAAACGCACCCTAACAATGCAGAAAAGCCCCTTTCCTTCTTGAATTACTCCTCAGCATTTCAAGGTTAAGATAAGATTAGACGACTTGACATAATGGTTGCATTTTCAACCGATTGTGAGTATGAAACGAGGGAGCACTGAATTCCACTCAAATAAATCGAGATCTTTTTTACGAGCCTGTTTTGGAAAAAGAAAATCAGTCGATTAGCTTTTTCCCGCAAAAATTTGAATTCACCTATGTCAATTAGCCCCGTTACAGGGCACACAATGTCCAAAATGGCAATAATGATAATGAAATGAGCGAACAGGGGCAGATTACCAAAGCGCATGGGCATTTGAATAACTTCACGAAAGGAGAACTCATAGTCAATGCCAGGGTCGAAAGTCTAAGTGTGTATCCATTTCGAAGTATACCATTAATTGGCCAAATGGTGGAGTATTTCATGACGAGGACACACTCCATCTTGAAGTGGTGATGTAATTAAAGAAACAGAGAGGGGGCAAAGAAATAGAGAGGGAGAGGGAGGGGGAGGCCAAGGGGGGGGGGGGTGTAGATGGAGGTTATGAAGAAGTAAATGTCAATCAACTGGTCATGTGATCCTTTTTCCAGCAATTATGCCTCTTATATCGGGTGTCCCAGAAAAAGCGGAATGGTGGATTTTCAGTACTTTGCCTTCAAAAAGTATACTTTTTTTTTCCATCATTTGGTAAAGCATCTTCTACCAAAGAGAATGATTCCTAGCTAAGTGAATTCGTTTTTTTGTCTACAAGCATCAGTAGGCTCTCCCAAAATATCGTACATGCCATAATTATGAAAGGCCATTACCGACTCTCACCGCTCGCCGCAAACATGCGAAATTTGAAAATGACCGTATATTAAGAAATGGGCATAGAATAAAAATTTCTTTAACACTTTAGATGATCTTGGTATCATTTTCTTCGGTAGAAGACCCAACGATGTAAAAAAAAAAAATCATATACATTCTTTTCCTGGGACACCCGGTATATCTGTGGGTAGGAGCTTATGGTAAATTCATTCATGCCATATGAAAATAAACACTTCGAAATCAATGCATTGCTAGGCCCAAGTCATGTAGTAACTCAGTACCATATTGTTATCTCTGCCTTTTTTTTGGGGGGGGGGGGGTTATTACTAGTTCTGATAATCTTGTGTACACCCTTGCTTTCTATTAATCCTTAGACATTACAGGCGAATCAGTCGAAGTACCATGTACAGCGTGACATCCAAATCGGCGGTAAAAGGTCGCCTTATTTGGTATCTCATATGGCATTGACATTTAACTGTGAGACTACGCCTTCCTCTATTATAATTGTATAAAATAACAAATCGGTATTTAGCATCAAAATATATTTGAAAGTCAGAGGAAGGAAAATGTGGAGGACTTAATTCTGTTTCCATTACTCCTCCTTCATCCATCTCCTTTTTTTCTCATTACTACGGAAGCTTAAAAGTGCCCCCAGAAACCGAGATGATTTAGGACGTGAAGACGAGAAGACGAGACGAGAAGACGAGAAAAAGAGTCAAGAAGACAAGAAGACGAGGCAAAGAAGACAAGAAGACAGGATCCTGGATCTCGGCAAGTTGACTTCCGCAGGACAAGATGACAAGAAGACAAGATCCCGGAACTCGTCAAGTCGACTTCTGTAGGACGAGAAGACAAAAAGACAAGATCCTGGATCTCATCAAGTCGACTTCTTCAGGACGAGAAGACGAGAAGACAAGATCCTGGACTTCATCAAGTCGACTTCTTCAGGACGAGAAGACAAGAAGACAAAATCCTGGATCTCGTCAAGAAGACTTCTGTAGGACGAGAAGACAAGAAGACAGGATCATGGATCTCATCAAGTTGACTTCTGAATGACGAGAAGACAAGAAGACAAGATTACAAGTCTTGTCAAGTCGACTTGATGTGGATGAGATGACAAGAAGACAAAATCCTGGATCTCGTCCAGTCGCCTTCTTCGGGACAAGAAGACGAGAAGGCTTCTGGGGGCACTTTTAAGCTTCCGTACATTACACAGGTAGCTAAGAATCTGTACAGCGGATTCGATAGTTGTGAATACAATTTTCAAGGTTATGCCTTTGTATTCTTTCGTGTTGATCTCGTTGTTTGATTAGGCCAATAAATTGTCAAATTATTTCAACGACCATTTTGATATTGAAACAGACAGCCCATGAGTGAAAACCAATGCAAATTTTCAAAGTCTAAATAGAGTATGGGTTTGCTTCTAGAAGAAATGATGGATGTATGTGAATTAGGCCTAAATAATGTCTTGTTTGCGGCAACATGTACGGATATTACATTTTGGGTCTGATTGTTCCTCAGCCTCGTGACTTTAAGTAGCTGAAATTGGTGTGATGAAATATTCTGCTTCCTCTGTTTATTAAGAATCCATCCATTATGCAATCGTAGAGTGCGGACGTGTTCAATTTCGGCTCTCAATTCTAAGTTATGTGAGAGGTAAAATCTCGATCTTTCTAACCAAGACATGAGTAAAGAGCGTTCTTACAACCTACGATCCAATCCTTCTACAAAGTCGACGACCAAAAATCTGAAAAAAGTGGATAAAATGGCTTCACAGTCTAACATTTCTGGATCGGGAAACGCCCAACCTTCGCCAGCCCGAAGCAACCCATTCCAATTTCCTGAAGGTACGCACGCGGGCGGAGACGCCAGCAGCGATCACGTGACTTCACCAGCCGCCAACGCCCAAGGCGCCGCTTCTAACGCTAGTACAGCAGGTGGGTCTAATGACATGTTAGCTGAAATGAAGCAAATGTTTGCACAACTTTCTCAAGAAATGAACACAAGATTTGACTCTATGGGGAATGATATCCGTATGATCAAAGTGGAGCTAACCCAAACTAGAAGGGCAATCCAGGATCTAGAGACCACTGTGAGTTTTAATTCGGATAGAATTAAGGTGTTGGAGAAGGATTCTATTCCTCATATTCGAGGGGAAATTGATCGTAAAACGGCGGATTTGGAAGAGAAAATTATCCTACTTGAACTTCATCAGAGGAAGCAGAACTTGCTTGTTTATGGTGTACCAGAAAACCCAAAGGAAAATGTCTACTCAACTGTACATGGCATCATCGCTCACTTTCTTAAAGTGTCATCGGCTGTAGCAACCAAAACGCAGTTAGTAAATGCACACCGACTACCGGCCCCTAAACAAGCAACAGGAGCACCTCGACCTTTGATCATCAGATTTGCCAACATGGCTGACCGTGATAGTCTACTTAATGCTTTTGAGCAAGTAAATCGTCAGCGCCGCAATGATATTCCCGGTCAGCAACATCGTCAACAGCAAGCCACGCAGCCCCAACAACAACCCGCGGAACCCCAGCAAGCAACACCCGTCACCTGCTTTGATCGCGTCACCATTCGCTCCGACTTGCCACCTGTAATGAAACGCGAACGAGGCCGACTAGCATCTATTGCCTTTAAAATTCGCAAGGAGAAGAAGCTTTCGACCAGAATCCGCGTAAACGGCACCAAAGTATCTCTGCAAACTCGCCAACCAGCACGCAACGGATCACCGCAGTCAAATTGGGTCAACTGGTCTGACAACGCCTGATCACAACATCATTGATCACCAACAGTCTGTGACCTCTGCAACTTGTTCACCAATATACATGTAGTGCACCTGTTTACCCCTATCTACGTTATTCATTGATTTCGGAAAGTAATCAACCACCATTCCTATCACCAACACCATGACGCATGATCAAAGTAAGCTCGCCTCACCAATTACCATTGCATTAAACAATTTTTAATCCTTGTCTATCATTTAATCATTATGCCATTCTCAAATCATCTGTGTATAAGCCTGAACGAAGTTATTATTGTGCAACAGAACTTAAATTATGTTACAGAACATAAAAATATGCATTGCTCTGTACCACCTTTCAATTTCTTCTTCAGGTTAAATCTGAATCCTTCATGATTAAAGATTATTGTAGATTTATACACTGGAAAAAAAAAAACATTGAGCAATACACAACGGCCTTAACTATTCTTACTTTGTTAAAAGCAATGAAAATTCCATACTCATTTTTATCAATTTGCTCATCCCCACAAGTCTGTATCCCCCCCCCAAAAAAAAATAAAATAAAAAGAGTACCGAGTTGGGCACAATTTGTGATGTAACTATTTTTCCATTTGTATATAAAAAAAAAAGTAATTCACTCATAAATAATGGAAGAGCCGAAACTTATGGATTAATTCTGGCCTATTATTATATTTCTCATGAGAAAAACAGTGTTTGAAAGAAAGGCTTTTTAACCTACCTTAATAATCCTGACCTTTTGTGATACATTTACCATTTTTTGATCTTTTTTGTGATTGATATCAGCTATTAAAATCATTCCCTCCTTGATTTCTATATGATCATGTTCGATCATGAAGTAAACTACAAGGAGTGACATTTTGATAGCCTTTACTTTTGCACTTTACAAATGTGCGACATCAGCAAAATGATTTTTTTTCTCTATAAAACGATACAAGCCAGAATAATACCAAAATGGAAAGGAAAAAATGAGCATAACATTTTGGACAAAAATGAATCTAGGCTTTAAATTATTTATATACAAGTTTTTCGCAAGAAAAAAAAAAATTGTATATGGCCTGAATTGTATTTTTTCTCTCTTTACAAAACGATGTAAGCCAGAATAATATCGATAACGACAAAAAAAAAAAAAATGATGAGTAAAACATTTTGGACAAAAATGAATCTAGGCTCTTATTTTTTTTTATTTTTTTATTTTTTTTTTTTTAATATATTGTTCAAGTCTTTGTCATGAAAAAAAAAATGTATATGGCCTAAATAATGCCACGCATGGGACATAATTTCTATATTGTTGCTAATTTTATTATGACTGAAGCGATTTTCTTGGTATCCAAAACTTTGTATTTTGTCTTCCTTTTACTTTGAAGAGCCGTAATTTATAAATTGGAGACCAAAGTGGAGATACTGGTGTGTTATTATATTATCCCATGAAAGAAAGTAACAGTTTGCTACGGCTGTTAACTTATATATTTGGAAATAATTTAAAATACTATGTTGAAGGCATAAATTTACACTTCAGTAATTTTATTTTTAGGAAAAACTAATAAACAATTGTAATATTTCTTAGGTTTACAGGTATACTTTTCTTTTATATACCGATCTGACTATGATGTAACCTGTGGAATCCTATATAGCACTTGTGTTTTTGATGATTTGTGTTCATATCATCACTGTTTGACATATTTACACATTTAATGATCAAATTTGTTACCCTACCATATATTGTCTGGTTACTATCTCCTTTTCAAAGCAAGATCTATTGATGGAATATAGGATTTTCTTTTCTTTTTTTTTACCAAGCTACTCTGTAAAATGGACTTGGTTATTCATGTCTGCATTAATGTTATGCAGGTATATTACCTGAAAACATGACGACATTGAATTTAATAAGCCGACAGTTCATGCCTTGTATTGTACGTACATAAATTTATTTATTCACACTCTCTTTCTAGTTATTTTCTTGTATAACGCCCAAAAGAGCTTAAAATGTTTCAAATATTTTGCTGTCCACAAGTCATATTTCACATAAGCATAAGCAGCGAATATGATGGTTGCCTGTTCAAACATAATATAAAGTCCCAGGGCATGAACTGTGGGTCTTGGTTTCCATTGTTTGTCATATATACATTTTGCTCTCGGAGAAAGAGATTAAGGATCGCTGGGTTGGTCGGGGTATGAAACTGCCAATTGTTGATCGAAAAGAAATTCCATTTACTTCATATGCATGTAAATTTGGTTCACATGACGTTTTGTGCGTTCATGGTTTGACCGGCCCAGTGATTTGAAGAAAAAAAAAAAAAGAATATATAAAATAACTCATTTGTGTTCACAATAGTACCAGATCTTGATGACTGAAAGCAAGTATTCATGTTTTCGACATACCGGTAGCCAATTTCATTTTAAATGAAAAATTTGAGTGTAACGGTGGATATGGCCCGGTTGATGCGGTGTATTCCGGGGGCCCCGCTTTGTTTAAGTACATTGACGTGCCCCTGGAATGAGCTGTGTCTGTCCTCACCTGGTCTACCAAGACCAGATTTTTTTTTTTAGAAATTTAAATACCAGTTGTACGTCATGTATTCACTATTTCAATCCTTAAATTCTTGCATACCTTTGTATTGAATAGTGTCCGTCTACTGGGCTCCGACCTGCTCACTTATTTATTCAGTTGTTTTCTTTTTATTTCCAGCTTGTACTAGAATGAAGGCATTTTTTAGTTGCTTGAACTCTTAATTGATATCATGGTCATCTCCGGCAATTTCACTGTTGACAATGAATCCCAGCTTCTGTATATAGCATTTTTTTTTATACAAGGAATGTAAATGCCAGTGCGTAATCTTTCTTTCTTTACATTCAATTTTCCAATGTTTATTAGGAGCAGTGTCATTAAGGTTATTAACGTAATACATATGCTTTTCATCCCCCAAAAAGTTTTTTTTTGTTGTTGTTGATCGATATATTAGGATGACATTAAGTTCTTTATCCAGAGATTTCCTCGACCTCAAACGATTTTATTTCTGATGCTGATAATGTAATGGATTATGAAATCTAAATCTTACGATTGCTCTCACAAAATCACAATGCCAACAGAGCCTCATTTTATATTTTCACTTTTTTCATCTGTTTATTGTGTTTACTCCCTATGTTTTTTATATTCATGTTACTTATCGATGTTTTTCAGTTTCTCATTTTCCAAGCTGCATATGGATTCTCTACTCTTTCCTCATTCCCTTCCCTCTTTGGTAGTGCCAAAATTATTTTCATATATCATCCTACACGGTCGATTTACTGTGATCTGTTACTGTTATCCAATACATGGTAGAAAGCCCAAATAAGCAGCTACCTTTTCATAACGTAAGTGATGATGATTTTTTGGATTACATAGCCATATTCATACCGCAAATAGGGATATTTCAGTTAATTCGTATGACAATCTTGTCATGGATAACCTCAATTCCTCATTTGATGAACTTGAGTTTGATTTTGATTTCGATGATCCTGCTCATCGCACCTTTTCCAATTATGTTTCTGTCAATAAGTTTTCTGATATTCTCAAAGATTTAAAAAATAATAGCATCTCTCTTTTTCATGCAAATGTTAGAAGTTTAAATAGACATTTTGACGATCTACTTTCGCTCATAGATAACCAGTCGCAAAATCCTATATCAATAATTGGCTTAACAGAAACTTGGCTCAGCAGTGATTCATGCCTCCCATTTCATATTGATAATTACGAATTCATTCATAAAAATAGACAAAACAGGGTGGGTGGCGGTGTTGCCTTATATCTTTTTAAGACTTTGGATTTCACTGTGCTTGACGAGATTTCGTTATGCAACCATTTATTTGAATCTCTTTTTGTTGAAATTGCTACCCCTGGTAACCGTAATATAATCGTCGGTGTTATTTACAGATGTCCAAGTTCAAATGCTCAAGAATTCCTCCTACATTTAAATGACTTGTTACATAACACTCATCTTAACAACAAAGACGTTTTTGTAATGGGGGATTTCAATATCGACTTGATGAAACATAATTACAATACTGTTGCACAGGATTTTCTAGAATTAATGCTATCCGCCTCATTCTTGCCACTTATATCGAAACCAACTCGTGTTGCAAACGCCTCTGCCACGTTAATCGATAACATTTTTTCTAATGTCACCTCACATACCGATTCCTACATCGTCCTCTCGGATATTTCCGATCATTTTCCCATTCTAGCTGACTATCCAATTGTTCAAACACTAAACAATGGCAACAGTCGAAGTAAGCGTAAAGTCACTGCAGAAAATTTAGCTCGTCTCGGGATTAGTCTTGAGAATATTGATTGGTCCAATGTCTATTCTAATAATGATGTTGATAGTTCATTTAATTCGTTTTCTGATATAATTACCTCTCAACTAGATCTAAACTTACCTAAGCAAAAAATGAAGTCAAATTATAAAAAAACACCTAGACTTCCCTGGATTTCGAAGTCCCTACTCAGGTCAATAAATAGAAAAAATAATCTCTACTACAAATTCAAAATAAAGGGTACTGAACAGTCTAAGCAAAAATACACAAACTACAAAAACACATTAACTAGACTTATTCGTTTAGAAAAGAGAAATTATTTTGTTACTCGTTTAAAAAGTTTCAAAAATGATACGCAAAATACATGGAAAGTAATTAAGCAGGCAATGAACCAAGTAAATAATAATTGTGATGTTACTAAAATAAACCATGAAAATAAGATAATAGAAGACCCCAAAGAAATTGCAAACATTTTTAATGATTATTTTTCGTCAATTGGAAATAATCTTGCTAAAACTATTCCACCAACAAGTAAAAATTTTAAAGACTTTCTAGGTAATCAAAATCCCAATTCCGTTTTCTTTTTACCAACAAATAAACAAGAAATAATAAAGATTGTTTCGGATTTGAAGAATAAAAACAGTTCAGGATATGATGAAATCAACAATGTTATATTTAAATCCATAATACCGTTTATCGTCGACCCTTTGGTCCATATTTTTAATCTTTCACTATCGTGTGGTCAATTTCCCAATGCAATGAAAACTGCGAAGGTCATTCCACTTTTAAAAAAGGTGATAAGCTTGATGTTGGAAACTATAGACCTATCTCTTTATTATCTTCGTTTTCTAAGTTATTGGAAAAAATTGTATATACTCGTGTAATTTCGTTTTTTAAGAAGTTTGATATATTTTCTCACTTTCAGTTTGGCTTCCGTGAGAAGCACAGTACCGTACACGCTTTATTGTCTTTTGTTGAGAAAGTCTCTCACTCAATGGATTTATCGTCCCACACTTTAGGTATATTCCTGGACTTCTCCAAGGCCTTCGACACTATTAACCATGACATTTTACTTTATAAACTGTCGCACTATGGTGTGCGTGGGAAGGCCTTGGAGTGGTTCAGGAGTTATTTACTGAATAGGAAACAATATGTATCTTTAAACGAATATGAATCTGAACTACGAAACACCAGTTGCGGTGTACCTCAAGGAAGTTTACTTGGCCCTCTTCTTTTGTTTTGTACATAAACGACTTCTATAGATCATCAAACTCTCTATCATTCATATTATTTGCTGATGACACCAATATTTTCTTTTCACATAAAGATCCAAATATTTTAGTTGATACAATTAATATTGAGTTATTAAGTATATCGCAATGGATACATGCGAATAAACTTTCACTTAATTTACAAAAGACAAATTACATGCTATTTAGCAACTCTTTAGATTCATTACCTTCAGATATAATTTTAAACAACACACCATTAAAACAGGTTTCTCATACTAAATTTTTGGGGGTCATAGTTGACAGTCATCTTACATGGAAAATGCATATTAACAATGTATGTAAAACTATATCAAGAAATGTTGGTGTTATCAATAGAATGAAATTTCTTTTGCCACAATCCTCATTATTTATGCTTTATTCGTCATTGATTTTGCCATACCTGAATTACGGTCTCTTGATTTGGGGTAATACCCATCAAACATTGATAGAAAAGATTTTCATACTGCAAAAGAAGGTTATCCGGATTATTTGCAATGCTCCAATACGCTCTCATACTAATTCTTTATTTTTCGAAAACAAGATTTTCAAAATTAAGGATTTATATTCATTTCAACTAGGTCAATTTATGTATCAATATAATAGCAATAATTTACCTATTGTTTTTCATGACATTTTTCATAAAAATGAGAGCATTCATAAATACCCAACTAGGCAATCAGATGAATTCCATTTACCGCTCTTCAGGACGTTCAAAGCCAAAAATACTTTCATTTATGAAGGCCCCAAATTTTGGAATTCCCTTCACAACGACTTAAAAAATTCCCCCTCTCTGTTCACTTTCAAAAGAAAGTTGAAATCTTTCTTACTGAAATCCTATAATCACGTCTGAAAAATACATCATCACAGATTTTTTATCTTTATTCACAGTTCCTTTTCAGTCATGCGTTACTTTGCTTCTTGTCTACACTCCTCTCTCTGTAGGCCTAGTTCATATGCAGTTCTCACATTCATTCCTCACCCCCATTCCTCTCTCCCTCTCTCTCTCTTTCATTCATCCGCTTTCTTTCTATATTTTCTCATTCCGGAGTTTTTTGCGTAATTTTCATATTTGGTTATTGGATATTTTCTTTTAATGATGTCTACTGTTGGCTCTCATGGTTTCTGATGTGATTTGTATATGTAAAATTTATTTCTCGTTTATCATATTTTGAGGAGCCCACAATATACAAGCCTAGCTTTTTAGTGGGATCCTCCATTTTCACAAATTATAAATCACAATTTCTTTACACATGATTATTTTATATGTAACTGCTTTATAACATGTCTTTCTCAAGTTGATTTTATGACATTGATATATTTTTTATGATGTTGACTTGTTATGATTGTATTTATTTGATTTATATTTTGTTGAAAATGAAATAAATGAAATGAAATGAAATGAAATAAATATCTTGGAAAGATAAACAATATACTAGATCGTCTCTTCAAAGGAACAGCGTTACAGGACGAACATGATGAACGGTGCGGAGCCGCCATCTCACTACATGTATAGCTCTTGGAGTTTGCATGCCATTATTGGCCAACCTTCCTGGTCAAAGATTTTTGGAGCATAAAACTATCTTCTTTTTTAAGTGTCAGGAATTCCCCTTTTCCCTTTCCCTTTTCCGTTTTCTGAGGGATCTTAAAGACCTATCACCCAATGCCCTTCCCCCGTGGCGTAATGGGGGAGGGGGGGGGGGGGGGCTTCCAATAGGTTCTCAGGGAAAATGAAGGATAACAGAGGAAAGGGGATCCAATAGGCTAAATATTCATGAAAATATCGATGCAATAACCATGTTGAAGAAGAGATAAAAACAATAAATGAAAGCAATACCTTGATCGTGAAAATTTGAGGAGTAGCAGCCCCCCCCCCCTCCCCACCACCACCACCATTATTACAACAATGCCGTTCTCTCTAAAGTATTATACTCTGGCGACTGTCCAAACTGTGACATCTAATTTCAGAGACATGCAGTCATAGGAGATGTCCGGATATAATTTCACCAAAAATAATAACTGTAATATTTACATTCCTCGTATACCGACAATCCGGGATTTGAGCGTTGCCATGGCATAAAGAATTTATTAACCTCTTTGCATTCCTGCTGCACGATTGCTACTGAACACTCTACTCATTCCGATTTTCATTTATCTTACTGGCTTCGAGGAGTGATTTATTTCATATTACGTGTTACCCGGACGTGTGATATTATACAACCATGATATGATAATAAGATTATATTCGAGCTGGGAGCAGGAGATATGGGCGTGTTATTCCAGTAGGAATCTTGTCATAACCTAGGAGATCTTATCGTCTCCAGATTTCCTTTCATTCCTTGGAGGAGCTTAATTAACAAATATATTCATCTCACAAGCTGATACAGGAATTTGTAAGGGGAAAGGGGTACAATTGCCCCCCCCCCAAAAAAAAAAAAAACAACAACATATACTGACTAACCGTACAGGGAGGGTTATGACTTGGAGTGGAAGCGGGATGATTATAGATTAAAGAGAGAAAAGGTCCCATTTTCAGGTGCTTTTTTTTTAATTTGAAAAGGAGGGACCCCATTCTTATGGGGGGATGTACTTAAGTTACCTACTGGATATTAGAAGGAAGCTTGATCCGTTTATAGAAACTTGAGGTGATCAATCTTCTTGGAAATTTTGCCCCAAATCGGGTATCTTATTTTCCTTGAAAATTTATTTTTCTTGATCCACTTTCAATCCAGACTGCAGGCATGTAGCGAGTGTTGCATTAGGCTACATTGATGGCTTTTCGATGTCCCCTTAATGTTAACACCTCTTGGATGAAAACGCTTTAATATGAATTTAAACTTTCGTTGCAATCACGAAACACACAGGTACCTCGGGTGCGACGCTCAATTCGTGTCTTGGTGTTCTTTGACGCAGTAGGATTGATGCTTTCTGTGAAACCGCCATTAAAGCACAGCTTCGTTTATTTGCATGGCATGTTTGTCTTATATCATAATTGCCACGTACATGTATATCAACCACTTATGTGATGAACATTCCAAATATCGATTAGCTATCTGCTGCATGTAAGCAGACAGTGAGCTATAAATAGGTAGTAGTCAGAACACTACTAAAAAGCACTTTTTGAAGATTTGTGTTTGCAAGGAATACACAGAACCCTGAAATACATTTAGTCTTACTTTGGATTCCACAATCTCTCATAGAGAATACTTGAGAAAAGGGTACTCACTTTCGGTGTATATCTTACCATCTCTCATACTGATTAACTTTCGCTCAGTTATGATGATTGTAAGTTAGTCTTACGATGTATATCAGGTTCCTCCCTTCACCAATAATACATCTGCGATACCCTTCCCCTCTTAATCTTACATCAAATTTCATTATTTCATTATTTCATTATTTATTTATTTATTTATTTATGTATTTATCTTTTTATTCATTTTATTTGATTTTTGTTTATTTATTTATTTCTTCATTTGTATGTTTGTTTGTTTGTTTATTTATTTACTTTTTTATTTATCTGTTCATATGTTTGTTGTTTATTTATATATTTTATTTATTCATTCGTTCATTTATTCATTCATTCATTTTATTTAATTATTTTGAACGAGGTATACCTCTCTTTCCTTGTATATCCTTCTCATTTTCCTTCTTTATGTCATGAATAAGAGTTACATTACGTTAATTGCAGGCCACATACTGTGAAATCAACCCTCAATCAAATGTCCCTACTTCCTGTCAACCGATATTTGTTATTTTATTATCTCCACATTACTAACTATATTCTTCAGCCAAGCGGCAAGACTTTGGAAATAGAGAGACTGAATGGGAATGAATGGTAGGATAAGACAAGATTCAAACACACCGATCGTAAGGTGCGTGGTAGGAAAAAAAATGTCAAGAGAGATAGATAAAGGAGGAGGGAATAATAAGCAGATTAAGTGAGGTATATTAAAGAGAGATATATGCTCACAATATGAAAATGGCAACTCAGTATTAGAAATGAGACAAAAGATCAGACGAGAAAAATTGAAAATGAGAAACCAAGAAAAGAGAGGGGGGAAAAAGGGATGAAAGTGGCACAGGGGAATAGTGAGCGTTAAATCTCAGACAATTAGTTGCAGAAACATAGAAGATATTTTAATGAAGAAAAATAACAGAAAAACGAAATGCAGAAGAAAATAAAAAGGATGGAACAAGATGCATAGATAGACCAAAGGTTGAAGCACCTTTTACACAAGAGATATTTCTAGAACGATTGCACATTTAATCTTTTTACTCACTTTTGGAGAAAAAAAAAGAAAGTAGCTTAACCTCTATGAAAATGAAGAACACAGTAAACAAAGGGAAAGAGAGGCCATCAAAGAAAGAAATGCAGCATTTTCAGTCTTACATTTGAAGTGGTTTCTTCCCCTTCATCATGCCTCAAACCACATATGAAGTGCTCTTCTTCAACTGAATTAAGGCAGCCTGTTATTATTAGTCAACTTTAAAAGTCTTAATTCTTTAACAGTCTAAAGAAGCTTGACGTAAGCACTCCAGCAACCATCTGTTAAAGGTCCGACTTAAATTCAATAGAAAATGAAAAAAGAAAATGGTTAAGTGTTGCATTAATCTTTCAACATTGCCTCATGGGGAACATCCTGAGTATCAAATTTTTGTTTGATTACAGGTATCAGAAAAGTTTTTCCTAACACATCATCGGCGTACCCAGACCTTGGGTTTCAAGAGGTGGGAGGGGGGGGGGGGCGTGAGGATATACCACCCAAGTCTATAGCAGCTTATGTAGGCCTATTTCACGAAGAAAATCACCAGAAAAAAGACCCGTGAATGGGAGAGAATATTCCCCCTTCGCAAAATCACTTTATGGTAATTTCAATAGCTGTATCTACCATCCTTGAGATGCACAAGAATTACATTGATGTATTACGTAATCAAACATGACCTCAGTGGTATATACAATAGAATAGGGTATGATAAGTACCCTGAGTTAAATTCTTGAAGGCAGGTGCGGTCGTATTCAGAACCAATGTTATAATTTCTGTTTTATATTGTTAGTATTTCAGTTTGTAGGAGGAAAAAAACCTCAACAAATTAGACTACAGAATTAACACTTGTTCAAAATCAGACAAAAGAGCTATGTGGATAAATTAAAACAAGGTCATCTAATCAAACTATCGAGTAGCTCCGTAAAGGGGACATTGCAGTAAATGGTGCAGTCACACCGACCAGACCGACCTCAGACCGACTCAAATTTTCCTGAATTTGTATGGTCGGGCACTGTTGCATGCACGACATCAAACCAACAACCCCGATTCCTCCTGGAACCCAGTTCGATTACATACTGCTTGCATTTTTTTTTTTTTTTTTTTTTTTTTTTTTGTAAATTATCATCTCGAATGTTAGAATTTATAGGGCACATAGTCCGTTGTCAGCCAGTCAAAAAGTGGTTTAAAATGCAACTCTGTGATGATTTTTGGAAACATACCTTACTGGAAAGGTAATTTTATATATTGCACTAAGGAAGTTGTTTCCCAATTTTGAAGGGGAAAGGAGGGGAAATTTTAAAATTTGAATCTACTCTGCCCCACCCCATCCTATCTCCACACGTAAGAGATTGCAGAACGTTCTTTGAGATGGGGGGGGGGATGACACGTAAACAAACCGAGTTCAGGGGCTGTAGGGCCCCTAACGGGGGTTCAGGCGCCTCCGCCCCCAACCCCGAAGTTCTTGAGTTTTTACGGTTTCGCAAGACTACGAAATGAACAATTTTCAATGTTTTATATTCGCTTCTTTTATCTTTATCTTTTGTCTTTGTTTATTCTTCTTTTCCTTTAATTCCTTTTCTTTCCCTTTCTTTTCCCCTTTCTCTTTTCATTCTCCTCTCTCTTTTTCCTTTTCCCCTTCATTTTCTTCTTCTCTTTCTCCTTCTTTTTCTTATGTATTTTTTCCTCTTTCTTCTTCTTGTCCTTTGTCTCATTTTTTTTTTTTCGTTTCTTTTTCTTGCTTTTGTTCTTCTCTCCTTTTTTCTGATGTCCTGTTCTACCTTTACTACCCCTTATTTTCTGTAAGATTTGGAAAGCCTCCCATTTGTTTTGGTCTACTGGGTATGTATTCAAAAGGTTATAACCATTTCTCATTTTTCTTTTATACATAATGCACCTACGGTTGTCAGAGCGCTTGAATCTATCCTTGCCCGCTTTCTTCTCACTTTTCCTTTATTCTTCTCTTCTTTACCTCCATCTTGTTCTTCTCTTTTTATCATCCCTCTTCTCCTTCTTCTAGTTCTTTTCTCCTTCTTCTTTTCCTTTCCTACTTTTTTTTCCCTTTCCTATTCGTATTAATATTTTGTATGTACACTGTATTGTATTGATGTTGATGATTAATTTTATTTCGTGCAATTATTTTTTACGTTATTTAGGTACCAATCCAGCTTTTGAGTTGTAATAAAGAACACAGTTATAATATATGATACCTTTCCAAAATATATGTAACGAAGAATCATAATAAAATTGCATTTTAAGTATCGGTCGACGACTGACTATTTGTTGTCGGTGTCAATACAGCCCTTGTTCGGGTTGAGTTCAGCTTTGTTCGGTATTGTATCGGGCGAGGTGCGACTTTGTTCGGTTTTGTGTCTGGTAATAAAAATCTATTCAGTACTCTATCGACAAGGATTCGGGGTTAGTTCGACCGACCACAACCTGACTTAACTTGGTATTGAAACCGACCACTTCCCGATTTTTAATTCCGACCCGAGTTCGAACCCAGTCCGAATGCTCCCTGCTCTTCCTGAACTCTCCCCGATTCGTCCCCGACAGGTCCCCGAAAAATGGTCGGGATGAGATCTTTCGAACCTGCTTGAAAGATCTCACCCCGACAAATTCTGTAGCCCGACACTAAACTGATTACAAACCGACAATCTCGATATCAGGCCGACGTAAAACTGATAGCAGACCGATCCATGCAGATATCAGACTGAATTGCACAAAATTTGTATTTGGAGGTCGGTTTGGGTTCGGTCTGGCGGTGTGACTGTACAACGTTACTCTCCATTCCTTTACACGAAATTTTTAGTATAAAGGGCTCAATCTGATCTTATTTCTCATATTTCAAAATGCAACTTTTCTTCAAAAGGAAACTGTTACATATAACTGTCAACGCAGAATCAAAAGAAATATGAACACTTCCTTAATTGCCTCAGACTCCTACACTTTCAAAATAAACATAAATAGTCCATCAGAACAATTTAGAATGATTCAGTATTCAATCTGAAATGTGTATTCAGATTCTCATTTAATGATTCAAATTAAGAAATAATATTAACACACGAATACAAAAGTTTTTAAGTTTAAAAGGTACTTCATAAATTACTCTTAAATCTATTTTTTAATACCATAAATCTCAGGCAATGAGCACAAGAGTTTTGAAATTCAAAACTCTTCTCAAGAATTTCTAAAAATTTGTGTATAAAGCATTTTAAATGAGTTTGTTTGGGCAATTTGCAGCACCTACCTTCCCTTTCTTTTCCCCTTTTCAAAATCCCTTTTCATGAGCGTATGGTCACACTAACATGCACTGAGGTAGTGATATGCTCTATATTATAATCAAAATAAAATGAGAGTAATATTTCTTCACATCAAGAATTAGCACCTTTTAAACGAAGGAATGTATAAAAGGTCTTTACCACCTACAACAAATAAGGTAAGTCCATCATCATTTTGAATATGTCTCGTTCAGTCGAGTAATGATAACTGCATCTGAAAGGATTAAGATGCGATTATTATGTTACCTTGGCAACCAAGAACGTCACTAGTAGAATTTCATAAGATGGAATATAGTAACTGGCGGAAATTCAATATCAGAAAGATAACATCTGCGTGATATTGGGTGGAAAGATCTATCGAAGATTTTATATCTCATTGAGTAAACTCGTGACAAATAAAAACAAAGCTAATTGAACCAGCCGCATGGATGGAATGAATGTTATTTGACATTGCATGTCAGTGAGAGATTCATATCGGCTTGTTAAAAGCTTTAAAAAGCTCCTTTCTTTTAACAAAATGATTCTCAGAGTTATAACATGGTGAATAAAAGAATTTGCTAGCGTAAATTTGATCTTGGAAGACAGCGGGTGGTATTGTCATGAATGTTTCAGTTCATAGACTTTTAGAGCGAACAATGACCAACGAATATTGAATTACCATTAGTAATGTATTTATTTTCGATTGGATAACAGTAGACTTTAATAAGCCTTTTTTTTAAAGATCCAAGCCAGCTAATATTGACTAATTTGGATATAGTTTTTGCTCTCTCTTATTTGGTTGTCTATAACCTGGCACACAACATTCTTGGACAGCGATCTAATATTTACGATTACAAGATCAATAAAAGCCATATTCTCTTCTTCTTCTTCTTCTTCTTCTTCTTCTTCTTCTTCTTCTTCTTCTTCTTCTTCTTCTTCTTCTTCTTCTTCTTTGTCCTTCCTAACAACAGTATTTTCTCCCATTCCTCCATCTCTTTCTGACTTTCTTACACTATCTCCTTCTCCTTCTCCTACCCTCTCCCGTTCTGACCGTTTCCCTCTAAATGGCGGGTCTTATAAAAGAGATGCATGATTTGATCGCGGCATAATTTCATAAACGGCTTGTATTTATCCAGCAATTTAATCCAATTATTTGGACGAACGAATAAAGGCTAAGGTCAATTGATTGAGCATCTTGCTCTAATAGCAGCACTCGGAAGAGGTCCTAGTCAAATTATTTTATAAGATCTAATAGCATGAATGTATTTGCAATAAAGAGGATATCTTTGATTGATGCTCTGTCCCGTTCATTGAAAGTAGGTCCTGTAAACCACGTAGCCCAATGAAGAACTGTGAGCAGGTACACATTCATGTGAGATGGACGTTTATAAAAAAGATTAAAGGGATCCTATAGCTTTGTGAAGGCTGGATAAGGCTTAATAGATATTGTGATGTCTGTGTTGTATAAAGATGTTAAGGGAGTAACAGCCAGGAATATACAGGCTTTGAAATATAACATGTTGTTATCAAGATATCTATCACTGAATTCCGCCATTTGCAGAAACAACCTGGGTATGCTCTAATACCGCAATCTATGGGGTAAAAAATGTCTGGCATTTCCGGTCACTTGTATATTTTCACTTTATGTAAAGCACATGATGATGCTTTTGAAGTGCATTTTTCAGGGCTTCATATTTACACAATATTACATACACTGCTAGAATGTAGGGCCATGCAGCTCAGATTTTTAAAAGTTACTCAGTGGTTTATAATCTGAGAGGTTAGATAAATATGGCATTAAGTCTTTGGTGTGAACAAAATGTTAGTTTACTGTGGTATATCCTGATTTCTCCGAACATTTCATCCTCTCCTTTAATAAAGTTTCCATGCGAAAACAATAATTGGCCCCAGTAAATTAACAGGTCTGCGTTAAGGCAAATTGTGAATGCATAGCCGCAGTTATATTAAACCGGTACTATTCATTTGATTTAGTGGTAGAAGAGGGCAAAATGATACGTTCGATGATTACTGATGATAGCTGACAAATCAACACTTTAGGAAAATCCTGGGATCTATTAAGGCAACCACGTCCTGATAGTTTGTTATTTCATGTCCGTGGTTAGTGTTCCTATTGCAACCATTTTGGCAGAATTTATTGGCAAATGCCCTTTTCAATCGGAATTGATGATGGCTCCCTGTAAACGCTTGTCAAATCCCCCTGGACGGTCTCTCTCTCTCTCTCTCTCTCTCTCTCTCTCTCTCTCCCTCTCTCTCTCCCCCTCTCTCCCCCTCTCTCTGAGAAAAAAAATGACTGATATGACCATGCTAATGGTGTGGTGAGAATGTTGGAAATTGAGAAAAACCCATCACATTTTGCATGCAAATGGATAGTAATGGGTCCCATCTGGAGAATATAGATTCATGTTTAAAACATGAATCTATTCCCGGAGTTATACAGCTTCAAAAACTGCTATGCGACCTTTGTATGAAAGATTCATTCGAATTTTATACCTTAGCGGTTTGCACGAGCATTAACTGCATGCATCTGTGGTTAACATGGGGCTTTTCCATAATAGGGAATCAGACATTGATTGTAAAATTTTGTGCTACAGCAAGACTTCTTGACATGAATTCAAATATATGAGATATTATTACTTCTCATGTTTACCATGAATAGTTAAATTCAGGTTTTGTATAGTTATTCTAAATAAAGCAAATACATTTACCAATGATCTATTGAGAATGATATTTGAAAAGACATTTGTCTTTCAACGAATTGTGCTTAAATTTGGGTCGTATCTCCCTAAAAATGTATACTTAGAATCTGTAAGTAACTGGGGAGCGTTTCATGAAAGGACTTGTCGGATGTTTTATCCGACAAAGTCTGTTTTATCCGACAGTTGCCATAGTACCGATGCTTCTCAGCCAATCAAAATCAAGGAAAGATGTCAGATCTGACAACTTGTCAGACAACAAATGTTGATGAAACGTCCAGTTCTTTAGCATTATGTTCTCAGGGTTCCAAGGATTCATATTTGCATCTGTTTATGAAGTACAGATTTCCTCCACACCTACTGTCATTCTGCCATTTTCATTCGGATCATGTATTTACTGAATTGAATTGAATAACTTTATTACCAACAATAAAAATGTTACAGTACAACATGAGTAACAATAAAAACAATAAAAACATAAATGTAGAAGTTGGTAAAAGGACCCTACAGAAATAGCAAAATAGCTAGTGAGGCATAGGACCTCTTTTACACAATAAGTGTAATAATTTGTACATGTATATATATATATATACATGAAAGTGTGAATGAAATAAAATATGGCAAGACATATCAAGTACAGGATTCATCAAAAGCTAACAGAGTGAAAACTACAGACTACCTGCATTTACAACTTTACAATGCTAGAGTATAGTTGGCATAAATATAGTAAACAACTAAATCTAAACATAATCACATAATATGTATTTCCTCATAGTGTTCTACTGTCACAAACTCTGATCATAAAACAAAAGACTTTGTACTTATTACTATACTTCTCTTCTCCATGTATCCTTTTTAGGTCAAGATAAGTCGACTTAGTTGGAATCGCAGAATCCACAAAATATACTAAATGTACACCCCTCAAATAGTGAATATCACAATTTTTACTCTTAATTCACCCTAAAAGCACTCTCTTCTGAAATTCACCCCTAACAGAGTGAACGCGTTCACTATTTTTAAAGAGAGTAATATGCCCTTTTCATTAATTAATGATACTGTAATATTATTTTGGGGAACCTGAATTACAAGCTCCGCTTTCCAAGGTTTCCCCCACAATATACAGCTAGCATTTAAGTTAAAACTGAACTTTCTAAAATTCAATTATACATAAAATTATATCTGTGTACTGGACCTTCGTAAATCTAATTGTTAATTTATTCTATGCTCACATTGCTGTTGTAAAATGATTTATCTTTGCTGTTATTGTGGAAATAAACGAAATGAAACGAAATGAAATAAAGAAAACAAATCAGCATTCTACTGTTCTAGTAGTCCTTTCAAAAAGAGCGCAACTGCTTTTGAAACGTTGCAAAATATACTCTGCTTGTGTCGGCTAAAACCTATTTCATAAAACTGCCGTAAATAACGTTCTTTTGATACAGTTTGCCATTCAAACCAAACCAAGTTATCTACGAACGGATAACCTATTTACATACTTGGATCTACCATCTCTCTGCATGAATGATGCACAGAAAGTCTCTATAAGATGAGAAGGTATTAGTGAATAATAAAGGCGTGGAATATGGAGGTAGCAATCTATCTAGGGGAAGGTTAATATAGATTCTATGAATATATTTTCTTCCTACTCAGCTCTTTGTGACAAAGTTGTTATTGACCATGCATGCTGACAAAATAAACTGTTTCATCTTTCGTCATGTTCGTCTTTTCACATCTTTCTTTGGGGATTTTTTTTTTTTCTGTCAAGCTTATTTCCTACAGCCTATTTTAGAAGAAGTTCTTAATACTCCCATATGGCCGTGGCCAAAGAAAGTGATTTTTTAAGGCATTCCGAAAAGGAGAGTGTGCGCGCAAAAGTGGGTTGTGTACGTGTGTGTGTGTGCGTGTGTGGTGGCATGCTAGTTCTTTGTGTTGTGTGTGTTGCTTATGTGGCGTTACATACAACATTGGCATGTGGGAAAGTGATCTCCAGTGATTTTCAGATCCATCTTATTTTGTGAGATGCACGGTCTGTCAACAGACGGTTGTTGACATGTATGAGGTGGTAATTATCATCTACCGTCTCGATGTTGACTTCGTGCTAACATGGTGACGGTAGAACGATCACAAGCTCGGTAAACCAATGTAGGATCTCTCAACTGAGTCGCTTTAATTGAAACATGGTAATAAAAACCTAATTTCAAAAATGCGGTCATTTATAACTAGATTCAAAGCGAGTATCTTCGTGTACGTTCGTTACCGCCTGATTCAAAATGTCTACTTGTTTTTTTAATCAAAACTGGAACGTCATTTTCGTTTGTAGAAACATCTCATTTTGCCTTTACAGCTCGTCAGTGTTTAGGGGTTTTCTATATTCCAAGACACCTCTCCCCTCGACAGTTCTCTTTCTATTTCTTTCTCTGTCTTTCCCTCCCACCCCTTCTCTCTTTCCCTCACAGCTTCTCTTTACAATCTTACAGTATGTGCTAATATTCATTAATTGGTTCAAGGGTTCACTTCTGACCTTGACTCTCTCAGTGCAATTTGTCATTTTAGAAAAGAAATACAAAATAAATATGAATTCGACTTACAGTTTGACTACTGACTACATAGGCCTCAAAGTTGGTGCTGACAATCTTGATGCTCCATGGAACATAACTTGCAGCGCAAATTCCATGTTTTGGAACTACCAAACTTCAATTTTCGATCACCTCCAATCCATAGGTCCTGCCTGTATGACTTCTGTGCAGAAAGTAAAGTCAAAGACATTGGATTACAAGACAAATTACTCTCGCCTACTTCCGTAGTACGTTTTGGCAAGGGTAAATTGCTGTGTTAAAAATGGACTCGTAAAATATTGCGTCCGCCATTGATATAACGTGTGAAAAAGATGTCTAATCTATTCTTGATATTTCATATCTAAAACTTTGTTTTTAAAGTCTGATTTTTGCACGAACAGTTAATAGAACATTTCATTAAACTTGATTTTCAATAAATGGCACTTTAAATCTTCAGGATCATGCATGCTTTTTGACAGAGTCACCTGCCATAGGAATAACACGTGAAAACAGGGATTTTAAGATTGATTCTAATTCCCCTATTACTGGTTTAAATTTATTTCACCCTATTACTGGTTTGAATTTATTTCAAATGTGATTTGTATGTAATTTGAGACTTTGGAAAAGATTATTAAAGGCTCAAAAAATTCAAAAGCTCCCGATAAATTTCGGGTACTATGCATGCTTTTGTCCTAAGAGCTGCCGTAGGCTAACACGCAAAACCAGTTTTTTTTAAAAAATGATTTTAATTCCCATAACGTTTATTTGAATTTACGGAAGAGGTAATTTACATAAAATTTCAAACTCTGAAAATATATCATTAAGGCTCCATGAGTCAAATAGATCCCCACTAATTCCCGGGAATATGCATGTTTTTTTGCTTTAAAAAATCTTGCCTGCCATAGGTTTACACGCGAAAACAAGCAATTTTTAAATAATTGTAGTTTCCCTATTACTGCTTTGAATTTATTTCAAATGTGATTTATATGTAATTTGAAACTTTGGAAAAGATTATTAAAGACTCAAAAAAATTCAAAGACTCCACATAAATTTCGGGTACTATGCATGCTTTTGACCCACTAGCTGCCATAGGTTAATACACAAAAACAGGGAATTTGAAATTAAGTTAATTCCCCTAGGATTTATCTAAATATATGGAAAAGTTGATTCACATAAATTTCAAACTCTGAAAATGTATAATTGAACCTCGATGAGTCCAATAGACCCCCATAAATCCCCGGGAATATGCATGTTTTTGACCAATTTTTGTAATGTTTGTATACACGTGGAACCGTTTGTTGTTATCGATGACGCGCGATATGGGGCTGTTTCCGTGCGTGCTGCTTTCTGTCTAGCTATATATTTAAAACGTCTTTGGGCTGTACCACGTACCACGTACTACAATACGTACGCGTGCTTTATTTCGGTACTGAGGGTTCTTCGCAAATATATATTCTTTGGTAAAGCTAAACTGCTGGGCTAGGCAACCCATCTACTACAAAAATACGCCACCTGTTTAAACTATGTTAAGTGCAATGAAGCCTAACAACGCATTGCATTGAATCCAATTCTTTAAGGTACAGAACAATATGAGTGTAGCCCGAAAGAATGAGGGAAACACTATGAACATGACCGACAAAGAAAGTGGACAAAATAAACAACCTCTCATTCTGCCCTTCACAATGGTTCGGGTAGTCAAAAGAACATCCCTTCACTGCTATTATGTTTAATCAGTAGTTCCAGGTGAATATGCATGTTCCACCTGTTCCACATATTTTAGATAATAGCAGTGAAGGGATGTTCTTTTGATACAAAAACCATTGTGAAGGGTAGAATGAGGGGTTGTTTATTTTGTCCGCTTTCTTTGTCCGTCATGTTCATAGTGAAAGGTTGAACCGTGACAAAGGGGTTTTATGTAAATTTAATGATTGCAGCCTTGAAACTAAACTAACAGGGAATAAACTTTAGAAATAATAGTTGAAAATTGTCAAGAGTTTGTCAGTTTTAATATTACAACAAAATAGGAAACATCTTAATACTTCAACTCTATATAAATTCAATGAATAGGGAAAAGAAACGTGGGAGGGTAAGAGGAAGAGGGAGCAAGGCAGGAGTAGTCGGTAAAGCGTATGCCTGTTGAACAAAGATCGTGGGTTCGAGTCCACTCCGGGTGGATGACTGAAGACTGCGTTGTAAGTTGATGTGCCCCTCTAATATTTCACAGACGCAGTCAACATTTCAGTGAAAAACACTCCATCCCTCGGATAGGACGTTATATGGAAGTCCCATATAGAGGGGGATCACTACCCTTGCACGTTATGAGAACCCACATGCCAATCAGGCTATAGTAGTTATATCGGGAGGAGAGACTCAAGGGTCAATTAAGTTCGCTTTTCCACTCCAGCTTACGAGACGCCAAATACCACTACTACTGATAATAATAACCAGCAAAAGTTTAGAATGAGATGAAGAAATTAGGAGGAAAAAATGATCATGTTATAAAGCAGATAGATCCTGAACATGTCAAGATCGTAGCTGCATGCAACAATCTCAAGGAGGTTGATAATTTTTTTTTTTTTTTTTTTTTTTTTTTACTAACATAGAACAATTAAATAATGAACTGAGCTACAATGTTAATTTATCAATGAAAGTGAGCAAGCTACATACTGTGTGTGCTCGAGACTTCCCGCGGCGCGACTTCCGCTTCAAAGGTTATATCCTCCAACCGAATGAGAAGTCACTAAATCATAATGCACGAGGTACTGCAAAATGTCACAGTGCGTGGTATTCAGAATGATGAAAGACGAGTCATATTCTAGTAAAGAACGCTTGAAGCATAAAAGAATGATAATCAGTTGTACTGAGATGAATGATGTGTTACCGTGACTGACATGTGCCCACCTTCCATTTTCTTTTATACATGTATCATAATTTCCTATAGGTAAATTTTGTTCGAATTTCTCAAATTATTTTGTTCTCATAATATTCCAGGAAATTTGTCAAGTATCGCTTCTAGTAATTTTTTACTCTGTATATATTCTGTTCGGAACATTGAAAGCATTTATTAGGATACGGAAGGTGACATATAATTCCTGTCTTTCCTTAGTATGTTTTCGTTATCAGTTATGTTAGGAAGACAAACATGAAGGTTGAAGAAAGAAGGAGACAGTGGAATATTTGAATAGAGCAATGAAACAAAATAAGTCGAAAGTAATGTGCTAAGTAAGTATGATAAATTCATCCTCACTCTAAAAAAGTACATGTAGAACAAACACAAATTTGAGAAAAGTAAAGCAGTTTTGTTTTGCTCGACCGAGAGCGTTCTGTGTTTGTTTGTTTGTTTAGTTTTGATTGTTTTTCAGGGGTTACGTGTGTAGTTACAACGATCATCTCGTGATGGTAAAACTTTATGAACAAGACATTTTGTTGGCATTGTTATTAATTCATTTTCTTTTTTGTGGGGCCGGGGGGAATTTTTAAACTATACTACGGATTTGTGAGGAACGTGCTGTTTTGCACGTGCAATGTCAGTATATCACGGACAACACATGCTCATAATGTTTTTTCATGTATCCAGAATTCGTCAAAATGGTACCGAAAACTTGTAGGCGATCCTATTCATTCCAAGTCACGTTATCAGTACGTGGATACTAAAATAGAAGAGTTCTAGAGCACGGTTCATAATGGTGAAAGTGGGCAAATGGAATCACATCACGCGCTTCTACACATGCACTGCTAAGCCTACACAATCTTATGCGTTCTCACGGAAAAAAAAATCATTCAACATAGAGTCGGGTAGAAAATGTCTCTAACTAACTTTCGATGCATCATAACAGAATGATGCTACAACCAATAACAATTGCTTTAAGCTCCTACTTTTGTATTGACAATTGCATTTCCGCAATGTATTTAAATAACAGACATAAAACAGTACAAACAGTAAGATTTTTTTTTCTTTTGCTTTGCTTTTGCTTTCTATACGGTGGCCTTTAAGGGCAGTAGGTCCGAAATAGCAAGCATGTTATAGTGTGACACCTATCATATTGGTAGTTTAAGAAAAAAATTATGTCATTGTTGATAACAAAGGTAGTAAGATGGATGAAATAGCCGTAAAGGAGGACAAGAGGAAGAATAAAGATTACTCATTATAAATGAAAAGAATGGAGTGGCAGAGTAACTTGGGAATTAGCTACACATTGAATTGAGATGTTAGGTAGCCTACATCGGTACATGGGCATCCCCAGAGGAGGGTGTAGAGTGTGAATCCCCCTCCCCAAACCCTACAAGAAAACAGGGGCGTAACAGGTACCTGTTATCAGGGGGGGGGGGGGGCAGAGCCCAAAATTTCCCGGTAACTAGTCTATGTCTAGAACCTGTGGCGTAGCTACGACTGCATTTTAGGAGGACGGTAGTGCTCCATCGGTGTAAATCCAATTTGAGGAGTAGGGGATGAAAAACTTTTTTTAACGATTTTTTTCCCTCTCACACACATTTTGATATCTATTTTGCGAGCGAGCGAAGCGAGCGAGCAGAAAATAACTACTTTTCCGGTTTTGAATCGCATTTTCGAATAAGAATTCTAAAATATGATGAAAGAGCGAAGCGAGCGTGCCAAAAATAACCACTTTTTTGTTTTCAGTAGCATTTTCAAATAGAAATTCTAAAATATGATGGTTGTTTATGATGGATATTCAGAATTTTTACTAACTGATTAATCAAAATATATTTTCTTCCTTAAAAAGTGTGTCTGCATGGGGGGAAATTTGTACACACCATCCCCCCCCCCCTCCCCCAAGTGGGGGTGATAGATCCCCAACTCCCGGAATTTACGCCAATGTAGTGCTTCCTAGAGGGGAGGGTGCAGGGAGGGGGGAGTTTCCCCCCTCCCGCGCGAAGCGCGGAAGCTCCGATGTTTCTTTGAATTGTTAGTTGTCGGTAATTAAGTCTATCTTCTGCGACGTAACTAGGATTTCATTTTAGGGAGATGGTAGTGCTCCCCAGGGGGAGGGTGCAGGAAGCTCCGACGTTTTTTCGCTGTCAGTTCCCGCTCTTCTTACGCTTTCTGCCTGTTATCGGGGGGGGGGGAGGGGGCATACGCATAGCCAAAAATTTCCCGGTAATTAAGTCTGGAATCAGTGGTGCAGCTAGGATTTCATTTTAGGATGATAATAGTGCAAAGCGCGCTCCCTAGGCATGCTAGGGGGAGGGTGCAGGGATGGTGATTTTCCCTTCCCGCGCGAAGCGCGGAAGCTCTGACGTTTCTTTGAATTGTTCGTTGACTGTTCCCGGCCTCTTACATTCTCTGCCTGTTATCGGGGGGGGGGGGGGCAGAGCCGAAAATTTCCCGGTATCTAAGTCTAGAAATAGAATATGCGGAGGTGAGCCTGCACCGCGAGTTGCTTGCTGCGAGGCCCTTAGCGGGCGGGGCCCAGGGTTCTGGCTGAGGGCCCCTGATGGGGGTCTACGGGGAAAGCCACTGCGGGGGTTCAGGGAGTGGAGCACCGTGAAACTCCAGGGTTTTGGTAATAAATTTTCCCTCATTTCTTTTGTTTCCCTTTGTTTTTTCTTTTTCCCCCTTTCCCTCTTTTTCCTCTCTCTCTTCTTCTTTCTCCCCTTTTTCCTTTTTTCTTTCCCGTTCTCCTTCTTCCTTTCCTTTCTCCTTCTTTCTTTCCCTTTCTCCTTCTTTCTTTTCCTTTCTTCTTCTTTCTTTTCCTTTCTTTTTCTCTTTTCTTTTCCTTTCTTCTTCTTCCTTTCCCCTTCTCCCTTCCTTTTTCTTCCTTTCCCTCCCTTTCATTTTTTCCCGGTGGTTTGGTGGATTTTCCCGCTGAAATCTTTCAGGGGGGGCACTCTGCCCCCCCCCCCTGCCCCCCGGCTGTTACGCCACTGCAAGAAAATAAAGATTTCCGTCGGCAAAAGCACCACCTCCGTCGGTAAAAGAAGGAAGGAAAGGAAAAAAGAAAGAGGGAAGAGAAAGGAAAAGGGAAAAGAAGGAAAAGAAGAGGAAAGAAAAAAGGATAGAGAAAGGAAAGGAAAAGGGAGAGGAAAGGAAAAGTGGAAAAGAAGGAAAAGGAGAGGAAAGAAAAAAGGATAGATAAAGGAAAGGAAAATGGAAACGAAAAGAACGAAAGGAAAGAAGAGGAAAGGAAAATAAAGAGAAAAACAGAAGCACTTGCTCGACGCTTAAAAGAAAGTTGAGTATTTTATCGGTCGCTTGCTCGTAGAAACAGGATGACTTCGGACAGCAAACAACTTGGGCAAGCGAGGTGCCCAAATAGACTCATATCATGCATATTGGGCAGATAGTAGGTCTATAGGTCTATTCTGATGACGACTTAACACTTCGAACGTATTATTCCTCGCTCGCTTTGCTCGAATGTATAGTTTTTTTAGATACAGGATGATTTCGGAAATCCAAAATAAACAAATTTGCCAAGGGAGTTGACTGAATAAAATGTTTAAATACCATACTTCTATAGACTTATGTTGCAAAACTATCGGCAAATTTTGGGTCACCACCTTAAAATCTGTCGGCAGGTTTTTACACCCCCCCCCCCCCATTTAAAAATGTTCTGACGAAGCCCATGTATATACTGAAACAACTTGTAAAACATAAATTAAAAGAAGAAAAGATGATGATGAAGGAGAAGAAGAAGAAGAAGAAGAAGAAGAAGAAGAAGAAGAAGAAGAAGAAGAAGAAGAAGAAGAAGAAGAAGAAGAAGAAGAAGAAGAAGAAGAAGAAGAAGAAGAAGAAGAAGAAGAAGAAGAAGAAGAAGAAGAAGAAGAAGAAGAAGAAGAAGAAGAAGAAGAAGAAGAAGAAGAAGAAGAAGGAGGAGGAGGAGGAGGAGGATGAAAAGAAAAGAGAAAAACGGTGAAAGGGGAATAGGACATGTAGGAGGAAAAGGAGAAGGAGGAAACAAGATGAAGGGGATGCTCAATTTGTCTTGATAGAGCACACGATCCAAAGGTTGAACGTGCAGCCCACGAAAGGATGCATTAACCTTATTTTAAAGACCTATCAACAAGAAAGCTTAAATCACGATGACTAAATGAAACTACTCTATAGAGATTGAGAGACGATATCTGATCCTCTCGGCCCGTATCCGTGAGCTACGTAATCCTAATTGCACGTAATTGTGAAAGTGACTTTAGAAGTATATTGCTATGATAATCCTCACCTGATGAGTACATGTGATCTTATCACGTTTACCTCACATTGTCACAATGGTCACTACAGACTGACATATGTATGCTTGGATGTGGTCGAAATGTGTTTTGTAAAAGTAAAATCCCATGATAATGGAGAAATAAAATCAATCGAATTGAGCTGAATTGAGTTGAAAAAACCAACGAAGAATAACAACAAGAACGATCATAAACATTAAGTAGCATTAAAAAAAAGCGAAATTTGAAAGTGGAAGTAGAACTATTATTAGGAATGAATCGGTTGAAAACCAGAAGTTTAATGGTTTCTGTTGGAATCTACTTGCTATTTTACTGGGAACCTCACCCCCTCTCCATGTCCCCCTCCACACCTTCCTCCCTAAGCCCACGACCTTTCTGCTCAACTATCTTTATTAATAATATTTAGTATATTTCATTAGGTGGATTGTTTGTTGTTCTGGTGTTGGTGTTTTCTGGGCATTTCTGATTTCGTTGGGTGTATCGTTGGCTTGGTTCTGGTGTTGTCTTGGCCATTATGATTAATGTAGTATGTTTCGTTGGGTGTATTGCTGGCTTGGTTCTGGTGCTGTCTTGGCCATTATGATTAATGTAGTATGTTTCGTTGGGTGTATCGTTGGTCTGGCGTTGGTGTTGTCTTGGCCATTATGATTAATGTAGTATGTTTCGTTGGGTGTATTGCTGGCTTGGTTCTGGTGCTGTCTTGGCCATTATGATTAATGTAGTATGTTTCGTTGGGTGTATTGTTGGTTTGGTTCTGGTGTTGTCTTGTCCATTATGATTAATATAGTATGTTTCGTTGGGTGTATTGTTGGTTTGGTTCTGGTGTTGTCTTGTCCATTATGATTAATATAGTATGTTTCGTTGGGTGTATTGTTGGTTTAGTTCTGGTGTTGTCTAAGCCATTATGATTAATGTAGTGTTTCGTCGGGTGTATTGTTGGTTTGGTTCTGGTGTTGTCTGGGCCATTATGATTAAATAAGTGCTTCGTTGGGTGTACGATTTGATGTTGTTGGTGTTGTCTTGGCCATTCTGATAATTGTAGTAGTTTTCATTGGGTGTATTTGGCTTGGTTCTGGTGTTGTCTGTGTGACTGGGGGACATAGTAGGTAAATCTAGCTCAACAGGTCACGCTTGGTAGCATATGCAACTGAGGCGCATCTCTTGCTAGAGGGCGAGGCGATAAAACCGGGATAAATGACGTCTGAAAGGTAATACACAGTCAGAAAACGTGATCACCCTACTGATCTTTTTCGATATGTAGGACAAAGAGAAAATTGACATTCTACTGAGGAAGACCTGAAAGGGGTTTAAAAACTAACAGAAAAAACCCCCTCTCAGTTTGATTATTGTCGTGATCCTCGGATTTTTATCTTTTCGAACAAAGAAAGAAAGAAAGTTACAACAGCTTGACGGTTATTTCATACCCTTGTTTATCACAAAAATCTAATTAATTAAGGCCGCGTCACATATAAGCGAATCGAGCTGACGAATGCCTAACGAACAGCTATTTTTTTTAAAGTCCAGATACGCTCAAATACACTAAAATTCTTGGCCACAATAGGGTTCTAAAGGTCCCGTCACATATTAGCTAATTTGAGCGTATCTGGACTTTAAAAAGATAGCCGTTCGTTAGGCATTCGTTAGCTCGATTCGCTAATATGTGACTGGGGCCTTTAGATGGAACGTGGCTGTCGATGGGCTTTAAGGCGTGTTCACACAAAGCATCATATGAATGCATTTTTCAAAGACACATAGGCAATAGATTCCCAGAAAAAAATCCAGGGCATCATTAATCCTTTGCAACGGGTTGCAAGTGAACAGAGCAAGGATTGTGATTTTTTTTTTTTTTTTTTTTTTGGGGGGGGGGGGGGTTAAATCGACTTTCGGCAGAAAGCTGGTGTGTGTGCGTGCCTACCATGCTTACTGAACGTTTGTGTGAATATTGCGGATGCAGTCGTCATTATATGGAGGGACGCATTATCCATTATACCTACTGTAGCTTGAATTGGTTTGAATAGTAGAGTTAGTTGGTGTATAGGGGAATAACGCCTCGTGTGATGGAGCTTAATAGCAATTGACATGAAGATGGTGGGTGTGAGATATGTTAGCAGAGTGAGACAGTCACTAAAGAATAATGGATTACTTGAACGTGTCAGCAAGATTCAAATGATTTGCATTTCAAGACATTGTAGATGATGAGAGATCACTCGCTGGTAATAGAATCCAGTCCTTTCTTCGTCAAATCTTCCTTTCAAATCCTTTAACCACGTCCACCCCACCCCCCCCCCCCTCTCTCTCTCTTTCTTATTCTCCTTTTAACATGACGTTGGAATTTACAAGACTCGTACCCTATGCTCTTACCTCAAGAGGATGACAATAAGCCACCAACGTTTGTTTTGAGACAATTGTCAAATCTTTTTCGTTCGTCGCTCTCTATTTTTGTCGTATTTTCCACCTTTGTTTTCATATATGACAGACACAATAAAAAGTTATCAATTCGCTCGAAGAAATCCTACTGATAATAATTACGTTGAAACTTTATATACGAGGCTATATACTTAATATTTAATGTACTGTGCTTCTGAAAATATAGCATCTTATTCCCCATCGCGGAAATCTAATTACAGTCATTATTGTCGATTTTTTTTCTTCTCTTTGTACGCTTAGATAAACATGAAATAATGCATGATGACATGTTATGTAATGCATGAGTAATGCTTTAATCTGAAAGCACAATAAAGGTATTGGCAGAGCTAAATGTCCTTGTAATTACATAAAAGGGGGAGATTCAGTTGCTGTTGTTGTTGTTGTTGTTGCTGTTGTTTTGCAGTCTCATTTGACATCGAAGAAAATTTGAAAATGGCCACTTAAAAGTTTTGCTCCCAAAACTAACAGCTACACAATATACTGAAAGATAGAAAATGCATGTTAACGTTTGGTGCCTCTTAGATTTACGATTTGATTTAAATCAAACTGCTCACGTAATAAGCTCTTGGGTAGGGTCAATGCCTTCACATATTCATAATGGGGACCATTCATAATTATCATTAGGATTTAGTAGGATTGGATTGGATTGGATAGTAGTGGCAGTAGTAGTAGTAGTAGTAGTAGTAGTAGTAGTAGTAGTAGTAGTAGTAGTAGTAGTAGTAGTAGTAGTGGTAGTAGTGGTAGTAGTGGTAGTAGTGGTAGTAGTGGTAGTAGTGGTAGTAGTGGTAGTAGGAGTAGTAGTAGTAGTAGTAGTAGTAGTAGTAGTAGTAGTAGTAGTAGTAGTAGTAGTAGTAGTAGTGGTAGTAGGAGTAGTAGTAGTAATAGCAGTAAACTATAGTTGTAGTATAGCAGTAGTCGTTGTCGTCGTGGTCGTTGTTACTGATACTGCTGCTGCTACTGCGTTATCTTTAGTAGATGTGAATGTATAAATTTAATGAATAAGAATATAAGTTTCACGCAGTGGCTGGAATCTAGACCTTACGATGATGATAATGAAAGAGACCCTTGATCCTTCAAACATAATCTTGGTGAGAATAACGATGTAGTGTTATCAGTAATAGGAATTTAACTGAATATGGGACGACTGGAATGAGGAGAGTAAGACAGGGAAGAAGGGAGAGAGCGAAAGAGATATGATACGCGAGAGAAATGGTGCATGCTCAGAACAGTTGATTGAAAATCATGGGGTTGATTACATATGAACCTACCAACAGTTGGTTAAAAAATTCCCCAAATATTTTATATACAAAATTTGTTAATCAACAGTTGGTAGGGTGAAAATGAACAAAATGAACAATAAAAGCATTCAAGGAAGTGAAATTACAGATCTTCAGTGGAGATGTTTGGGTTGAATCTTTCACCGCCTAATGACGTCATTGGACTTCAGATCAAAGCTTCTCACTCACAGCCAGGTTTATGATTGACATTTTGATGTCAGTCAAGGCAGGTGGTATGAACAGCTTCACATAATGGAGAGATCGAGCTCATGACTGCTTCCCCTTTTCAGTACGAAATGCCTTTGATATCTATCCACAACTTCCAAAATATGGCGTTGTCCGCATTAAGCGATACTCTATTCCTCTGAACAATAAATTGCTGTGAAAGTCTTACCTTTTATCGCCTTTCTAACTCATAATTATGTACAGGAACATGAAGAGCAACGTTAATTTTTTTTTTGCACAATTATAAACAGCCTGACCAACCTCCTACATGAACTCAATAGACTGTGTAATATACACATTACGACGCGTTAAATACTGGAGACTCCATGCATGGGAGAGAAAAAAAAAAACTTGGAGAAGAAAGAGAGAAGGCCCAGAGCATTAAATTGGTCCCCGTAACACATCTATAATGCAGTGATATCTGCCGCATGAGTAATGACCTCATAGCCCACTGAATAAAAAGGGACCTGTAGTTAATTGTCTTAATCGCAGGCAATGCCTCCTGAATTGTACTAAGTATTTCGCATTTACCTAGATAAAATATCGTGCAGGTTTTTGTTACGTTGTAATATAACGATTTGTTTTCGAAAAATATATCAAATTGCAACTTAAGATGGGGAATACTACGGTAAAAAAGGGGGGAAAATAGGGAGAAAGAGGAGACAGCAATGTCGTAGCGTTGATAGCGTCTGCGCAGCGTTATGCTCCGAAACGCTTCACACTTCCTGTCTTTACTCTTTTCCTCTACAAACATCACATATATTTCTAAGAAGCCTGTTTTCTTTCTCTTGAGCCACCCATTTACATTTTTTTTAAATGTCAAGAACACTGAGAAGATGAGAATTATTCTCCCACAGGGCTTGCTACGTAATCATAAGATCCGGTACTAAAATAGGAGATGCAGAGAGAGAGAGAGAGAGAGAGAGAGAGAGAGAGAGAGAGAAGGGTGGGGTGGGGAGATAGATAGGCATAAAGAGTTACTCAGCTACATAAGCTTCAATAATACAGTTAATTTTCTTCTTTCTTCTTCTTCTTCTTCGTCAAACCCATTTTCCTACTGGAGTATTGTTCCCTGTACAGCTTGTTTAACAAAAAGGTAGATACATATTAGCCGAAGTGGCTGAATGGGGAGGGGGGGGGGGGGGGGGGAGCTTTACAATACATTTCACCCAACAGGCGCCAATTGAAAGCTAACGCCCACTTGCTAGCCTGCACCATTTTTTCATGTTTGCCTATAGTGATCATGACTTTGACATTCACCAATAAAGGAATGATCGATAAGAATTGATGTGATGTTGGCATTATCCCTGAACTTCTGACGACAATGACTGTCGGGCCTTAAACAATTCATCAATGCGCGAAACATTTTCTAGACATTCAGTAACTAAGACTAAAATGTGCATTCTCCAACATGTCCATTAGCAAATTTTTACAGGCCTATTGGGTGAGAAAAATGGGTAATTCTTCTTGAGAGAAACTGCTTGAATCTGCTTATAGGCGTAAAGCAATCACACTGATCGTAAATATACCTCTTCCTTTACAGTTTTTTGAAGCTTAATTTGCCCTCTGGATGAAACATGTAGTGCGGAAATCTTGAAACGAAAAGGGAAACTCCCCTTACAGAAATCCAAGGTGCCATTGCACTGCATATAATAACTTAAAGACTTTTTTTTGTTGTTTAAACTATAGGGGCATTGCCACAAAATTTTGCACGGAGGGGTGGAGCACCATATCATGAACGAAATATTTGTATATTAATGTGCACCTCCCCTGTTCCTAGACTCGGGCTATGTTATAATGGAAAACTGTCCCTCGAATAGGACGTTAAACGGAGGCCCTGTTCATGAGAGTCAACACCTTTGTACGGTATATCTACACGTCCAATTCCGTTATGACGTGCATAGAGAAAGAAGGTTTACATTGATTCAATCCTCTATTCCCGTCCATTGACAGGTGACGAGAAATAATCATTGTTAATAATTATAATAATAGTGATAAGATTCGACGAGAAGAAATTTATGACAAATCTCATTTTTTGGAGAAACAATGGTAAAATAACCCATTTCTTAAATTTGCCGACAGCAGTGATAAATTTTCTGGTACGTCCCAGGTTTCGTAATTTCTGCTTGATGCATGAAGCAAAATAATATGATTCATTGATTAAGTCTCTATATAGTAAAATAAAACGTACAGATATCAATAAATTTAGAGGTAAAGATTATAAAGTAGGCATCTATAGAAGGCCATAGACCTATTGTGGTGTAATGAGTCATTTACTATTTTAACGAATTGTCAAGAATGCATGTGAATAGCAGCTGTGTGTAACAACTGCTTGTCACCTTTTTACCTATCTGAGAGCTTTATCCCCATAAGCGTGATGCTTCGGTCATTTTAAGCAGTTAAGTATGTTTACTGTGTCACATGTGAACAGGGCATTCGAAATCTCAAGCAAGATGTAAGTGAAAGTAGGAGATGGAGGAGGAAAGAAAGACAAATCAAAGAAAGCATTGAAATCGAACAAGAAACTAAACTATTGTCGACTGAGATCGTACTCAGCAGAAGAAACAAAAATATGGAATGATATTGAACAGGTGCATGTCGTATGGGAATCCAGTGGTATGTTCCCTCCATGTTATATATCTAATCGATATTGCATGCCAACACACCCACCGGTTGATCAATTCCAATATGATGTCAAATATGATTCCATGAACACCATTCATGATGCGTTAAATGAGTATTGATTCATTTTCTACCAAAAGGCTGTTTATTCTGTTTCCATGGTAACGGAAAGTGATACAAGCAGTTGGAAAGATTAATATCTGATAACGTTCTAGGCCACGAGAATAAGGAGGGAAATAATGTTCTTCAAGGAATAAAATGAAATAACTTGCACAGAAAAAAGAGCCGTTGAAAACAGTATGGGGGGGGGTTGTCCTTCTTCGTCAACATTTTCATTTGACTTTTGATGATTTTACCTTCATACTGATTTATATTGCCATTATCATCACTACTGTCTTTGTTATCAAAGTTTTCCATATTATCACATTTATCAATGTTATTTCATCTCTAAAAAGATAAAACAAAACAAATATATCATTTAAACATCCATAAAAAAAGCATATGACATTTGAGTATAATGAAGCCTGTATCGAATATGAAATGAAAAAAGGAGGACTTCAGGGCCCCGTCCTACAAAGAGTTACGAACGATTTGGACCATCGTAACTTTGAGATTGATCTCAATTGTGTACTTAGGAAATAGGAGTTGAGGTCAGTCTCAAAGTTGCGATTGATCCAAATCGATCGCAACTCTTTGTAAGACGGGGCCCAGATAAAGCCAAAGATGGTCTTGTTGAAACAAGTCTCCTTGTTATGGTAATTGATATGTCACCATTTTATATTTGGGCTCATGAAGATATCTTAAAGAGTTTGAAAATTATTATTCAATCTAATCGTGTTTGTCATTTAATTTTGAAATTCATCTGACTTACAATGTTATGATAATTATGTTTTACTATTTGTATTTTCTTTTTACTTAGGTACGTGGCCATCGTGAAACCTCTTCATTATCAGCAATGTATGACGGCTACTCGTGCCACGGTCTACCTTGTCTGTACCTGGGTTCTTTCCATCACCTGCGCCTGTCTGCCCATGTCAAACATCGCTTCTTACGCCTACATCGATGACATTGGAGCTTGTACGGTGGACTGGGAACGATCGACCTTAGGATACACCATAGCAGCGCATCTTATCAGCTTCTGTCTACCACTCGCCATGATCTTATTCTGCTACGCAAAAATCTTTATCGTAGCGCGGAAAGTGAAACGACAGATTAGACCGCTTCCCGCCAATTTTGCTGAACATCCAAGTCGATGGGTGAACGAGAAAAGTGTTTGTGATAAACAGACGGAGGGAGCATCGAAAGCATCGGTGAATGAACGCACTATTGGTGATCCTAAAGAAACAATGGTGTCTCTTCCTGAGCAAATTACTAGTGTAGATGCATGGTTATGTTCTAAGAATGAAAATATCAAAAGTCCTAAATCTGAAGGAAATCTATATAAACGGGCTTTATCAGTTGAGGATAAGAAACGTTCAAAATCGGCAGAAGAGATAGGTAACGATAATATGTTCATTCGTCACACTGCAAACTCTTCCGAAGACACAGAGGAAAGAAAAGTCAATTTCTCCGTTCAGAAGGGCCTTTCACTTGTACCCAATCTGTTTCAGGCTTCTCCTGTTGTGCCTGTTATAAAGAAAGATTGTAACTCAAATGCTCCAAGGATAAAAGTCCAGAAGAGAATGTCTTTGAATGGAAAGCAAATCCGAACGAAACGTCTCCCAACCAGACATAAATCGTCGACCAGTGGTGAATCTGGGGAATGGAAACCTTTCACTTCAAGACACATCTCAAGAAAAGCTGTTCGGATGAAGAAAATCCAATCACTACGGGACACCAAGGCTGCTACAACTCTCCTCATCCTATTAGGTGTGTTTCTAGTTTGTTGGATGCCCTACGTTATCGTAACCTTCTTACTCAACGCTCATATTGAAGTTCGTCCCGTTGTTCATTCCGCCCTGTTTATGGTTGCCTTAACAAACAGCGTGTTAAACGTCTTTGTCTATGGTGTCCTGAACACCAAATTCAGGATGGGTTTCAGGAAGCTCTGGAAACCATGTTGCCTTTGGTTGAACTGTAGATGTAAGATCAAGTCGGATACTTCTACTATGAGATTACGTAGTATTAGTCAGTCATTGAGGAATAATGGTCCGATGACAGATAGAGGAGACGGAGTAGAACGAAGAGAGTTCTTTTCTGAGCAGGTTCGATGACAAGGATTAGGTTTTAAATTCCTTTGAGATCAAAATGGATATTATAAGCTTCAAGTCTATATTTTCACATTCATCCTTTGATTACGTAATCTACCTTAAAAAATCAAATAATTACCTCGCATGATTATATATTCATTTCGTACTACGCTCTCACTCCGTAAAAGAAATGTGTGAAAAATACAAGGAATATTTCCGTGATATCCGTATAATTATATTTCGCTTACAAGTCGTTCACTTTTATGACAGCTTGCATCGGAGAATATTTTCTTGTCTGCTATATAGGCATTTCTATTGCATTGAATACAGAATCATCATGAGTATCAAGCGAGACAGAATGCAAACCGAAAACTCACAAGTATCATCACTATGTTTATTATCTGTAACTACTATACAGACTGCAATGGCAAATACATTTTTAAACATGATTATTTGTACGAAATGTAATCATTTTGTGAAAAATTAAATCTGCAACAGGCGGCAGATTTGGGTTTTCTTTATTTTTCATATATCCTCTCTTTTTTTTGGTTTTACATTCCTATGCATGTATATGAACTAAGATCAGTTTGATTTTTCGTAATTAACGAAGTATATTGTGAATTTATATGTTTATATGCTACTAAATTTTGGATTGTAGACTTCTTCATACCTGAATTTATTGAATGAAAAGAGTGACAGAAACCTATTTACCTGAGCAATAAATTTATACAAAACCTAGTTCACAACCCCTTTAAGTCCATACTGATCATACTACTTGCTCTTAGGCAGATTTAAATGTCACCGACTAGACTGAGAAGATAGTAAGACAGTCACAAGAAGATAAGGAGACAAGATATGGGATCGTCTCTCCGAAATTGTCTCGTATTTCCATGTACAGCATCCCTCATCTCACCTCACCTCACCAGGCTAAGTTCATCCACTGCTGGATGTAGCCCTCTTTAGGATTTCACCAGGTTTTCCTGTCCTGGGCCAGTCTAGTCCAATAAACTAAAGTTCAATAAACTCAAAATCTTTCACACGACTCTTATTTCAGAGAACGCATGCGTAAGTCGGTAAACGTGACAGGAATTCTTCAAGTTTCTTTCACCCTTTTGTTACCAGCATGTTCTTATTACCAGCGTTCAAATACGGTCACATCAAATGAAGATGCCATTTGAAAATATAACTGTAGACACGGTAGCTAAATATAGCATTCCGTTTCCATAATCTAGATAAACGTGCTATGAATTTATTTACATAGAAATGAGTATTTATTATAATAACAGATCTCAACCTCAGAGAAGAGGATATCTATTGGTTCGGGCTACATAAGCCTTGGAGCATCAAAGCCATACAGGAAAAAGATTGGCAACCGGTATGTTCCTAATATACAGTACAGTTTGTTGAAGGTGTTCATTGAATTAATGGGAGGGGCTGAATGTAATCACAAAGCATTCTCGCATAAAAGTCTTTCTTTCAAAGGAGTGTTAATAAGATGTGAGATAATTACGATATTAGGCTACTATGGTACTGTACGGTTATTTTTGTTATACGGTCGATCACTGCAATCGAAGAAAGAAAGAAAGTCATACCGGCTAACGTGCGGCAAGTCGTGAGATCGACGAGACTCCGTTACGATTCGAAGCCGATTCGGCCTTTTCTCCGAGTGAAGGCTAAAACGCCCTCAATTTCTTATCATTCATATGACAATCCGGGACCTAATGCTACAAATGCACGTTTTCGAAATTTTAAATCTAAGTTTCAATTTTTGTGGGCCTTTACACAAAACCACAGGCTTCTTCCTGCTATCCCTTAGCTCCCTTAAAAATAAAATACAATTAACATTTCTAAAAGTCTAACCCGTACATTTTCTCGTTTCGTCTGTTCGGAGCCAGAAAGGCATTAACTCAAATTATTTTATACAGACTTAACGCCCTTCTGGCTCCAAACAGATGGTTTTCATCCTAATGTTGCCTTCTGGTTATCCCTGAGGTATCCTGAATGAAGAGTTGAGTTATTATTACTATGCCATATGCGTGTAATCTATATCATCAGGTCCGTGTTAGTCATTATATTTGAAGCCCGTCGACACTTTTCACCTTTTTCATTCTTTATTCTCGGTGATAAAAGGCATTGATGATTAAGGATTTCTGAACATGCCTATGGGCTTGATGCCCTCATAATGACCTACTAAATAAGATCTTTAAAAAATCGCCTCTGTAAAATTTGATTTTATTTTTTAGTACTTGCGTGTGTCTGTCCTTTTCTTTCCTTTTTTTTTTTTCTTTCTTTAAGGGGTTAGGGATCAGAATTTGCATGTTTGGTTCGTTCGAAGGATCAATTTCATGAAATGTGAAAAGGTTATAGCTCTCTTTGATAATGTTCATGTTACGAAGAAAATGGTAGTGTCTCACCGTGTATTACTATAGGACTCCTATGGAGTTATACTGTGCATTATACATGTTATAAGTGGGTGCGTATACGTTCTCCTTTTTGATCACAACTTTCCCTCTGTAATTAATGTGCTTGATATGAGATGTTCAAAAAGGTTAATTAACCTTTCTGGTTTATCAGTGTAAAAACAACAACTTCCACATGACCGTAACCAGGACAAGTATCTCCCCAACCCCTAACCTAAACCATCAAATATCATTTTTCGGGACAATTACACCCCTGGATAACTGTTAAATTCGGGAATACTGTCCCTAGGATATGAGGCTACCGTCATTATTACATCCCCTCCCCTCCCCCACTCCCTCTCCCATCGATGATCAACCGTGATAATGAATATCACGGAAATCTATCCCGCCTTAATACGAGACTATTTATCTGAGGACATCTTCCACCCTCAACAGGATAAAAACCTCTGGGATAATTACCTCGGACAACGGTACCCTTTAGGGAACCCTGGACAGTTGTCCCGGGAAGAATGCATGTTGTCCTAGAGGTGTGTTTTCATAGAGATCATAATTTTTCTGAGTTGCCTGCATGAGGATATTATACCTCCGGGAGGGCTTTTCCTTATTTTGGGATAGTTTTCCAATAGCGTATATGATGGTGCATGGTCCTAGGTGAAAGTTCATGCAGAAGTCGCTCTGATTAGGTTCAAATTATTTTAGTCCTGTATTATTCTACCGTTTTCGTGGAGTAAAGAACTCATTGGCTACTTAAAACTAAATAGAAAAGGCGGAGTAAAAATCGTTGTAATCATCCTGATTTTCTCTTTTTGTTGCCATGGTGAGCTAATTGCCATGAACTATTTTGCGTCATCATTAGACCTCTATTCTATCAGTTCGCAAAAGATAAAATAACATTTCAGAAGAGCGACATTTTTCAGTTATAATAGGAGGTATTGTTATGGCTTTTATTCAGGGACACTCAATCAGCGAGTAATTTCTGAGTTCTGTAAAACTCCTTAACTTTCAATGGAACGATTTCAGGGACCGTTCACAAGCCATAATGGCCAGTAGACATTGCCCAATCCTTTTCCTTGTTAATAATATCGAGTCGCCTTTCTTTTTGTATTTGTATTCATAATCATTCACAGTTCATGAATAATATGATTGCTTTTACTTTGTATTCTTGTCAACGTTATTCCTCGCTGTGGTTATACCAGACAACGCCATGCGCAGCATCAGTGGAGAACATACCTGAAATAGACTTCATCGTAAATGGAAGAATAAATATTACATATACTCATTATATGAATTGCATGCTTTATTAATATTGCGACCAGCTTGTTTCAATTTATATAAACGTATACGCTTTTTAGAACGGATATAATCTAATATCTATTTTCTAATAAACTTTCATGAAAAGGGAAATAAAATCCATCCGCAATTTTTGTTAATAGTACTCCAATGAAAAACAAGAGAGACGTACAGAAGAGAGATAAAGAGAGAGATAAAGAGAGAGAGAGAGAGAGAAGAGAGAGAGAGAGGAGAGAGGAGAAGAGAGAGAGAGAGAGAGAGAGAGAGAGAGAGAGAGAGAGAGAGAGAGAGAGAGAGGGGGGGCACTTTTTTCAGGTCCTCCCTTTGATTCCCAATGGACAGCTTCTGGTATACGTTTATGCAAAATCCATGCATAAGACCATCGATACTGAATTCTTCGTCTGAGGACATTTCAGATGTCATGATTGTGTTCACCATTTTGTTCCCCTATTAAAATCACCTTTTGGGAAGGGCTCGTGTAAGGGAAATTGGGTTCGTTTCTTCCCCCCCCCCTCCTTTTTTTTTCCTGTTCGGATTTGGAAAGAAAGGGAAGACAGTTAGTGTTTCGCGTTGCATTAAGAAAGATATGGAAGAATTGCAAGTCTCATAAAGTACAGTATTGCGGCTACAGCCCTAGCACTTTACTGAATTTGTGCAGGTTTATTTAGAGCATTTTAACTTCATCATGAAGTCAGTTTTCTGATGAATGTTTATGAAAAGTGGAATAGATTCAAACCAAAATCAAATTCATGAGACTCACCACTGTCTGCGTATGAGATGAAAGTAAAGAGAGATAAGAAAGAGAGAGAGAGAGAATGATGAAGATTGGGAGAAAGAGAGAGATAGAGAAAATCAGAGAGACAGAGAGAGGAAGAGAGAGAGGAAGAACTAGAGAGAGGGTAGAGAATGGTAGGCGGGAAGGGGAAGGGGAGAGACAGACAGACAGTCGGAGAGGGGCAGAGGTAGAGAGAGAGAGAGACAGACAGGCGGAGAGAAGGGCAGAGATAGAGAGACAAAGACAGACAGACGGATAGTAGCAGAGATGGAGACAGACAGACACACGGAGAGGGCAGAGATAGAGAAAGAGACAGACAGACAGACAGACGGAGAGGGGCAGAGATAGAGAGAGAGACAGACAGACAGACGGAGAGGGGCAGAGATAGAGAGAGACAGACAGACAGACGGAGAGGGGCAGAGATAGAGAGAGAGACAGATAGAGAGAAAAAACAGAGAGGGGTAGATATAGAGAAACAGAGATAGACAGACAGAGATAGACAGAGAGGGCCAGAGATAGAGACAAAGACAGACAGATAGACACACAGACGGACAGGGGCAGAGATAGAGAGAGAGAGAGAGAGAGAGAGAGAGAGAGAGAGAGAGAGAGAGAGAAAGAGAGAGAGAGAAAAAGAGAGACAGACAGACAGACAGAGAGGGCCAGAGATAGAGAGAAAGACAGAGAGAGAGAGAAAGAGAGACAGACAGACAGAGAGGGCCAGAGAAAGAGAGACAGACAGAGAGGGCCAGAGAAAGAGAGAAAGACAGAGAGGGACAGAGATAGAGAGAGAGACAGACAGACAAAAAGACAGATTCAGAGATGACAGATTAATACGGAGGTGTATAGGTACAAGGAGTTTCAAACTCCTTGACAGAAAGGAATATCCGCGAGATGCTACATGTACGATGATGCTGAATTTACCACTAGATGGCGCCTTAATGGAAAGAAGCGTCATGATTGAGTTCAATTTTGAATTCTCCGAGGCCATCTGCACGATTGTTATTCTGCGTCTTTTTTTCCTCTCTTTTTTTTAAGAGGCTGCCATAGGTATGGATATAGATACATTTTTTAAACATAAAAAATTGCACCTTAAAACTTTTTATTTTTTTTTAAATGAGAAACTTGTGTTCCAGACTACACTAACAGTTTGCTCATGCACATCCAGTGAATCATGTGAACCAATAACCAAGAGATTGATAACACCGAGAAATAAAGAACTTTTTTTATGATAAAAGCCTGCAGGCATTTTCCTTATATGTAACTGTTCAAAGTTGGCTCTTCTTACCACTGGATTAGTGAACGCCTTCTAGATCAGCACCACCATCATCACCACCATCACCATCATCATTGACATCACCATCATTACCATCACCATCACATCTGCATCATCATCACCACCACCACCATCACTAACATTATCATTACCATCACCATCACTACCATCATCATCACCACCACCACCATCACTAACATTATCATTACCATCACCATCACTACCATCATCATCATTACCATCACCATCATCAGCATTAGTATCATCACCATAAAAGTTGCCACCATCATCATTACGACCACCACCACCACCATCATCATCATTAATCTGATGAATGGCAATACAATCATCATAGCAATACCATAAATACAGTCAACTTTAAAGGACACTGCATGTTACTCGAACTTCTTACACAAATCGCTTCATTAAACGAAAAGTCAAGCAAAACTTGCTTTTCAAGCAATTTAGATTAGATCTTGAGAAAGGAAAATTTACTTTTTGCAATGAGTAAAGTCACAATTCTTTCATGCTAGAGGCTAAGCCTATATCTTTTTCCACATTTCATTTCAAATACTGCCTCATCACTACAATAATTACAAAGGCAATGTGCAAAATTTAGTTCTCGAATGTTTATTATTTTAACATGCAAGCAGATATGATAAGCATTACATACTTGAAAGAAAAACTGAGCAGCTTTACATTGATAACACAAAAACTTAAGTTAGCATACAATAAGTCTGTTCACAGCTACTAGCTTTTATTACAGAAAAATAATTGGAGTATGCTAATCAAGATTACCAAATACATATTAATATCACTAGCATTGCAATAAATTACAGTCCACACCCATGTCATGGTTATGCTAATACAAATTTTTATAATTGCTTTTTTACACTATCTTCAGCCTTCCCCAATAACTTTACTATGTAATTGTCATCTCAATATTAACTTTACCATCATCAAAATATAAATGTCAATTTATGTCCCATTATCAATTACTGTCAAGTAATCATTCAATCAGAAAAGAGAATGACATTAGAGATTGCTCATATCATGTATTCATAATAACAAAATAATAGGAAAAATATACATATATCCTCAAAAGTGCAATTCATAAATGGTTCGAACAAAGCTTGTTATCCAACAGTTTTCTTACAGTTTTGATAATAATTTTTGTTTTAAAATTATTCCCCAGAGAGAAAAGTATTCTATCATTCAAATTACACTAAGAATCCTGCCTACCTGTGTTCACTAAATCCTCATGTGTAGAAACAATGATACATTCTAAAGTGTTGCTAGTTTGAAGAAAAATTACCCTTTTCATTGTGGAACAGTATATTGGCTAATATTAATCATGTACACATGATTCTAAAACCATAATTCAATAGAGCAGGTACTCCTGTGAATTTTTTTTTTACAGATTTCAGCAAGTGCTAACATAACCTCAGCAGTTTCTATGCAGTACATAGTCCATATGCCGTATGCTATAGTGCTATAATACAGCATGCATATGGGTCTCAACAATGTCTTACTGTCAGTAAACCTACACAAACTTGGCTGAAGTTCGGGTGATTAAATGGTAACTCATACAAAGCTCGTTTTCATTGAAATATGGTTGATGGGTACCACAGATCACATGACTTGTCATCTACAATCTAAAAGCAACTAGAATGATTGAGTAACAGTACCTACTTCTGTACAACAAGCAACAATGTTTCATAAATATAACATTCAAAACAACTTTTATGTAACTATACTAATGCACTACATCTACATGTGTATTTTATTATTCTCATCATTGCGAAAGCAGAGACTACAATATGATTAAACACTGACGAACTCTACACATATTTCTAGTACTACAAGATCTAACTACAAGAGAGAGAAAGAGAGACAAGCATATCACCACATAAGTGAAAGTGACTTAGGATTAACACTTCATGTCACATAGGCTACTCATGAGCAAAAAGATCATTTCACTATGTAACACATGTAATCCTTATGCAAAGAGATATACTTTTTCAGCTTTGTTCTTTTTTATATATACGCAAACAATTTAAGAGTTTTGCATTCTGCTTGACATAATGCTACAATCCAAGAATGATTAATCAAATATATTCTACATAGGCTTCGATTGTTCAGAGAATAGGCACATGCTAAAGATTACAGAAACAAAAAAATTAGACACAATCAGGTAAATTATCATAGAAGAATCAAACGGAAGCACATGTATAACAGTATTAATAGTACAATTTCAAAATGCTGTTTAACTAAACATTGAAAGTCCTCTGTCTTGCATACGGTACTCTTCTAAACTAAACTATAAGGCCAAGTATAAACCTAACCATATCATGACATGTATTAATGTAATTTAATAGAACTATATGTCCCAGCAAGAGAAAATCTATGCTCTGTAGACAAGTATCTGCTGCTGGAACACATAGCACATAACTCCTGGGGAGATCGTTCATTCCGTGTGGCTGCTGCAAAGGTATGGAATGGCCTTCCACGACTTATCCGCACAGCTCTCGTCACGGAATCGTTTGAAACAGCTCTCAAGACCCATCTCTTCAATTTGAAAAACTAGCCATTTGATAACATGCATGATTGAACATTGCAGACTTACTTTTTGGAACTATTTAATTTTATTTCAGCTGTAAATATCACAAGCAGTGCACCCATGGAATCGAACTTATCCGCACAGCTCTCGCCACAGAATCTTTTGAAACAGCTCTCAAGATCCATCTCTTCAATTTGAAAAACTAGCCATTTGATAACATGCATGATTGAACATTGTAGACTTACTTTTTGGAACTATTTAATTTTATTTCAACTGTAAATATCACGAGCAGTGCACCCATGGAATCGAACTGAATAATGTATTTATATTTTGGAGCAAGCGCCATGAGCGCCTGAGTTCGCAGATACCGGAGCTATAGAAGACTTCATTATTATTATGATCATTATCATCTCCAGTTGTCAGATTTAGATAACATGCTGTGATGACTAAAACATCACATTCAGGTTTATTCAACACAGTCTTACCATTTACTGTTCAAATATTAATATTAGAAATTGAAACATTTAAATCAATATCCACTGAACACATACATAGGAATGATTTTCAGAGTGAAATTAGTAATCAAACTGGTCGTAAAAGCCTTTTTGATTCTGCAGTATTTATTACTGCAGCATTATCATCCATGCAAATGTTTCCTTATGAAATGAATACTTAAACTGTTGTTTTTAATTCTTCTCAACCAGAATGTGGAAGATAACAGAAACAGGATGAAAGATGCAACAATATCAATTCTTGAAAATTTCATTTTCAAGTCAAACAATACACTAAATAAATGACAAGTGAAGTTATAAAATGATTTCTACCTGCCATTTAACTTATGTTTAAAAGGGAAGCATGCCACATGACAATTGTGACAAATGTAGTGATCAAGAAATAAAAAATACATTCAAAAGATATCATACCCCCATGTCATCATTTGAACCATACAGTAGTACAGACTGAAGTTATGGCTACTATTAAATGCATGTAAGCAGTTTATAAATGAGCAATGATGTCATACCCCCCATGTCATCATTTGAACCATACAGTAGTACAGACTGAAGTTATGGCTACTATTAAATGCATGTAAGCAGTTTATACATGAGCAATACATTAACGTATTACTGTATGTCTCAATACATGTATTTGTTACATCTAATTTGGATACCTCTGTGCGACAACCTTCATGGTCTTTGTGTCTTTTATAATGAGAAGAACATTTACAACAAAAAATAGATCTTGTAAACTAAGAATTGAATAGAAATGAAGGCGTTTGACATAAGCCCACCAAAAAATATTCATTTGAGTGAATGACAAAAGAAAGGAAAAATAAAAGGCAAAGAGAGTATTGAAATATAGTAACAAAAGATAGAAAAGGCCAAATGAAAGAGAGAGAGAGAGAGAGAAAGAAAGAGAAAGAGCAGGTTCAGAGGACAATAATTGCAAGTAGATACATACTTCACACTATAGAGGCCTCATTAATAGTTGAATGGAGAGTTGCTAGAGCAATCAAGCTGTAAGAATAGTTTGGTGATTGTAACACTCTCAATAATTAATCTAACACCTCATCTATAAGGTATACTACAGTGATCACTAAAGAGAAGACTTCAAACCTTCCACTTGTCACCTTCTATCTTAAAGCTAAAGCTTATCAAGTTTAGTAAAATCATAAGACATTTTGTGAGAAAACAGACAATCTGAGATAACTGTTCACCTAGTAGGTGATGAAAACTATGAACAAACTTTTGCAAGTGTACTGAAAATCACATAAGTTAAAATACTAATCCTTGATCATTAATTAGACTGTATCGTATGGATGTGGTCAGATAATACTAGCTTTGCATACATGCCAATTGTTTATATGCAAATGGATCAAACTGAACACTGAGTACTTGGAGTGCTCAGTATGAAAACAGGTGTATACAGGATGCCAAGATCCATGTCTAGACCTTACATAATCTTATATATCATCTTGGTACATGAAAGGGGGGGGGGGAGAGGGGAAGAAGTAATGAATATATAAACAAATTTTACATGTTTCAAGTTCCTTTTTAGATAGACATTGTCTATCAAAGATACACAGTAAGGAGTATAATGGTATTCAAAAATATTGCTGCAAAATATCTCTCAAGAGAGAGAGAGAAAAAAAATTACTGCTGAAACTTCTGGTTGATCAGGCAAGGACTTGGCAAAGTTGAGATCATTTTTTTTTCTTCATATTTCAGGGTACTATAATATTACTACAGTTTTATATCCTATGCAGTTTTTGAATAACTTCAATCATATTTTTGACAGAATACACCATCTTTGTACACAGGTGTGTATCATTACATGTACTTGTTAACAATGGGTAAAGATGATCATACCACACACAGGTTTATCATTTTATACATGTTATATAGTTTCCTGGGGTAAATTTACAGATTTTGACACTTATGAGTAGGTTAAGACTGTAATGCCTGTCTAGACCATGGCAACATATGATATATTTGTCATATTTCTCCTATTACTATTATCATTTCAAGAGATGATAGTCATAAATATGGGATTATTTTACATATTTCTTCAGCATACATAATGATATTGCATTGTTTCCATTGTCATAACATATACACAGCAACCTGCTAATAAGGTTTCGCTCATGTTAGGTAGGGTTTAAAATTTTCAAGGGTACTAGTACTTTCATAGTGAATAATACATTGCATCCTGCACTCTGAGTGACACTGCTGTGAGTGACACTGCTGTGAGTGAATAGGTATGATGTAGCTTCCACTGTGTCACTGGCAAGATCCCAAATGAACAATGACAATGCATAAAAAGGAGATAACACTTTCATGACACAGGTGTTAGTTTGGAATATGGCCAATCCAACTCATTGAAACATCACCACAAATATATATGAACTAAAGTTCTTTCAACTATCCAAAGACTTTGAACTGCTCCTTCAAAAAGTGACCAAAAACTTGACTTAAAACACTTCATCAGGTATTTATCCAATGATATCAAGTAAGGATACTCAAATGTATGATAATTACAATAACAGCATAATATGGTATTATTAAATTTAAATGAACATGAGAGGCAAACCTTTACAACCTCTATAGTTGTACATAATGGATATCATCATTAGCTTAAGTAGATTGTCCTTGTCAAAAAGCTGTTAAATTGCACAGTCTTGAAAGTTAGTATTCCTAATCAGAAAGCATGGATAAATGCACAAACCCTTTTCAAATGACTGTACTTACATTTCTATAAACACTTTTTACACACTGTGTATAATTTCCTCTTTCAGCGAGTGCTTGTAGGAAAATAAATGAAGGATATATTTACAAGGTATTCATCACTTAAAGAAAGTTCGGATTTAAACATCAATCATAAATACATCATTACAAAAAAAAATGGTTCTATAGGAAATTAGACTGTTTATATTATTGATACAATAATATAGGGAGAGAGCATTTTGCTAAAATATTATTTAAAAAAATTAAGTTTGTACTCATGATTTATACATTGTATAGCAGGTGTTTTTCAAGTGGAACTTTTTCTGCAGCCTAGAAGCTAGCATAACTTGATAGAGAAATGATTCAATTCTACATTGCCAGTTGTAAAAAGTCTCTCTCAATCAAATATTTCTATTCTTTCTTTATCTAAACAAAACATGGCAGATGAAATCCATTGTACTTCTGGGTGGTCTTTTTCTAATTTTGTTCAACTCGGCAACAAGAGTTTCACATTATAAAATGTCAACTCTTTGGAGATATTTCACTTTCATATCATATATACTGAATAGTGAGCATTAATAGATGACTAACTACGACTCTTGTCTACAACAGAATAAATATCAGAAAACCATTTTCACCAATTTAGATCTTGTCTGAAATAGCTTAATGCGAACCAGACTCAGTAGGTACTTGAGCAAGTAACAATGTAACATGAGAGTCCTACAGGCCTGACATTTTCAAGACTACTACATCTATTCCATTTGATGTGAATAGTCTCAAATTCTGCCTTATAAGCAAATACAAATTTAAAATGCAAGCATAAATAATCATTTGAGTGTAAATACAATATCAGCATGATTCTACTAAAATAACAATGAATCATGCTCTTAACGATGTCTCTGTTAAACATGGGAAAATATGTGTAGCTTGAAGCGAGTCTACAAATCCTTGCCTCATCCAAACACTACAGATCTATGAATGATATGACAAGGGAATTCTTTTTTCTTTTTTTTGTTCTAGGATCATTGAGAAAAAAACACGGAAATTTAAATTCTACTAAAATTGTTTAAAATTTTAAATGGTTTGATATGAAGAATGTTTTACAATAATTTGTTTCTCCTGTTGCACTCTGACTTTATCACTGTTGCATGATTCTTCGCATAATAGGTCAATGACCTCTTGATAAAGTAGTAGGCCAATGACCGTTTGATAAAGTAATACATTACTGTCAACTATCAGAGATTGTTCTCTGAAATAACAATGGGCTTCCATTTTCATTTACACTATGAACTGAATATAGCAGCCTAAGCCTTATTCAATTTTTATCAATTGTCATCATTTTCTTTGAAAGCAAAGCTTTTAATCTAAGTACCCTGAAGATACATGATGCCTCTATGTGCTACATTAAATGTAGCTACTTTATAAGACATTTTAAAAGCCAAATTTATTCTATCAATAATTTTCTTTGACAAGCAGAAGATCACTTATCTTCTTTACGCTCAAAACAAACTGTACATAACTTATGCATTTTAGGCATTTTATGCCATGATATTTTAAACATACTTTGGTTTATTTTACATTCATTTTTACAACAAACATTACACAAAACAAATAAGAAATGTAATAGTAGACATTGCATAAAGTATCTTGGACACTTTTATAAACAGAAAAACTAGATCTTACATCTTATTTCAATTCATACCTTCCCTTTACATGACTCTGAGAGAGGCATTACAACTCTACCTTGTACATAAAGAAATTTTCATCTTTCATTTGAACGATGCTCCTGCAGGCGGGTTGTGAGATCTCTATCTTGGCCTTAGAGAGTTCTTGATGCTTGGTAAGTTCCCAATCTCGTAGAGACAAATAGTCATAAGTTGGAATGACGGTGATCTCTGCCTCAGCATCTTCCCATTTCATCTTACCTTCAAGGAGAGCATCAAGAACAGCTACAGCAGGTTGATTTCTTCCCTTATCATTAGCACTGATGACATAATTCTTGGCTCTTACTCGTCTAAAGAACTCTGAATTGATACTATCTGCACTAGCATGGTTCGGGATGTAGGCAAGGTCTAGGTGGACGGCAGGCCCACTGGCTGGAATGCTTGCTGATTTAGCAGGCTGGGCTGTCTTGGCTGTAGCAGATCCTGCTTTCTTGGCACCATTGGACTTGGCATCTCCTCTTGATGAAGGTGCTGATTTAGTAGGCCTATCGCTTGTCTTCTTAGCATCTCCTGCTTTCTTTGTTCCCGAGGCTGGTCTTCCAGCAGTGGATGGGCGTTCTGGTTGCTTAGTCCCAGGTCTACTTGTTGGTGTTGATACAGGGGTACTGGTCTTCTTCTGAGTAGAGGTCTTTAATGCGACTCCATTTACTTTCTTTGAAGGACCATCTGTACTCGATGAGGATTCTTGGTGACTGCTTCTTGATGCTACAGAAGATGATTTCTTCTCTGTTCCTCTACTGGAAGAAGGTGGGGATCTTGCCTTTGAGGGTGGTTTCTTTTCTGCTGGTGTCTTTTTATCAGCTGGCGTCTTCTTATCAGCTGGTGTCTTCTTATCAGCTGGTGTCTTCTTATTACCGGGGGTCTTCGTATCAATTGAAGTCTTTTTCTCAATTGGCGTTTTCTTATCAGCTGGTTTCTTTTCTGCAGTTTTCTTCTCAATGAGTGATTTTCTAACTGTTGACTTTGTCTCAGAAGCAGCAGTTTTCTTCTCCGTGACAGTCTTCTTAACAGTGGGAGTAGAAGGGGTCTTAACACTTGTCTTTTTCTCTGTTGTTTTTGATGAAGGACTTCTATTCCCAACTTTGGTCTTAGAATCAGCAGTCTTTGCCTTGTCAGTTGGTTTCTTTGACTTATCTTTATCTTTCAAGTTTTTGCTTGCCGATTTAGCTGGTGATGGTGAGCGTTTCCCACTAGATTCAATTGAACTTTTAGTAGACTTTGTAGCAGAAACAGATGAACTTTCTAATACCACTGCTGTACTTTGCGTTTGTTCTTCTGGTTGTTCTGGTTGTACTGTTGGTGATTCAAGAACATTTGCAGAGATCCCTGGAGTTATTTCTGGTTCTTTGAGTACTGTCTCCGGTTCTTTTGACTCTTCTAACTTTGGTTCCTCCACTGGCAAGGGTGAAGCAGACTGTTGTGGTGGTGAAGAATATTCAGGAATCATTGGTTCATCAGATATTACTGGTTCAAAAGCTGGCTCAGGTTTGACTTCAACTTCTACCTCAGGGGCAATTACATTATCTTCCCCTATGTCTCCCTGAGAGGCTCCACCTAAATCCACAATAGGAGCCAATGCCGGTTCCTGCATGAGGCTTTCCCCGGGTACTAATTCCTGTTGCTGTTCAACTTGAGCACTAACTTCCTCCTCAATCACTGGAGGAATGTCAACATCTGATGCAGCTTCATTCTGTAGGTCCTCCAAAGAATCAGTGGCATTCTGCTCTAAGGAATCTGAAATCGTCGGCTCTGTGACCGAGACTGGTTCTTCTTTTACTTCACCTTCTGCTACTACATCAGTTTTTTCTACAGCTGGAATGTCCCCTATCCCTACATCTACATCTGTTCCAAAGTCTTCTGGTGCATCATAAACAGTCTCTTGGTGGACTACATCATCTTGAACAGTGTCCTCACTAAGCATTTGGTCCCTTTCGACAACTTCTACTGCAGCACCAACTACCTCTTGAACAATTTCTTGGGCTGATTCTTGGATAAGTGCATCATCTATCTCTGGTTGTTCTGGGTGTTCTGGTTGCCCATATACCTCACCGCTGTCTTGGTTAAGACTCTGTTGTACTTCCTCTACATCGCCTAGCAAAGATGATTCTGATTGCTTATAGACCTCAGCTGCAACATTAGTTTCCTGGTCAAGGTTCTGCCCAACTTCTTTTACTTCATCTACACATGTTTGTTCTGGTTGCTCATAGACCTCAGCTGCAACATCAGTGTCTTGGTCAAGACTCTGCTCAACTTCAACTTCATCCACTTCAGGTGGTTCTGATTGCTCATAGACCTTATCTGCAACATCAGTGTCTTGGTCAAGACTCTGCTCAACTTCAACTTCATCCACTTCAGGTGGTTCTGATTGCTCATAGACCTTATCTGCAACATCAGGGTCTTGGTCAAGGCTCTTCTCAACTTCATCTACATTTGTTTGTTCTGGTTGCTCATAGACATCAGCTGCAACATTAGTGTCATGTTCAAGGCTCTGTTGTACTTCCTCTACTTCAGGTGGTTCTAACTGCCCATAGACCTTATCTGCAACATCAGGGTCTTGGTCAAGACTCTGCTGAACTTCTTCTACTTTACCTACTTCAGATGGTTCTGAATGCTCATAGACCTCAGCTGCAACATTAGTGTTGTGGTCCAGGCTCTGTTGTACTTCCGGTGATTTTGACTGCCCATAGACCTTATCTGCAACTTCAGGGTCATGGTCAAGGCTCTGCTCAACTTCTTTTACTTCATCTGTATGTGGTTGTTCTTGTTGTTCAAAGACCTCAGCTGCAACATTGATATCTTGGTCAGGCATCTGTTCTACTTCAACAGGACCGGTAACATCCATACTGAATTCTTCAGCAGGTTCTTGCACTGGGGCAAATTCTTCCTCCTTCTGTTGTTGTACATCCATAGCAATCTCATCAAGGTCAGTTTCTTGAATCATGGCTTCCTCTTGAGGTGCAGATTCCTCTGAGTATTTCATTTCTGATTCCACTTCATCCAAATTTGTTTCCTGGACTACTTCATAGCTTTCTGCTGCAGCTGCTACCTCATCAAGATCTGTTTCTTTGATGGCTTCATCTAGACAAGTTTCCGTGGTGACCTCTTGTTCACGGTATTTCTGTTCATCAGTCATGGCAACTTCATCTCCAAAATCAGGTGGTGCTGCAAATTCAACTGGTGCTGTGAATTGAGGGGGTGCTGCAAACTGACTATCAACTGGATAACTTTCTTCTACTAGGACTTGCTGATCTGCTTCAGGTTCCGTAGCAGGAACCCTGGAGTTTGTGTTATCTTCCTGAACATCAGCCCTTTGCTCTGACTCGGGTGCATTACTTAACAAGTATGGATCATCAGTTTCTGCCTGGACAGTGTCTTTTGGTTGCATGTCTGCCTGGTAAGTATCTTCTTCCGCAGATTCTGTCTTGGTTTCTCTTCTTCGTCCATATTGGCATCGTACTGCATTAAGTCTTGCTGAGGATCTGACAAGCCCATATCTTCAACATCATCCTCTAGCAGATTTGGCTTCACTTCAATCTCAGATGCCTGGGAGATCTCTTCCGATGACTCCTCAAGCTCACAGCCTGCATCAAGTGCACCCTGCTGGCCAATAGTATCCTGAGAGTCTCTGGCTTCTGAAACCACTTCTGCAGGTTCTGTGACCTGTATTTCAGGAGAACCAAGAAGATCTTGGGCAGGTGAAGATTCTACTGTAGCATCTGTTGAAAGCTCAATGGTAGGCTCCCATGGATGTGGCTGGTCACTTGGTGTTGATGCATCTTCCATGTCTACTCCTGATGATGGCTGTTCTGATTGGATTTCAGGTGATTCACTACCAGATGGCCTATCAGCATCGGCTGCAGCAAAGTCTTCTGGTGCTGGAACAGTAGGCGGCTCTGGCTGATCTGGGGTGTTCCCTACAGTCCCATGACCTGACGATAATCCATCAGATTCTTCATCCATGCCATACTCTACCATATCTGCAGGAGTGATCTCACCAGATGCTAGTCTTTCTGGAGAATCTCGTCCATGAAGTCTGCTGGTGTCGATTTTTGCCAATGCTGGACTTGTAGGGTTGAAGTTGACGTCGCTTTCAATTCCTTGTTGACTCTCTGGTAGCTGACTATCCCCAGAAGCTACAAAGGATTCATCTCCATGTCCAGATGCCATGCCATCTATATTGCCATTGACTCCATTTTGCTCATATTCATCTTCAGGAGGAGGAGTATTGCAGTTGACACCATCCTCACAACGATTGTTATCGACAGTATCAATGCCCTTAACTCCATCAAAACTGAACTTCACAGGCTGTTGGTTCAGGTTGTAGTTCACAGCATCACCTTCACTGATATCTTTCTCTGGAGGTGGTGTATTACAGTGTATGCCATCTGTACAAACATCATCAGGAGGTGGTGTATTGCAGTGTACACCATCTGAACAAACATTATCAGGAGGTGGTGTATTGCAGTGTACACCATCTGAACAAACATTATCAGGAGGTGGTGTATTGCAGTGTACACCATCTGAACAAACATTATCAGGAGGTGGTGTATTGCAGTGTACACCATCTGAACAAACATTATCAGGAGGTGGTGTATTGCAGTGTACACCATCTGAACAAACATTATCAGGAGGTGGTGTATTGCAGTGTACACCATCTGAACAAACATTATCAGGAGGTGGTGTATTACAGTGTACACCATCTGTACATTCACTTTCTGGAGGGGGTGTATTGCAGTGGACACCATCAGTACATTCATTACCAGGTGGTGGTGTGTTACAATGCACACCATCAGTACACACAGGAGGTGGAGTATTGCAGTGTACACCATCAGTACAGATCCCTGTAGGAGATGGAGGGGGTGTGTTGCAATGAATACCATCTGTGCATGCGTTCACTTCTTTCATTTGAGATGTTTTTCCATTCACTGTGCCATTGACTGCCCCACTTCCATTGGCTGCTGCCTTCTTCATAGCATTCACATCTTTCTTCTTCATTGCTGTTATCTTTCCTCCACTGGATTGGACAGCATCTGGATACTTCAGGAACTCTAAGTGCTTGACACGATCCAGCCCTTCAATGATCTTACTCTGAGGTGCATTCCCAGGAAAGAGTACCCTGACAATGTTCTCATGAGGGCTTGCAGGCTGCCATACCATCAGAGCACAGATGGAGCATGCATTAGGAAGGGTTACTTCTGATTCCTTGCCATTCACCTTGACTCCAGTCTTTACCTTCCCAAATGCCTTCCCTGCACTCCATTGCTGCAGGAAATCCTTCAACTCCTTGCTATCTTGAGTTGGAGATAAGATGTACATGTCCAGTTTCCCTATGCCTACCTTTAGATAGAGTGTGATGGGTTTGATCTCTTTGCCACCGTTTGCTGAGCAAGGGAATGGCTTAATGGACAGCTGATGTAGTAACTTTGTCGTCTCGTTTCCTTGACTGACTGTCTTCAAGGCCAGACTCTTTGGGGATTGCTTGTTGTCAGGAGCATTCATGTAGACTACGCCAATCTCTGGTGAGTTGCATTTGATCTGCCAATCTTCATAGCCCTCTCCACCAACCTCTGGGGCCTCCAGCTGCTTTTCAGCAATCTTCCTCCTCAGAAGACTGTTGATACCGATGACCGTGTCAGGACGAGTGTGGGGTAGGATCACAGCATCCACCCTGTGAAGGTGCTTGGCGAACTTCCAGAAGCAACTCTTGATGCTGTAGCCTCCACCAACAAACAAGCTGAAGTCACTGACTGCAAAGAAGGCACAATCACCCTTGGCTGCTGGGAAGATGAGCACAGTAGGTTTGGTGATCTTACATTTGATCCCTACTCCCATGGTTGGTGGTTCCATGAGATCGAATGGAGAGGGCACTTCAATCCTGGACCTAATTGTCTCAAGAAGCAAGGACACACCTTCAACATCATGCTTGGCATCCTGAAATGGAAAAAGAGTTCAAATATTGGTGCTACTTCATTTCAATATTTACAAAAGAAGGAAAACTTAACAGGAATCTATATGTATTTGTTGCCTGGCTGGTAGAAGGGCTTTAACACAGGCGCACACTGTACCTTTCTTGTAGCGCTTGCTCGAGCTAACGTCCTTCTGCCAACCGGGGGGATGTATAAAATTGCGCGCACACGCAAGTGCTAACGCCCTTCTGCCAGCCAGGCGATGATATATCATAATGCCTTATGCTCTAGAAGTGTCATATTAGGTACTTTAGCTTTCAATAGCAAAACCAGAATATAAAGAAAGAAATAAAAAGGGCCACCAATGAATTGAACATGAAGCTCCTATTGCATATCCATCAATCATCAATGATCAATTATCTTCAAAGATAAACTATATTGTACTGCTTTAAATGACTTGCTATCAAATCTATTAGTATCTTTTCAATAAACAATATGTTCAATATCTTTTGCCATTTAAAAGACCTTTCATTCCAATCAGAACTGTTTTAAAATTCACGTAAGCTTCTCTTACCTGAGGGTTAATAGCTAGGTTGAGGCTCTTACTGAACGGTTGCTTAGTAACAGCTGGTGCAGACCAATGACAGCCTGAGAGACATAACGTCTGCTTCTCATCCTGGGAGACCTGGAATATGAAAAAGAGTGAGAGAGTAGAGAGAATGACAGAGATAAAGGGAGAGAGGGAGATCGCAAGAGAGAAAGAGAGATGGTGACGGAGAGAGAGAGGGGGAAGAGAGAGGAGAGAAGAGAAGAGAAAAAGAGAACAGAGAAAGGAAGGAAGGGAAGGGAGGGGGAAGAGAGGGGAAGCGGAGGGAGAGGGGGGAAGACGAGAGGGAGGGAGGGAGGAGGGAGGGAGGGAGGAGGACGGGACGGGAAGGGAGGAGGGACTGGAGGGAGGGAGGAGAGAGGGAGAGGAAGGGAGGGAGAGAGGGGAGGAGGGAGGAGGAGGGAGGAGGGAGGGAGGAAGGGAGGGAGGGAGGAGGGAGGAGGAGGGAGGGAGGAAGGGAGGAAGGGACGGAGGAAGGGAAGGTGAGGGGAAAGGGAGTGCCCAGGGATGAAAAAAGACAGAGGCAGGAAGAGAGAGAGAGAGAAAAAAAGAGAGATATTAATGAAAAGATGGTTTATCAGTTAGGTTTACTTAGCTCTACTTCTAAGCATTGCATCGTCATGGGGTTAGGATATCCTTCTCAAAAAGGTGATGAGTTTTTTTAATTACTTTCCACTTTTTGTTATTTATATTTCTATACACTCTGAGATAAGGGGAATACTTTTTCCAATGATTATGAGTAATATGACCCTACTACACGGCTTATAATTAAGAATAATGGTTAAAGACAACCAAAATACAGGAAGTTGTCATGTTTGGTTAATTCAAGTGTGTAGCAATATGATCCCCTCCAGTACCTCAAGCATGAGCAACCAATATTCTACTCATGTTTTGGTAGGTACTGAAAACTAAACAAAATGAGACAGAGGTGTGAAGCTGCTAAGAACAGGGCTAAGGATAACAACAAAACATAATTTTGGCAGGGAGTCTGCCAAGTATTTGCAATGACGTTTGTTAAAAAATTATTCAACAGGTCCACCCATACAAAATTCCCACCCTCACAACAAAGATATACATGTAAGCAGTGTTTGCTCTTTGTGAAAATATATCATTTACATGCTGAAAGAAGTGTAAAGTTTTCTAAACCTTGGCATAACTATAAGGTGACTATGACAGTCCTCCAAACTGTTGGTTACTCTGGTTACAATGGAAGGTACAAAGATCATGATTACATTCATTGCTTGCTATTTGATATGAATGTGAAATTCAAATAATGGTATTGATCAGACAAAACAAAGTCTGCACCTTCTATCCGGTTAGATCATTCTCTGATCAAACACACGCGGAACTTCATCAAATAATGCCATTGTGAACTTATCAATTATCATGTAATTGTGCCACAATGAATCATTCTTACAAAATATAATAAGGTTATCAATAACAATACAGTAAAATCAAACAGATCTTTAATTAAATCAATTTTTCATAATCCTGTTAAGAATGATCAATGGTCAATCTTGATGTTTTTCCTCTGAATTATGTGATGTCAGTGTGTTATTAAAACAACAGCAATGATGAAATACAGGGTCTATGATTACATGACTTTGTTCTTTGGAAGCATAATGACAAACATTTCTTTAAAATGTATGGAACATAAACCTGTCCCCTGCAGCTAGTGTACCTGGTATGTATTGTTAGCAGGTGTTCCTTGTGTTGATTTTTGAACAATGGCATTTTGCATTCAATATGAAAGTTTAAACAAGTAAAATTATCCTATTTGCAGTTCGGAATAATGATAGGAATTTTAAAATCGAAATTTTGGTTAACTGCAAGACTTGTCGTAGGAGTAAAGGCCAAATCGGCTTCAAATTATAGCCAATCCCAAGACTGCTATGACGTCACTACGATTCGGAATCGAGTTCACTCGAAATAGCCTGGAATTTCGTTAAGATTTTACATGTTTATATTAAATGCCATTATAAATTTTTCAAAATCGGATCGTAGACGGATCGTACAGTGTGCACCAGGCTTAATTAAAACTAGCCTAACTTCTCTAAATTTACCTAGAATGTGGGACCAACCATTAAAACTTTTACGTGGGTCAATACCTTCAGCAAGGCTGCATCTACCTCAGGTTCACTGAAGACCTCAGCGATGTCTTGTAGTGTATAGGTATCATCATGAAGCACCCAGTCACCAGTACCTTCCAGATGGTGTCCACCAAACAAGACATGTTTATTAGCTGCAGGGTGAGCTAGAAGACCACGAAGCTCCTGGGAGAGATGCTCTGATGTGGGGTTGATCAGTACTACCACACCAAGATGGGTTCCAGCATAACCGAAGCTAACATGAACTGTACAGAGAGGAACACGAAAAAAAAAAGAATATTGGAATTAACTTGTTGCCTACGGGAACTGGGTGATCTCTGTATTAAGTCAATGGGAGTTTGAGAATTCAGTAGTCAACAGGTTAAGTTAATAGAGTATCCTCCAAACAACTCATGCGCTTACTCTCTTCTGGACAACCTACAAAACTCCTGTAACAGATGCCCTGGTGGGGAGTTGATCAGTACTAACATGCTTTGATGAGTTCCAGCACAATCAAATCTAACATGAGCTACACAAGGGAGAAGAAAATGAACATGAATATTGAACATTTATATTAAAAGGTTCTTTCAGTTTTCAAATCATAATGACAAACCATACTGATACAGCGTACAATGAATACAATGAATGATAGGGAGCAAGTTGGCTCAGTCGGTAAAGCGTCTGCCTGTCAAAACAAAGATCTTGGGTTCGAGTCCAACCCAGGTGGATGACTGAAGCCTATGTTGTGTGTTATCATGCCCCTCCCGTTTCATAGACGCAGCCTATGCTACAGTGGAAAACACTCCGTCCCTCGGATAGGACGTTAAATGGAGGTCCCGTGTAAAGGAGAGTCACCACCTTTGCACGTTAAAGATCCCACTGCACTATTCGTATAAGAGTAGGGGGGAAACCCCGGTGTATGTGGTCCACCTGCACACCCCCGATCAGCGATATCAGGAGGAGAGACCTGAGGGTTACGGTGATTCATTTCGCTTTTCGCTTCCCAGGCACAGGTGATGCCAAACCAAATAATAAATAATTTTTAAAAATGTTTTGTAGAAGAGCTCATTATGATGACTGATAAACCCCATGAGAACTAAAGCCTAAGATAACTCAAGCTAGGGTCGTTTCAATATGGGTGTTATACTGAGATCAGTGGCGGCACCAGGATTGTTAAAGTGGGGGGGGGGGGGCAAATGGAGGGCAAAAAAAAATGTTGGGGGGCAGGGGCAGTCAAATTTTTTTTGCGTGTGTGGAAAAATCGAGCGTGAAGTGCGAGTTTTAGTCGTCGGCGTAAATCCACTTTGAGGAGTGGGGGGGGGGAAATTGAATTTTTGGATTTTTTTTCCTCTTACACACATTTTAATATCAATTTTGCGAGCGAGCGAACGAAGCGAACAAAAATAACCGCTTTTGGGCTTTTTAATTGCATTTTCGAATAAATATTCTGAAATATGACGAGCTAGCGAAGCGAGTGAGCCAAAAATGGCTACTTTTCTTGTTTTTAATCGCATTTTAGAAAAGAAATTTAAAAATATGACGAGTGAGTGAAGCGAGCGAGCCAAAAATAACCATTTTTTTTGTTTTCAATCGAAGTTTTGAAGAGCGAAAAATGGTATTTTAGAGCACTTCACAGCTCGAATATGATGCTTATGACGACATCTACTTATTTACAAATTACTGTATAATATTTCTTTTCAGTCCTCAAAATTTCTGGGGGGGGCAACTGGGGGGGGCAAAGCTTCTGAGTGGGGGGGCAAGTGCCCCCCCCCCATGCCCCCCCATGGTGCCGCCACTGACTGAGATCAAATCATAAGCTATGACAGACTGGGTAATAATGTTGGAGTGCCATGAGCATCATGACATGATGAACCTGAGCTCTATACAAGCCACCCTCATTAAAATTTCATATGAATAGGCAACACAAAAGCGGTGATGAATGGCTAGTTGAAAATGCACAAAAAAGAAAAAGGATTTGGACAGGCCAAAAACTTTGCATAATGTTTTAAAGGACTTTTGGCAAATGCTTTCATGAGCAGAAGTGAAGCAGCACATTAATTGTGCAATGCTCTCATTTGTTGGTTGCCTGCTTGGTTAGTCTGCAAGATACATGTCTCTTTCACCTAGGCAATTAAAGTGGACGTGCAGCACAGCCTCATTAAAGCTGTGTTGCTGTCTACTTTTCTTTGAACTATTGCTCAGGATGAAACATTTCAAAGAAAACAGAAATGCTTGGTTTTCCTGTTTGAGTTCATTATCTTCACCCATACTTGAAACATGCCATGTCACCTCCTGAAGACCAATAGGGCAATAACACCATGTAAAAAGTACTTTACAATCCTTCTGGTGCTCACATCACAATATAATGTGTACTGAACAAGCAAATCACTGTACTTTCCAAATCCAATATTGCTTTGATCGCATCATCCTAATTTAACATCATGTTTGGGTCAATGCTAATCCCACAGATCATCATAAGACAAAGCTTTTATAAAAATAAATGAACTTTATCACATTTCCCATCACTTCCTGTACATACATACAAAACCTTATTTCCATCATTATTATTTTACAGCCATCATTATACTCCTTATCTCTCACAAACCATCAGCTAGGAGTCAGAAGGGTGATAACTCTACTAACATCATATGTCTTACCTCCCTTCAGACTCTCTTGAAATATGTATAGAGCCCTGCACCTGTGCTCTTTTCTCTATGTCTACACCCCCATGCCCCAAGTATTACCACATTTAATGATATCAGGTGATTATACTGAAAGGCTGAGCAGTTCACTCAAAATGAAACGGGACTAAGCACCCAAACATACTACGTCTCATCAGTTAGGCCTGCACTCATCTTATCACTCTACACACCTATAATCATTAGATCGGAAGTGATCGTTGATGAGGGATAATCATAAAACGTTAACCCTTCACATCCTTCATATCATGAGAAGAGTTTACACAAAGGCACACAGATATCCTCTTGTCACAGTAGCTTTTCCTGATCTTCCATTAGATGGACATATGAAAAATTACTTCTTAAAAACCCACCCCATCCCTCCTATGCATACCAGCAATTATAAAACTGTAGAATTCCATGTATGAAGACATGGTTACAGTTCATTATTCCGAAGGTTCGTTTATTCCGAAGGTTCGTTTATTCTGAAGGTTCGTTATTTCGAAGGTTCGTTAGTCCAAAGGTTCATTATTTCAAAGGTTCGTTTGTCCGAAAATGAAATAAGGTTCCTTATTCCGAAGGTTTGTTAGTTCGTTAGTTATTTTCGGACTAATGAACCTTCGGAATAACAAACCCTATTTCATTTTCGGATTAACAAACCTTCGGAATAACGAACCTTATTTCATTTTCCGATTAACGAACCTTCCGAAAAATGAAACTAATTTTATTTTTGGACTAACGAACCTTCGGAAAAACACCACAAATGTTCGGATTAACAAACCCTTTTTCATTTTTGGACTAATGAACATCTAGATATATGCAATTTGTGTGTATCAGAATAACGAACCTTCGGAATAACAAACCTTCGGAATAATGAACCTTCGGAATAACGAACATCATCCGAAGACATACTTAGAGCCTGTCAAATACAAATGCAAAGCCCTCCCCCTTTTCCATTGTAACAATACCTATGGCATAGGCTCTATAACCACCCCCCTCCCTCTCCGAATAGTAAGAAATAATAGGAATCAACCCCTCTCCTGTATGAATCAATATCTAAACATCATTACTTATTCAACAGAAATATTCCTGCATGTACAGTGACATTTTGACTCACTGGACTTAGTATTTCAGACAAAAATGCTTCTACATCTAATAAACGATATCAATTGAGGCTAATGTAAACGTAAACATCAAATTTCACAATAACATCTAAACTCCGCTGTAGAATATACACCATCCACGACTCCATGTACTATAACATTTAGACTTAGGGTCTACCAGATACATTATGTACTAAAACCCATTTACGGCAGTGCATAGAGATGCAGATATATCAATTTCAACAATGTCATTCATGCAGACTAAGAATTGCTCTCAGTATTCTGTCATCATTGCACACGTACTGTTAGAGCATTATGTTTCAGACTTCAATCTAACAACTTTCATAATGGTATATTATCCATTGCATTATTTAATGCTTATTTTCCTTTAAAAAAATCAGCATCAGACAACGAATATTGACGCAACCAAAATGGGGACAGTATGTGTAGAATTTTTTGCTCTTCTGCTCATGTATTTGGTATGATTTTTAGGGCTTTGCATCAAAACATATTAAGCCAAACCACAAAATGTGGACCTTCTGTCACGAATGGGTTAAGGAAGAATGTAAATATATACATGACAAACAACAACATCATCTATACCATACACATTACATGTATATCATGTATATCTTGAGAATGGCTAATGGAACCGGGTGAATTCAGTATTGAATGGGATAACATACGACTCAGTCTGAGACAAAATGCTCTGGCGGTGTCAGCATAGAAATGAAAGAACATACTCTAAACATTCTCTTAACGTACGTAATCTGCACGTTAGTGTTGCAGTGTGAACATTCATTCCAGTTAACTAGCTTGATCAGCAGCCATCTCATTAGACCACGTCACACATATTCTCCAAGCACAATGATCAGCTCTATTACAGCATTGGCACCAGCTAATAGCATCCGACAGACAGTGTGCAGTGGGTGAATGCACATGGCTACATGGATGTACTACAGGGTTGCATGAATGTGCAAGGATGAATTATGTATCAATACATGAATGTATGATCACCTTTACTGAATAGGGATCTCTTCATGAGATAAAGAACCACAAAGACTGTATTGGAAACATCCAAAGAATGATTTTCATTTCCATTTCTTTCAAATATGACAGATATTTTTATCCACTGATGATAATTATTGAGGCTTTGGACTACACTGAAGTACACCTATGGTTGAAAAGGTGTGTACATATATAGACCTACTCCCTTCATCTCCCCTTTTCAAGTCAAATAGCGCTCTCTATCTCAATTATTCAATCCTTGCAACTTTACCACCCCCTAAAAATGAAAATAACAAAGACAAAAAAGAGGTTGTTAGACCAACAATTATTACATATGAGGCCTACATACCAACATCAGAAAATAAAGAATAAACCTTAATGTTAAATGTTCGCTATGTAAAAAGTTTGGAACAAATATCATGAGGTGCCTTGCAGGGAACAGTCCCAATTTTGTTTTATCAACAAGTCAGAGTACAAACAGAATTCACTTCTGCAAAATGTGTTAGGAACACTAGACAGTGACAGAGACAATTTATTTTCCACTGTTTCTGACTATCTCTCATCCTCACAGACGAAAACACAGAATGACCCGATGATGAACTTGATCTGTCCTACTTTATACTTTACCAATCCAACTTTGTAATTCTAATTGTAACAACCTTGAGACCTTCAAATCTGAACTAAAGACCTATCTTTTCCAGCAACTTTGTGAATAATATGTGACATATTGTGGGAGCTGGCACCTTTGAATGTTTCTTACAGATAAATGGCGCTATACAAATGCTGTTCATCATCATCACTCATCATCATTGTAGATGATAAGATACATGAGGACGTTATAAACATCAGCTTCACGTTGTTCTCTGATATTATTCCTAGTCCTGATTGAATAAATGGAGAAAGTAATAGTGAACAAAGAAGATAAGTGCAAACCCACAACATGACACTACACATGGGACTTGGCTATTAGAATGGATTATTTAGTTTTATATAATACCTAGATAGATCCCTGTCATTTGATTGGTTGTTTGATATTGATCATTTGTCCCATTGCACTATAACGTCATCATTCGTGCAATTGTGGCTCCATATTTCCTTGTGCAGTATACCTATAATCCTAGGTAGGACTCTCTCACCTACAGAATAGTAATCTAGTATACAAATAATACTTAGACCACTTCTGGTCCAGAGGAGCGCTTCCTGGAGCAGTTTGTCTGTTTACACTTATGTTAGAGCCCTCCAGGCTAGAGCGCTCTAGAAAGTGAATGTAAATGGGGCCTAAGATTCCCATAAAATTATTTGGTGATGTAAATTTCAAAATAATTTTCCAGAGCTTCCAATTACTTTTCAATTACTAATTCATCCATATACTTGCAGATTACTATACACCATATACGCCACATATATGTGACGACCTTATTATTATGTTTGTAGGTTTTTTAATCGATAAGCATAAATTCTTGTGTTTTTTTTGTTGACTATAACTACCTACAAACCTTGATTTGTCAGGAGTATCATATTAATCTGACTATCATTCATCAGCTATAAAACAGTTATAAAACAAAAATTGGAAGAGATATGCCCATAAAACAAGTTTACAACTTTGTTTTGAATTAATCAAAAAATTCAAAAACAAAACAGAAAATACAAATCAAGCCATAAGGAGATATTTTTTATTACAAGGTCAGTCACGCTTGGGTGCTAACCTGCATTCTTTTCTTTATGAAATCAGTCAATTAGATTTCAAGTGACATCTACTATTATGACTGTCACGGTTACTCAACCAAGCAAGAAATGCATGTCGATCAATGAAATACCATCGCTATGATTCACCATTGCCTAGACCCGTTGGAGAAACCCCAGGTGCTTCACATCTGGAATTGAGCAGGAAAAAAAACCAATGTTTATTGTGGTATGCTGGGACTGCACCAGTGATTGCCATATTTTAATGAAATGAAAGTAAAATCAATAAAAGTTTTTTTGTATCACATGAGGTTCTCCCGTTAGGATTATGCACTCTGAGTGCTGATCTAAACCTGGGTTTCCTATTCAGTCTTGGATTGTTTTCAAAAGTGTGAGGGTCAAATGGCATATTTTCTGACTAAGATTTAAGATGCAGTCACCAACTAAATTTTTCTCATGGTTTCAATGAAAAAGTATTTCATGAAAAAAATGGATGTTTTTCTTTCCCCCCCCCCCCCGACATGTTTCTATCCTTTTATTTTCTGTATCATATGCTTATCTTAGATTATCTACAATTTTCATTCAAATATCCAAACAGTGACTGAAAACAGAATGAGTATGCTCACTAAATGACATCAAATATCTCCTCTCCAAGGACTCATAAGTATTTAAACATTTCAAATGATAAATTTTGCAGTTATGTTCTTACAACATTTTACCATTAATGAGCAAGGATGATACCAATTAACAACTGAATGTACTATCAGCTTTTCTACAGATGTTATTTCCCTGACAAAACTAAAAGGGAAGGGGTGAGGAAATGACTGAAAAAATATGTTCCTTCCTAATCCTGATTTTAATCTATTTATTTGAGATGTAATGCTTTGATAACATTTGCTTCAAAGAAAAGGTTGTTTGTTTTCTCTCCAAATAATGTGAATATGAATGAACGTGTGTACTCTGTACACCTCAATAGGTATATGCAACCATGCAGATATATACAATGGCGCAAAACAGACCGCACTCATCTAGCTATGAATAGGTTGCAATACAAAATTTGTTGCTAAAACTAAATTCCTGTTGGATAGGCACTTAATTCTTTATATCAATCAAATCAACAGAGATGATTGATAAGTGACCACACTACCTCTGCTCTTATGCTAAAGAAAACCGCAATCTCCTGCTATACACTATGCTGTAAGGATGGGAGTACTTTTGTTTTCACTCAAATTACACTGATGGCCACGTAAGCTAGACAGCAAGCATGAATCTAATTGAGTCGTCTGCCTTGCCTGATATAATGCATAGAAGCAGGCATGCATGGCTGTTCTATATTTAGAAATGATGTCATATGCACTGATCAGACAAACATCAGACATGGGCTCAGTAGAGGAGAGCACGGAGTGTGATGAGAGAGATGAGTGGGTGAGAGACGGACAGAGATAAACAGAGAGAGAGAGAGAGCAGCACAGAGAGACAGTAGCATATGGAAGAAGAAAAGGAGAGACAAACCCAAAACACAGAAAATGTAAGAAGAAAGCGAAAAGGAAAAAATAGAAATGTAGGAAGAGATGGAGAGAGAGAGAGATAATCACAGAGCAGCACAGAGAGACAATAGCATATTAAAAGAGAAAAGAGACACAGAAAATGTAAGAACATGAAAAGGAAAAGACAGAAATGTAGGGAGGAGAGAGAGAGAGAGAGAGAGAGAGACATAGAAGAGGAAAGGAAGCATGAGAGAAAGAGTATACAAAGGAACATACAGAGAAAGGTGGAAAGGCAATCGATGATAGAAAACAAGGCTGACAGAGAGACCAAAAAAAAAAAAAGATACAGCAGAGAGTGAAAATAGAAAAAAGCAGATGAGTGGAAAAGGGTAGGAATACAATGTAAAGCTTTGACAGGAGACTAGACTCAAAATTGTTGTTAAATTTTTTTTTTTTTGTTCTTACTAAATGAAATAAAAATGCATTTTTCAACAGAAAATCAATTACAGAACAAGCTTTACTATCTGCTCCCATCCCATTTCACTTGTAAAGTAAACACACTCTACAAAGGCCTAATGTAATTGCATTTCAATTTACTTTCCATATCATCAGTGATATCACTACTGCCACCCATGCAGCCACCATTCCATGTAGCCGACAGCTATTTTAATTTTATCTCTTTTTTATTTCACACATAAAGGTGATGATACAATTCTTAACTGAAAAACATGGGACGATGGGAGTATCACATATGACTGAGGGTGAGCTATCTCATCTACTCATGTACCCCACTATCCAGGCATACATATAAATAACAGGATGTTATGTCCTACATTCCGAGGAACTCCCACTAAAAATTTTCAAAATACAGCCACCCTGCACAAGAATTCATCTAAAGAGATCGGGTGATTCACACGACATGTGTTGCATGTAGACCCCAGGTATGTTTAGGTGGTAGTGTTTGCCTACAGTGAAAACCAATTAGCGTTTAATTTCACACAAGACCGATGAAGCATGTACAAAAGCATAACAAATTCATCAAATGTAAAATGAAAAAATAGAGCAGGGAATGTTGGTTTTATTCATTAATGCGAGAACTCAAAAGGGTGCCTTAAAAAGAATTATAGACAGTGTGACAGATCAAAATGTGGTGCACAATTGACTGAAATACATTTAAACAAAGACCAATTGGGGAAACATTCATATTAAATAGTTGTAAATTGGCATGCCCACACGCATGTTAAAGGCTCTTTTCTGTCCTATTTTAGCGTGTTGTTTTTACTTGATCAAAACTGGAACTATATGAAATATCTGAATATAAACCCACATGTACAAGGATGTTCCTTTAAAATAAAAGGAGATTAGAAACATAAAAGGCAATGATCAAAAGCATCTGCACTCATCATTAGAGAAAAGGATAAAACATAGTATGAAAATATTCAAGAAATATAAATGAGAAAACAGAAATGTTTATTTGGTAGCAGCAATGAACTACAGAAGAATTTAACCCATTGCCTACTGGAACCGGATGGCCCCTGTACTAAGCCTACAAGAATGAGAGAATCCAAGTATTCAATGGTGCTAAGTGGTGGCAGGTATTCAAATTTATTCATTTGACAACTAAATCCTCACTATCTCATAGTCTTTATCAGGGACAGCCTGTTAATAGTGCCACTCTCCATTTTTTATTTTATCTTTATTTATTATTTTTGCAGAGAGAGAGATCAGCTCTGCTTACCACTCTGGCATCTTTTACTTCCAGTTAACTGCCTCATGACTGACACACCCGGGGGGTGGGGGGGAGGGGGGCCACTCAGATATATTGGTGTACACATGCGCGTCCAAGAAAACACGTAAAAAGGGGTCTTTTTTATCATGCGGAACGCGTAATGCATCCGTGTTAAGCGGTCCTAAAATATTGAATTTCAACAAATGGGGTGCTTTTCATTAATGTGGCCGAACATGTTAAGGGAGTAAATTTTCCATACCGGCGACAATATGTGAACGGAAAATTTTGCGACATTTTCAGGGATTTTCAGTTAGCAAAAGGTGAAGAATGTGTCAGTTTGCAAAAGGTTATCCTGAATTTTGGTCTATATAGGTTAGTTTTATCTTAGGGAGTCATATCTTAAACAAACCTGTTTAGGGGGTAATATTTCAATTAAGTTAGCAAAAGGTGAAGAATGTGTCAGTTTGCAAAAGGTTATCCTGAATTTTGGTCTATATAGGTTAGTTTTATCTTAGGGAGTCATATCTTAAACAAACCTGTTTAGGGGGTAATATTTCAATTAAACCTGTTTAGGTGGTTTAGTTTCATGAGAAACTGTGCAAAATCCTCGTTAAGGGGTGTTTTTCATCGAAGTACATGTATATTGTTTAGGGTTTTTTTTAAAACCCATGGACACGCATGTGAACACCAATATATCTGAGTGCCCCCCCCAGGCTGACACACTCCCCCTTTGAATTAATTCTTCTTCTAATGTACCACCACTATCCATCTCCTCTCCCCTCCCCCTCCTCCCCCCCTCCCTCCTTCAAAATCTATGGCATGTCTATTACCAATGAATCTTCTCTTTAGAATCACATGTGGATTAATTCATATATCATCTGAGATGGAGCTAATGCCCTTTTGACTCTAAACAGTTGATGTAAGGATGATCTTTGTGACTCAGTCAGTCAGGGTTAGAATGTGACCTTTGTCTGGTTATCTCTTCATAGGTTATCCATCAATATCAGTCAGTTTAACCAACCAGAGAGAGAGAGAGAGAGAGAGAGAGAGAGAGAGAGAGAGAGAGAGAACATGGTATCTTCATCCGATACAATGACCTTTAACCCCATTACAATACTGACTTCAATTCATGCATGGCAGTCATTCTTCATGCATGTTGCTTCGTGCTCTGTAGTTTCTCCGACCAAGGAGTTACTATCAACACTCCTTGGTTTGACTTGAAAGCATGATCTGTATGCACCACTTGCTTTATCACTTAAGTGTCGCAGTATTCTTCATTCCTGCCTGTATGTGTATCTCTCTAATGTATCTATCAGAACTGTATTGGAGTATTGGGGGGGGGGGGATGATGGATCATGGGAAAAGGGCATAGATACAATACTACTATCCATGGTAGATAGTAAGACATTGATTTTAAAAAATCCTACCCTAATGACTAACATTTGTTTTAAAAGAATATATATATATATGTGTGAAGGGCTTTTATTCTGAAATATATTCATTTCACCATTTGAAAAAAACATTAATGAGAATTATTCCTGTTACTCTGCCTATTAAAATACTTAAGACTACCAACCTAGTCCAGACTATATATATATATATATATATATATATGTGAAGGGCTTTTATTCTAAAATATATTCATTTCACCATTTGAAAAAAAACATTAATGAGAATTATTCCTGTTACTCTGCCTATCAAAATACTTAAGACTACCAACCTAGTCCAGACTATATATATATATATATATATATATATATATATATGTGAAGAGCTTTTATTCTAAAATATATTCATTTCACCATTTGAAAAAAAAATTAATGAGAATTATTGCTGTTACTCTGCCTATTAAACTACTTAAGACTACCAACCTAGTCCAGACTTGACGGGATCAGCCTCTGCTACTGATTTGAGGACATCATTGTACTCAACTGCATCACCATCTACAGTCCAGTTCTTCAGACCTGTATGATGAAAAAGAGAAAAAAACATCATGCTTAGAATGAATATCAGAACTGGCAATGATACGAATCATCAATCTGTTCAAATTCATTCAACACAAGTTTAATTCAGTCAATAGGTTCTGACAATTCATTTTAACTTGTTGGCTCCTGGAACTGGATAGCTCCTGTATCAAGGCTATGGGAATAAAAGATTTCAGGAGTCAACAGGTTAATTACATAACAATTAATGACTAATGTATTTTACTACTAGTTACATAAAACAGGACATACACATAAGTATGAGAGTAACTGCACTCCAGTGACAAAAAGAAGCAGCTGTGATTTTTTCCCCCCTTAATTTGGGGCACTTTTTTGTATGCTCTATATAATCATGAAGAAATTAAGGTCGTATGACCCCCAATTTTTGAAATAAATATAGACATATGGAGAGGAAGTAACTCCACAGATTTCTACATAAAACAGTGACACATTTTCTTCATTTACTTAAGGCCCTGTTCCATACCACCATTTAACGATTGCGTCTGAGAAACGAACGCGTACATTTATTGGACTTTTAAAATTCGTTCTTCAGCCAGTTTACAGACGTATCTAGACACTGGCAGACGGAGCTAGCTCATGGCCACAATTTTTTTAATCTGCCTCCGTCTGACACCGTCTGACATAAATATTTAGATTGAGGCAGACGGAATCGTTAAACGGTAGTATGTGACAGGGCCTTAAGAAACTGATTCTACAGAGTTGTTTCCTTGTGTCATTGTATGGTAGCATAATTGGGTCAATCAATCAGTACATTCAATATCACTCTAATAAAAAAATAACCCAAATGATAAATCATCAGCTGCCAAAACTAATGAGCCCTTTCATAATGCTATAAAGAACAGAATTTGCTGGTGGTCACTGCTCAGTCAATTCTCTAGGCCATAAAGTAATGAAGTTCACCTCAGTTTTCACACATACAGTATGTTGGCTGTCATTGTACACTTCAAATGGCATGAGCAATATGTCTGGACCTAATACCCCTTTCGCAATGGGCTCTTCCTCTTTACCCGTTGAAGTTCCCTGCTTAACTTTATCAGCACGCATTCCTCACTTCACCAGGGAAGAGATAAGTGTCGCTTTTCGCACTGGCTTCTCTTCCCCGGCGAAAACAAGACGGGCAATTGGGCTTTGCCGGAAGTACAGCAGGCTGGGGTCATTCAGCGCGAGAAATCCAATGGAAAATTCTGTAGCGGAATCTCGGTTAGGCGGAAATGAGATTTGACCTCTGACGTCATTAAGCGGGGAAATTCTCTAGTGTACCTTTCACAGTGGCCAGTTTAAGCAGGTAAACCGTTTCCCCGCTTAAATTCTCCACCTCGCGAGGTGGAGAAGTTACCCGCTTAAGTTCAACCGGAAAGTTCTCCACCTGCGCCTTTCGCAGTGGGCTCTTCCCCTTTACCCGTTGAAGTTCCCCGCTTAACTTCAACGGGGAAGAGCCCACTGCGAAAGGGGTATTAGAACTACAAAAGGTATGATCAGAGCACTAAAACAGAGATACCCCACCCCCCATGCTCACACATAATGAACAGGGCAAAATCTCAGGCACACGCAATCCCCTCCAAAAATCAGTAAATTCTCCCCTCATAAGCTTAATAATACTTGCAATTATCTAACAAGATTATTGTGTACAACCCTGTATATTTTTAAAATCTCTCTCCAACTGTTCATAAACACAAAGTTGAGAATGAGGTGTTTATCGTGAGAGTCATACTTCAAATAGTAAGATCTCTACTGCAAAAAAAAGGGGGCTGGTTTCTTAAGGATTTTGATCAAATGGTTCACATGTCACTTTTTCAGTACAATCGATCTAATCAACACTCTCTTCTTTCTCCTCTCTCCTTCTCTCTCTATCTGTTCTCTCCTTCCCTCTCTCTCTTCCTCTTTGTCTTCTCCCAATCTCCAACCCCTCTCCTTTGTCTATCTGAGCCTTAAGTCTGATTCACCTTCAAGAACATTCTTTAATCTTATATCTTTTATCCTTGTCAGCAGAAAACTTTCAATGTCCTTGAACTTATATTTGCTACCTCCACGCAGGAAACGATATCCCAGATGCCCCGGCTTTCACGTGTTTACTCATTTTAACACGCCTCGAAATCTGGGGTGCAAGTCTTAACCTTTTTTCATATCAGAGTGTATAAAAGTTAGCATATCAATCACATATGGACTGCTCACGATTTTATTTCATTCACAGAACAGATCATTGTCTTGTCTCTTATAAATGATCAGATAATAATGATTTGCATTATATTTCTACTCATAAATAACATATGTAATGAAAGTTATCTATAACAGAATTTGATAATCAAATCGAGAAATTTACCTGAAATTAAATGGTTGTAAATTCTTGGTAATTATATAATTCTAAATTGTTTGAATTCAACAAAGCAGATGAATTCCCTTGAACTAATTTCCGGTGAGTTCTACCAACAATGAACGATTTTAAAGAGATAGGGCAGGATGTCACAAACATTGCCGGATATCCAGCCTATCATACCAGATCAACTGGTATTCACAAGACTTATCCTCCCTTTCTTCAACAATTTAAGATGTAATCAGAGCTTGGCTTCTATCCTTCTTGGTTTCGATGTCCTTCCTCCTTCATAGAAGAAGTTACAATAAATCTTCCAGACATGTTATACGAGGTGACACTGTTTAATTTCAAAGGAGTGAATCATAAAATCATCCTGTGAAAACAAAGTGCTTCATTTAATGTCAAGCAAAATATTAGACACTGAATGAATGATTTTTTTTAGTCAGTAATTTGGAGACTCAATCTTACTCAAATCTATAACCATGATGACCTTTTTGTGAAAGTACATGTGATGTGACACTAAAAGGTGTTTAAGAGAATCATTCATTCAGTCAGTGTATGCATGCATGAAATGTTTTTTTTTTTACAAGAGATCATAGGAAATGAAGGGAATGTAATCTGAGTGTTATCCTACAGCTTGAATTTCCTGACAAACTGAGTTGAACCCTGGGAGATAAATAGAGAGAATAACTGTTTACCAGGGACAAAGGAAGAAATTACTACTTTGATCTTCCTCATCACTAAAAGTCTTCTCATACGTTAACTTTACAAGCTGGATTGTGACCAAATGACTGAATGCTAGTTCTTTTCTATAGAAAATATTGTTTATAATAACTGATTCATTTCAGAGTAATTCTAGTTTTTGAGCCTATACGTGTCATATCATATGGCAGTTGAAAACAAATATTGTTTATAATAACTGATTCATTTCAGAGTAATTCTAGTTTTTGAGCCTTTACGTGTCATATCATATGGCAGTTGAAAACATTCAAATCATAATTAAAAAAAAAAATATGCATACAGAGATTGCATGTATTCTTTAATTCCAGCAAAAATATAAAACTGTGACGTAAGCTGTAAACAGCTTCAACAGAACAATGTTTATGTTAACATACTGTATATAGGCCTACGATAAAAAAAGGAAAACCTCTTGCAAATAATTACATGTTTAAGTTTTTTGTAAACATTTCATACAGAAGGATGGCCTTGTAACCAAAGACAAAAAGGAAGGCATCAACAACACTCCTTCACATTTTGAAAAATGATAACTCTACAAAGTTCTCATTCTCATGTTACGAATATGTTTATGAAAATCGATGACTTCTTCACCTCCTGTAACATTAGGAAGGAAGGATGCTAACTGATGCCAGAACATATATAATATCATTTTACAAATGTCATGCATGGCTGCCAGCTCATGAAACTAGAGCAGTACCTAAACCTGTCTAGTAATTATACATCAATTACTTGATATGCCTCTAACTATTCTGGGTCCTCCTCTAAATAGAAAACAAGGAAATGTAGTAGATGCTGGCCCAAAGATATTTATCAAAATTAAAGCATGTCTCTAAATCATTCAGTTAAATGAACAGGGCTGAAAAAAATGACAGAACATTTTCTTAGAGTGATTTATTTTGTTTTTAAAATTATATTTCTTTACTGTTTGAAGATTATTTTCGAAATAATTGTATTTCTGCAACAATGATCATGTTACAGCATTATATCACTGCCTATCCAATCTATTACTGAAGATGGACTATGTTCATAAAGATGTTTGACAAGCAACAACAACAACAAAATTCACATTTATGTGTGTTCAAAATATCTGCAGTGTAGGCATGTTTGGACAGTTCTTATTTATTTTATTTTACTTTATTCATTCATTCATTCATTCATTCATTCATTCATTTATTTATTTATCTTTGTTTATTTATTTTGGGGGAATAGCCCTTTGCCCATCAGAATCATCTCCCATGCCTAGACCTCTAGTATCCATATACCGAGTAGTAAGAGAAATTTCTCTCTGGAGCTGATGACTATCTTGATGTGACAAGAGAATTGTTATTCATTGATGAGACCCAGTTTTAGGCAGCTTGCCAGTGAACACTTGCTCATATCAGAACAGAAACTCCATGCCATGATTACTCGTGCATGGACCAAACAGTAGAATAACACAAAAAAAGTATTTAAACAGACAGAGTCTTTCACTAACAGACATTTTCTAACGAGCTTAAGAGTATTGTCGAGAGGTTAGAGATCTATAAAAAAAAATAATAAAAAAAATACACCAAGGGCAAGGAGTCAAAAATGAAAAGGAAGAGTAGAAGACATACTAACTGCAATGAGAAATGGAATAAGGAAATAGAGTTTTGTGGGGAAAAAAAAACACATACATGTAAAGGACAAGATGGCAGTTCTATTTCTATTTATGGATACTATTTTGGCTGACATTTTCAAGACAAGAAAACCTATAAAACCATTGTTATTGTACAACGCCTACTCAGCTTGTTGTACGCAAGTCTATGGGAGCTGAACGCGCGATATTCGTACCATTGCACTCGTACCATCCAAAATGTACCATCTAAAATGTACCATTGCACGGCTAGCAAGACGTCACAGTAGATTCCCACAAATTACTTCTTTTATTTCTTTTGTGATGTCACAAGTAGCTTGCGTTGTAGACCCTATACGCGTATTGATTTTTGCATGCTCAACGCAGGCTATGCCATAGGGCTATGCCAGCAAGTCGCGTTCGCGCACTGCTATTGATACGCGTACGCGCATGCGCATAGACTATGCCGGCACCAGCTGCATTTTGCAGTCGGAACGTCTTTTCCTGCTTTATAAACCTTGATTTGTTATTACCAAAATGTGACTGTTTTTTCTTGATTTTCATCAATTTCTCAGACTTCTGAGGCGTTGTACAATACAAATAGCGAATATTCTAATTCGTGCAGTGGTATGAGATTTCGCATTCGGTGAAAGATCGTGACGTAACTTCGCCTCGTTGAATAGAAGGTCGCTCTTTCACCTCATGCGAAATCTCGTACCATCGCACTCATGTCTATTCGCTATTTGTATAATGCTGCATAAATACATTAGTGGTTGCTGAAAGTCTTTATGCCCCCACCTTTCATGTACCTAAAGTATACTATACAGCAATCTAATCATTCCTTCTTTTTTCCTTCTTTGTTTTCTTAGTGCAGAGATCAAAGAGTGAAGTAATTGAATCAATGGAAGTTGATATGAATACCCATGGCTTTCTGTGATAGAAATAGAGTATGTGCATGAGCATAGTATTTAAGTGGGATAAAAGTCCATGTATGTAGAGAACATTTCATCATGTCATAAAAAGATAAAACAATGCTTGATCATATATCTTTCCCTGTAAATGAAATCATCAAATAATTTGCATTTGAAATGAGCTCTCCTAGATATTTCAAGTTTATAAATGACATACTATTTTTGCTTGTATATTTCATTAACAGCAACAAATCGTCAAAGTAGCAAGGGAATCTCATAGCAACAACTTCTATCTCGTGACTTCAGCCACAGCTAAACCTGCTCAACATTGTTTTAGGTATACAGTCCCAGGCAATACAGAACACCCTAAAATGTGCACGTTGTGACCATGCATAGGGCTTTGTCCTAAACTATAAGCATCATAGTTAAATGGTAAAAAAAAAACTAGACTGCAGATATTAAACCATTCCTTGAGACCTTTCTATCCATCAGTCAACAAGGTTCTCACTCTGTCTCTCATGTCCCTTGAGGAATTCTCTAAGCACACTCGGAGTCAAAGGTCAATTCAAATTACACACCTATAGTTCACAGGTCAAGAAAAATCTAACTTCTCAACCTTATCATACATCACATTCCCCGTGTTCAGACACAAAAAAATTGTCATACGGCTATACCAAAACTGTATAGCTATACCGAAACAGTAAAGCTGTACGATGGATTTGTCTGCCTGAACACTGACTAACAAAACGACCTATAAAGAAACGTCATATAAGGAAACTAGGGTCTGAGCATCGTTTCGAACTAGAATTCGATAAAGAATCATGGCCTATTATGTCCGAACATACAGTGACCATACAATGGTATAACTGGGCGGAGCTTAACTTAAGTGTGGTCGAAGGAGACATGACCTTGCCATAGCAACATGCGCAGTAGAAAAATTCGTATCTATAAGATGTTTCTTCTGTGAGGATGGGATGTGTGTCTGAACGGTCCGTAGGCTATACGATGACAATTTTATACATTTTTTATTGAGTTTCGATATAAACGTTTTGTGTTGGAACAGGGGGCGAATCTACGAGAAACACAGCAGGAATTCTCTAAGCTCATTGAGTCAAAGTTTAATTCACATTACACACCTAGTTCACAGATCAAGACACATCTCATATTTTCCATAACTTCTCAACCTTATCCTACATTACATAATCTACAGAGCAAGAATTCTCTAAGCTCACTCGGAGTCAAAGGCCAATTATAATTACACAACTCCTTCACAGATCAAGATCATCTTATTTCCGTTAAACTCTTCAACGTTATAATGCATCACATCATTAGATCATCGAAAAGATATAATTAATAAGCTTCTTGCTCTGAGTGCATATCACATCATCTATTCACAGCTGCATGGAGGAGAATGTTACACTTTAAATTTTTAGATTAGAAATTAATCTATGTTGACTGTAATTTAGGGACAACACCAAAATTAGATTGAGAAATTATAATCAATATGATTGATTTGTAAATCTATAACATTAAGGTTTTGAATCAAATTTTGGAGTTGTCCCTGATCTAAGTCAAAGAAATTTAGATTGTAACTCACATTATTTCTTCCATCCTTCTTGCTCTCAATAATCACATCATTTATTCACAGCTAGGAGGATGTTAACTCACATTATTTCTTCCGTCCTTCTTGCTCTCAATAATCACATCATTTATACAAAGCTAGGAGGATGTTAACTCACATTATTTCTTCCGTCCTTCTTGCTCTCAATAATCACATCATTTATACAAAGCTAGGAGGATGTTAACTCACATTATTTCTTCCGTCCTTCTTGCTCTCAATAATCACATCATTTATTCAAAGCTAGGAGGATGTTAACTCACATTATTTCTTCCGTCCTTCTTGCTCTCAATAATCACATCATTTATTCACAGCTAGGAGGATGTTAACTCACATTATTTCTTCCGTCCTTCTTGCTCTCAATAATCACATCATTTATTCACAGCTAGGAGGATGTTAACTCACATTATTTCTTCTGTCCTTCTTGCTCTCAACAATCACATCATCTATTCACAGCTAGAAGGATGTTAACTCACATTATTTCTTCCGTTCCTTCTATCTCTCAATTCACATCACAACATCTATTCGCAGGTAAGAGAGCATACAATTGACTCACATTATTTCCAAAGAGTTATTTAATCTGTCCTTCTTGCTCTCAATTTACATCACATAATCCGTTCTGTGCCTAAGGGTGCTAACTCAAGTCATTTTACTTTGAACTAATGCCTCTCTGGACCTCTACATATTAAATCATAGACGCAGGTGGGCAGGTGTTAAAAAGAGGAATTTTTCATTTCATTTTTCCTTCACCAAGTTTGGAGGTTCTTCACATTACCATACCACCTTAATCACTATGACACCGATCCCACACTTCCAGATATTAATGTCCCCTTCTCCCACCCCCCCCCCCACCTCCTGGGTTACAGCTCGTTATTCCAAAGGTTCGTTATTCCTATGGTCTGTTATTCCGAAGGTTCGTTATTCCTACTGTCCGTTATTCTGAAGGTTCAATTCTCAGAAAATGAAAAATGGTTCATTAATCTGAAAATGAAATGAGGTTCGTTAATCCAAAAATGAAAATGGGTTTGTAAGTCTGAAAATTAAATAAGGTCCGTTAATCCAAAAATGAAATGAGTTTTGCAAATCAGAAAATGATACAAGGTTCATCAATTAGATAAGGTTCACTTTCAGATTAACAAATCTTATTTCATTTTCGGATTAACGAACCCCATTTCATTTTTGGATTTAATGAACCCTATTTTATTTTTCAGAAAAACGAACCTTCAGAATAACGATCCTTTGGATTAATGCAGCAAATGTTCGGATTAACAAACCTGCAGGTATATGATAATTGCATGTTAATAACAAGCAGCACCCGCCTCCTGCACTACACGTCACCTCACATTATAGAGACCTTCTATCTCTTAAGTGCTATCTCACCATCAGTCTAATAATCTACATGCCAAAAAATGAAAATGGGAACTATAAAGCAAATGTGTAATGATGAAGCAAACATGACTGGGCAAATTACTGGCAACAACAAATATTTCAGGCTTGAATATACCAACCAGAGCACTAATCAAAAAGTGCTGGGTATAAGAATGACTCTGTATAACCATGCTGCATACAGTCCTCAGTCTTCTATGTAAGGTGATAAAAAGACTTCAACATTGCAAATTTTAACTACTGTTCGGAACTAGAAAGTCCGTTATATCCGGGATATCTGGTAATAAATGTCCTCCATTGCTTACTTGTACTATGAACAAATTGATTTCATGAGCAAAAGGTTCTTTTATTAATGCAATTTCAATGTACATAATTATGATATGATACACTAGCTACAATGCTTGTTTTATAGAATAATACACGACTAATAACTAATAGCCTATTATATGATGAAACATCTGTTTCCTGAAAGATAGCATAGTTTGGAATAAACAAATCTACACCATGCAAATCTCAAAATGAATATTTCTAATCAAGCCCTCTTTTCAAATTTTCAACAAAAGCCTGTCACAAGCATGAAACTAGCTGGGTTAAATTGAGACATTCAAAATTTTGTAGATTTTAGTCTTTTCAGAATGCCATTTAACCCTTTGTATACTAAGTGTTGAGTAAATGTATATCATCTATGAGTTTCTTTCAGATTTAACCTATTGCCTACTAGAACCAGGTTCTACATGTATCAAGCCTATGGGAATAAAAGAAATCAGTAGTCGATGGGCTAACAACCATACAAATATATCACTGTCCTAAATGAGTGTTTAAACAGCTCTTGAACATGATAGATAGCGTATGAATCATCACCTCACTAGACGAAGCATTGATTACCACAGCAGTAGAAGAGACAACACCCTAAGGTATAAATCAATGTTATTGAGTGAAAAACAAACAGATGGACTTTTCTGTACATGTTTGTCTGATACAGGGAGAGATCTCATTATTATACATTGTGTTATGATTGTCTCTCTGAGTATAACTAATTACTGCAATAGTAGGTGTAAAATAGATAGTTTAGCCTTCCGGTTACATAATTGGGAGATCAATACAGTATGCAGGAAAAAATGATGCAAGTCAGTACCCATAGGCACAAGCAGTCACTAAAAGTAATCGTCAGCAAATTACTTTGAAAAAGGGTACAATTAACTTTAAGGAACAGCAGTTCTGATGCATTTGAAATAAAAAAAGAAATATCACAGAAGGTGATTAATGCCCCCATCCCAATGTTTATGCTAAATTTCCTGATCATTGCTTGAAAAATGAGGAAGTAGCTCGATCCACAATATTTCGCTGATTTATTGCCATAATATGCCACTACCATGGTAACTCAGTTTCCAACACATTACAAAAGGTATATTGCACATCTTCACCACAAGACCAATGTGTCTGCCAAATTTCATGACCACTGCTCAAAAATTGAGGAAGTAGTTCAATCCGCAATGTTTCTCCCTAATTTACTGCCATAATATGCCATTACCATGGCAACGCAGTTTCCGACACATTCAAAAAATATGTCTCGCACATCTTCACTGCATGACCAATGTGTGTGCTAAATTTCATGAGCATTGCTCAAAAAATGAAGAAGTAGTTTGATCCGCAAGATTTGCAACGGACTGACCGACAGACTGTCTGCCCGACTGTACGCTGATTCCTATACACCCTTCAAACTTCGTTTTGCAGGGGTATAAAAAGTTACCTTCTCCATTACCTATCTTTACAAGGTATATGACACCTTTTTCTCAGCACCTGCAAGATATTTGTTAAGTCATTACCTCAAAGTATTTACACAATTGGGATTTACTTCTTCTTCTTCTTTCCTTTACATGTATTTGGTGCTAAAACAAATGTGTAGGCTTATTCCATGGCATTTCCATGCCAAACTATGTTCATATTTCATGACCATTCTGCTTCCCGACATTTAATGGAAGGTAAAGTTACTTGATCGGACATGCTGTCTTGTCCCTTTAAGACAAACAAGCTCTGTAGATCCAGACAGACCACTCCATTGTACTACAGCAGCCAGCCTAGGTCTACATCTCATTTAGATTGCATTCAAAGCATTGCCATGTGTTAAGAACTTCAACATCCCCAGAAAGGTGTAGGAGGATGCAGAGGGGAAAATGGAATGTCCCTGAAATCCAGGTATCACTTAGTACTTCATACTTTCTCATATCATGAACACAATATATCAAATGACTGAAATCAAACCAAAACAAAATTGCAATAAATATCATGTTATCAAAGTACATGTACCAGCATATATGTTGGCATGTATGTTGTTATTTATTACATTATTCTGAAGTACATGTAAATGGATCTCAAAAAAGGGTAATAAGAATAAGTATTTCAGTAAAGAACAAAACAAGGGAAGACAATATCTTTTGTATCTCTTTATAATGGACTGCATCAGGAAGAGTTCATTGCATGAATGTACATTAAGGAAACATCAATTTCAAAATGCTAACTTTTTATCCTGCAGTTTGTACCATATCCTATTCATTTTCTTCACATGATGCTTGTCATTAATACCTTAGAGGATAAACCAAATCAAGAGAACCTAGATCAACCCAAACAAGGTTCATCTTAAGATGCTGGGAGCAATCACCTATCTACATTAGATAGTGACATATTAAGGGACCATGCTTATTTTCCTAAGACTCTACTAATGATGCCGCTGTATGGCCATGCCTGAGCGCCTCTTTACCAATCACCCAGCGATGGTGTTTCCTGGTCCGTCTGTCCGCAGTAGGTGAAATGGAATGGTGGGAAATGAACATGTGACATAGCACACCTGGTATCACGCTATGTCTCTTAGGTACACATTTAGAATTAAATTATAACCAAGAGATTAAGAAAAAAGTGAGATAAATAACCTGGCATTCCTCCTATATTTAGCTCCAGAAATCAAATCTTTGACATACTTGTTATTTTAATCGCATGGTCAATTTTATTTATAAATAACAACATTTATCTTTGAGTGAACCAAATGATGAATTCTTAACACACTGAGAAAATGAAGGATCTACATGTACCCATGTTGTACAATTCCAAAACATATGTCTCACCATAATTAGAAGAATTGCAATCAAAGATGCATCCAGTGTTCAATTTAATACATTAAGGAATTGCAAGATAATGAGTCATCAAATTCAATGTTAGCATCTTGTTCAAAAGCCTTTACAAAAAATTTCAATGGAAAATATTTAACATTTGAATGATTTGATTAACATATGCACATGTGGACAATGTGTTGATTTCAAACATGATTGATGAGTATGCATGTGATCTTAAATCTCCATTCCATTTCTATAAGGAAGCCCTAGTTTGCATCATGCATCACTTATTTTTTTTTTTTTTTCATGAAGTTCAATCAAATAAACATTCTCTTTATACCATGCACAGCCAGGATGTGATAAGATCTACATTCATATGCCAGTGACAATTTATGCACAGGATCTCAATGAAAAGCTAGAAATCTATTGCTCACAGTGTCTGACTACTAGATATTTAGAAGATGAATGTATACGGGAATACTTCCTAAGGCTACTACTCCAGACGGCTGACTCACTGGTGCTGAAAGCTAAGATATGTCTGTAGTTTATGAGCCTGAATGCCAATTAAATTACTCTTACACAAAGGATAAAAGTGATGCTTTGCATATATTTCTGTACAAAAGATGTTATCAATCATAATTGTAAGGCACAATATGATCCTGGAATATGATGAGAGATTCCTGGATTCTTGGGGGTATAAGTACCCTTTTTTATAATTTGACATTGCACTATCACACAAAGGAAGGACAGAATGGCTCATTTTCTGATATTGTGACACAGATCTGTAGTAGACCACCATCCACATTGCTAAATTTGCTTGCAAGTTCAAAGAGGTTATCTCAGTCAAAGAAAACTGATTTAGGTATGTCTCATTTAAAAACAGAGAAAGAAAGGTTAACTGGAAGAAAATAACTGAAGTGAACAATAAAAACTACTATAAACAAAATCAAGTGTTAAAGGCTAAAATTAAATGTGCTGTTCTTATGAATCAGCTGTGGAAGGCAAATTATTATAATTGTTTGTCAACTGCCTAAAAATGTAAATATAACCCCAAAACAAAACATTCCTTTAAATTTCAGGAAAAATTGTTTAGTAAGGGGAATGTACTATGTTAGTATTAAATTAGAATAACAGAACCTCTATTTGTACCCTAGTATAATGAACCTAAAAATGTATCATCATCATTTATAGGCAGAACATCAAAAAAAGTAATTATAAAGATTATTTTATGCAACTGGCAAGATCCCATTGTATTTTGTCTCCTAGAATCTTCTGAGCTGATTTCACAATGTATAGAAGGAACTTGGTCCCTTTAATTCCTCTAATGTTGTAAATATGTTGAACTTTGAATCTTACATGCATGATTCATGGTTTGCAGGTACGTTCACATCAAATAACACATAAATCTGATGCTTTCATGTGAAACCAATGGATAGTCAGAGTAATATCAGACAAAGATGTAAACAATCTGACTAATGTAAAGAGTCTAAACAAATACCTCTAGGTATGAATCATACATCAGCATATAAAGTATGTTTCTTCACTCCTGATTGGACAGGAAATGTAACAACAGCAAATTCAATTCAGGGTTCAATGGTAAAATTATTGTACAATTAATGTAAAACATATCTATTTCAAGGTTTACTCTACAAAATAATGGTGAGTAAAATCTTTATCTCAAATTTCATAGAAAATCATCAACATCATGATGAAGTTACTAGTATGATAAACACATATTTTGACTAGCTTGGTAAATGGTATAGTTCCAGAGGAGGTATTGTGCACTACTTTATCATTTCAACAGGGAAAGTTGAACTTTAACTCTTATCATGTTCCTGTAAATAAATAAGAAATCAAAAGCCAAAAATAATCTGCCAGAGGACTCGAATGTTCTTGCTAACATTAACACGAAAAAAATCCAAATATTGTTGACAGATTCTCCAAGATTAAACATAAAACAAAGAGAAACAGGAGCAATTCAACACCGCGCAGTAAAAAATTATGCCTCTGCCTCCCACGCAATTTTCAATTCATGCAAAAGTACATGTACTTACTAATTACGTACTAATTACCATACCTATTCCAAATAAAAATAGTTTACTCATCTTTACTAAAAATTCCTACCATATATTCCAAGACATCATGGAAACACAATATTTACGAATAATTCCAAATACTTTTCTGACCCTATGACCCTTGACCTACATACCCCAAAAATCTAATCACATACTAGCACCAACTTTCATATCTCATATCGTGCTCGAGATAACGTGTTAAACCGGTTAAAATCTGCAATTTTGAAATTGACCTCTGTGACCCTTGACCTACATAACCCAACATCTAATCAGAGTGTCTACATATAGTGATAAATACCAGGACCAAGTATAAAGTTTATAACTCAAATGGTTCTTGGGAAACTGTCTTAACCTGGTTAAAACTTTTGGAATTGATCTCTGTGACCCTTGACCTTTGAACTACATTACCTAACATGTCATCAGATCATCTACCTATGGTACTAAGACCAAGTTTGAAGTTCATACCTCAAACAGATCTTGAGATATCGAAAAAGCAGGATGAATGGACAGATGGACAGACCAAGGAGTCACTGACAACCCCAAAACGTTAATGCCTCCAGCACTACCTTCGGTGGGCGGAGGCATAAAAATATCCTGTCTGCGAAATGAAGGAGTGGCGTTCATATTCATGTGCATCAAGCAAGTCTTATCCCATTGAATTCTAAGCCTGAGATCACTTTGGCTGAGGTCTATGGGAAAAGCGTGTTACAATAAAATCAAATCGTACTCAAAGGGTTAAGAAAAAAATGAGGGAGAATATGATGTACAAACAACCACCCCTGCTGTGTGTATTCAAGTAAAATTGACTGACATTTTCAGGGCTTTGATATATCTATCCTCCTTTTGTGACCTTTTCAATTCATCCTATCAATCCTAACAAATAATATGTGTCCTTGAATTACATGTATGAATAATACAAAAGGCCATTCAACATAGATTATTGTTTTTATTTGTTTTTTTTCCAATACATTTTAATTCAATGTAATGGATTAGTTTTAATGAGGTAACCAATTAAACCCAATTAAAGGTCAATGATGAAGGATATGGCATCTAAGAATGAACTGCAATAGCTGTATGTACAGTACAGTATAGTACTACAGATCTTTCACAATGCACAACATGTATGGGTAGATTAAATTTTCATTGGGAGAAGAAAAAGAAAATGTGTACTGTTTTTATCATTTGCCCAATAAACATGAATGATTTTTTTCCTTCACCTTGGCTTAGTCTAGACAGTATAGAATGTCTATGACATACGAGAAGGGATTTCCTCTTCATTACATCTGATGAAGAAACCATTATTCATGGCCGGGGAAGCTTTTCAGTGAATGCTCTGCATCACATTATTGAAGGTTTCCCACTCCCCATGAAGATGTAATAACAAGAAATTCAATTAGGATTAAAGCACAATGTAATATAAAAATATGAAAACCATAACATCATGCATCCCATCACATACTGACTTCTTTCTAAGAGAAATGATGATGAACTCCCTCAACCATAACTATCTTTATACCCCCCCTTCTCTCTCTCTCTCTCTCTCTCCATCTCTCCCTTTCTCTATCTGTCTCTCTCTCTTTCACCGAATCTCTTTCATACTCAGTCTTCCATTCAACTATTGTCTATTTTTTTTCTTATTTCTTGTGTTTCTTCCTTTACATTGCATCCTTTATCTAAGTGGTCCACCTCCCCCCCCCCCTCTCTATCCTTATCTCTTTATTTCCTTCTTTAAATGCATCTCTCCATTTCTGCTCTCTTTCTTTATTTCTCACCTTAAAAAATGTGAAACTCTGTTGGAACATTCAAATTTATTCTACTCTCCTGTTTTCATCTTTATTGTTTAAAGAAAAAGACAGCACACTTCCTTTTCTCCATGTCTATGATAAGACTATTCCTTATTTCATCTATTCAGACAACACCTACAAACATAATTATGGTCACTTTACAAAATCGAATGGAAAATCCTAATATTGCTATCAATTTCCAATCTAAAATTTCAGCCAGCATCCATAACTTCAATTCAATGAATTTGTGAATGTCATTGTTATGAGCTGATAACATTACAGGGATTGGCAGTACTGACAATGGGTAGGCTATATACAGTGTAGATAGGTTCATTATTCTGAGCTTGTTTTATCCCTGTAATGCAACCAAATTGCTTCTAAATTAGCAAGCGACAAAGGGCAATATGAAAGCACTAATGATAGTTCTATTAAAGCAATAGTTCACTGCACAATCCACAGACTATGATGAAGGCATTGCAAATATTCACTTCTGCCCAAGGACAATTGTCTGGGGTCTGCTAGAACATTCAAAGATTATTAAATCTATGAAGAGTGTTTCAAGATGGCTCCCTTCTGCCTCTCAAGAGCTGAAGCCTTTATAATCACTCCATATAAAAAATGCCACATCCTGCTCTAAAATGCCAGTCAACTCTTATTCCAACTTTCCAAGTATTCTACACAGAAATGAGAAATAATAATAAATAATAACATTCTGTTCTTGTGTAGCGCATATCACATTATTATCTAATGTCTCTATATGTGCTTCCAAAGGATTTTTGGATATTATTATCCTGGCTTTAGGTTGGCAGCCATCACAGTGCTAAAGCATTTCAAGGAATTAATTCCTGTCAGTATGACCAAATTCTTTAGAAACGAGCATAGTAGGTTCCATCACATTCTATATATCATGATTATTAGAAGCCAGGATGCTTTACTTTCAAATACACACGTCTGTGAAACAAAAAACTCTAATATCAAAACATCCACTGTATACTTGGAGCAGTTACTTGGTAGAATTTTATAAAGAGCCTGCCATCATAATAACCTCCCCTCCCCCCTTCCCCCCGATTTCTCTCTCATCTGCACTGCACATGTACCACCATTCTCTATTAATACGTTGGTCGCCCAGCAGAAGGGAACAAGTGCCCTTGACTGGCAAAAGGGAACAAAGAGACATGCAGTCAAATATTGAGATATTTTAAGAAATATATGAATAATTGCTTCAAAAACATTCCAGAATAGATCTGGTATAAATTTCTTGAAGTAATTATTCATAGATTTCAATAGCTGACTACATGTCTCTTTGTTCCCTTTTGCCAGTCAAGGGTGCTTGTTCCCTTCTGCCAGGCAGCCAAGGAATAGCTAATATACTGTGCGTGGTATGATACTGTTGCTGGGTATATTATGTTAATAATGACAGAGTCAAAGGTGCTAATCAAGCGCACTACAAAACTCTTAGGAACTTTCACTTTCAAGGAAAGTCTATCCCTGGGTGAAAAACGAGAACTTTCGACAAGTTTCCTGGAACTGTTGGAATGAAACCTGTCCTCCAAAACCACAGGAATAACAACAAAAATGCTACATAATCATCAAGAAAAACCTTCTCACAATGGCTTTCAATAAAAGAGTAAAGAATGTATACCTATTCATTTATCTTTCTTCAATAACATTTTACAATATGCATCATACAATTGTGCATTTCTTTTTAAGATTAGCAGTAAAAGAGCAGAAACATGAGGTGACCAGGAGGCGAAATTTGCAATTCCCAAACCATTCAGAGAGATAACTATAAGAGGTATATTTTCTCTAAATTTCCCCCTATTTTTATTTCAGCAAAAGAAAATTTTGCCATTGATACCCAAACCCAAACCTGAGCCTATCCCTGACGAAACTCGAACTTGGGATCTCTTCAAGATTGCACAACGTAGATCCGACTATGCCGCACAGAAGTCCTGCTCGTTTGGTTCGCTCATTTTATCATATCCCTGCAATTGTCTTTGACGGAATAAAATGTATTCATGTCATCACATTTCTTTGGCCCCTTGACCAATCATCTGGTTTGGGAATTGCAAATTCAAGACCAGGAGAAGTAAAGCATGTAAATTAGGTCCCTCAGAAGAATACATATTACTCAAGCAAATAACTTCTAATATGGCTTAAAAGCAATGGCTAACTTTGTGAGCAGCTGATTTAACCCCTTCGTGACAGAGGGTCCACATTTCATTTCATTTCATTTCATTTATTGGTTTTTGCAACATTTTTCATAACAAAGATCTCGAAAAGAAAATACATATTTGGAATTTGACATAAAGATAACGAACAAATAGTTTTGTATGTAAATCATCAAATACATCATATATAAACCTTCTAAGCGGTATTTTCTGTTACACAATGACCAAAATGGTTGCAAGGGTCGTCACAAAAGCAAAGCTTGAAAGCGTGACAGCCCTGGAAAATATCCAAAATAATTATCTACTGTCATAAAACGTGCAAGTGCATGAAGGGACGGGGGGGGGGGGGGGGGGGGGGGGGGGGGGGGGGGGGGGGGGGGGGGGGGGGGAGGGGTAATGCTTGGTCCTTAGAATAAAATTTTAGAAAATAGTAAGTTATGTGGTTTGGTCTAAGAACTTTTGATGCAAAGCCCTAAAAATCATACCAAATACATGAGCAGAAAGAGCAAAAAATTCTACACAAACTGTGCCCATTTTGGTTGCATAAATATTTGTTGTTTGATGCTGAAATTTTTAAAAAGGAAAATAAGCATTAAAATCATTTAATTGGCAATGCGATGAAAATGTTAAAATTGCCGTTTTTCCCTGCAAATTGGCAACTTTATGACTTCTCATCATACATTCTGTCAATTTATATTTATTTCAGATACATGATGTTTTATAAGAAAAATATAGCAATAAAAGAAAAATGTTGATGTTGCCAATTTGAAGAATAAAAGCTGATCAAAGTAGATTTTTAATAATTCCTGTCACGAATGGGTTAAAAAATTCGCAAACTAAGATGAAACATGTGTATGAGTACTTGTATTTGTACTCAAAAACCATGAAACCAACCATAATTTGGAATGAAAAACTATAATTTAGATGCAAACCGTGATTTTATTATTCTTCATCTCATGATACAATAACTAAGAGGACCGCTTTGCTCGAATTTGAAAATGCCGTTATGTGCCTCACGCCGCGTGATACACCAATATACACACAGTACAGTTCGGTGAGTCATGCGTGCATGCGCACTCGTTATGTCTAGTCTGTGCAACCGACCCTCATATATTTTTCAAACATTGGTTCACATTTTTTATATTTAAAAATACTTCTTGCGGATATTATACTTTGAACTTTCAGACTGGTATTTTTACACTATAACCCTTATGTTTATCCCATTTTCAAGTAACAAAACAATTTTTTTTTTAAATCATATCAATGTTAACCAGGGAAAAAAAAACCAATAGCTAGATAAGTCTAATATCAAACAGAGCTAATCCATAAGATACAGTAGGGTTTCAGAAAAGAGACAGCCAATGTTAACTCCTTGTCCAGGGGAACCAGGGGTTACTTTAATTGAATCTCTGGGAATTGGAAAATTCAGTAGTCAATGGGTTAATCACATCATCTTCTGTTATATCATGGATCTATATATGTAGAACATCCATGCTTATACATGTATGAAGCGTATTGCAAGGGTCATTCAAGTGAATATGTACTTATAAAAAAAAGGCTTTAGTCTACTGGTTTACTCACAGTAGAATTATTATAACCTTCTCCAAATAATAGGGTTGTAACCCAGCTATCATCCAACATGTTTTCATCAAACCTCTATTCAAAAGGTTCAGGACCTGGTTATATCAGCAAAGCTAATTAAAAACCAAACAAATCAAATTTTTAAAGAGGAAGAAGGAAGAGAGCAAGAGGAAGTGTTGGTGTTATCTTTTAGTATTAGTTAAAGGAAGCGGTCATCCTGATTGCTTCCACTCTGTAAACTGACCTTTTATCCTGTCTGTCCAAAATGACTAAAGAGATCTTCTTCATATCAGGGATGTCTAGTTACATGAGAGACCTAGCAAGATCAAAATGTTAAACCTCCCAAGCACCAAAATCATAACAGTAATTCTGTTTCTCTAGTCTAGGAGTGCATGCCTCCATGCCTAAACATGCATACACTCTTCTGCCTTCACTTGAGCTCCCTTGCTTGTTCACTCTCTGTAACTAACTTTTGAATTTATTAAAGGTTGCACACAAACAGAGAACCTCCAGATCTTTTTGAACATCAGCAAAATCAATAATATATATATACGAATTAATTCCTATAGCTAATTTTGCTATAGCCAAAACAAACATCAAATTTTGTTGTTGAAAAGCGTAAGTATGTCTTTGTTCAATGCTATTTTCCATTTTAAAAAAAATTAGAACTGTGCTCCTTTGATCCAAAATGTAGTACCGGATTAAATTAATCTTTTACAATAGAAACCTTCATCTTCATGTTTCTCAACAGACTTAGTGGGAAGCCATCCAAAACTTTCTGTGAGGGTAACCGATGTACACATGAATGTAATCCTATAGCATATAACTGGTTTCTGCAAGGCTGATAATCCTATTAGCTAATCACTCAGACATGATTAATCCCTCTATACACCACATTCTGGTTTATGTTAATCCTCTTTACTAACAGTTACATGTAGTTCAAGATTGGTGGGAGTTCTTTGGTAAATGTTCCCACCATAAACCTGACATACTGAGTTCCAACTGTCACCTTGTTAGCATCTAGTTTCCTTCATCTATCATCACAAGTATCCTGCTCAGCTAGCTAGCCTCACTTACAGCTTCAAAGTACCCTTTTGTCGAAACATACTTGAAGGGAAAACAAAGGGACGTCTCTATCAAGCTCTTAGAGGTTACAACCATCCATTCATACGTATATTACCATCCATTCATACGTATATAAATGATTATACCATGTAATTGATGATCCGTAATGATGATGATGTATATATATATATATGAATAAATAAATCAATCAATCAATCAAAGGGGGGGGGGGGGGAGTGCTGTGAAGAGCCTCATCCAATTTTTGTGCTACCAGCCAAGTAATTTATTTTGTAGACACCCCTTGGGTAGTAATATGTGTACTTTCTATAACATTTGATGGTTAATTTCACTGCGGTCTGTGATTTCACATGAAATGATAACATCTATTATAACATTCATTTCCTACAAAAATATTCCAGTTGTGATTCAGCAGGAGTCAGTGCAAGTTACCTGAAAAATCAGTCAACACCATCCCAGCAAACGGACATTTGGCCTGTTGTATTTTTAGGAAATCACAAAACCTTGCCATATTTTATATAAGATTAATATCATCCTGTTCTTTGAAAAACATTTGATAACACAAAAACCTTAAAGAAATGCAACGAAATTACAATGAGGGTTTACAAAACCATGCATGAGTACTTTGGAGCTCTGAGGAAAAATCTTTTCAGACAACCTCATGATGTTGTAGCTTCCCCAACTGGCATAATGTTGGGGGTGGGGGAGGTTGCGGGCCCCCCCCCCCCCCCCCATTTTCACAACCAAGGTTAATTTTTTTATAAATTACTGTTCGTATCTCTTCAACATTGTCATTGCATCGAATTATCTTGGATATCTAGCTGATAATCGATTGGACCCTATTTTATTCTGTTATCATTCATTTTTCTCTAGGACCCTTTTTTTTTTTTTTTGCTTGTTGGCAGCTGGACACCAGACGTTTCCAAATTGTTGATAGCGCAGCCCCTTTGGCTTATTATGCTATTGGCTTCCCCTAAGTTTAGATGTTATTTTTAGTACTTCCCATAACCCTGGAAATAAGCTAACAAACTGAGGTTGTTAAAATCATGCCTAAAATCATGCATGACATCTTATGAAACCTAGCTTTTGTTTCTAACCTAGTACTCTCAGCTTGTGAAACTGAAATTCAAACCAGAGACACAGTCTAAACACATAGACATTTACTTCCTTAATCTCCTATTGGTTCTACACATACATACATTTTGTTTTGTTGATTGATTCATGACCATCAAGAAAATTACACTTGGCTTTAACCACTACTGCAACTGGACTAATGAAACAATCATGAATTAACTTGCTATGATAGTGCTAATCTTATGTATAAATAAGAATAAAGGGACAATACCATTACTATTTAAATTAAAACAATTGATTTATAAGCTCAAATCAATCTTCATATTATGAAGCATGTTAGTACATCACTATACTTTAACTTGATTTGATCAAAAGATGCTTTATTAATAATAGGCAAAAAACTTTAGCTCGTTTTTTTTTTCTTAAATCAAAGTAAAGATAATTTTCAATCATAGACTATACATAATTCAAGTTTCCTTCTTAAAAGTTTGCTCAACTGCCCACACACAAACTGTAAAAAAAAAAAAAAAATCATAAGTGCACAATTCTGATGCATTGGCAAAAACCCCAGAGACAAAAGAGTTATACTGGTGAACAGAAGGTACTTCAAAAACATGAGTCAGATCTTGCCCTGAGACCTGTATTTAAGACAGGTGAACGAATGATCTCATCAAACCACTAACAAACCCTCATTAGTAACAGTCGTCAAGTTGCCAATTGGTAGAGTTGCCAATTGTTGCCATTACCGCCAGAGTGGAGCCAATGTACGATTGACAGTACTCCTAGACCTTCATACCCTACACCACAGGGGTACGAACAAAGGAATCATTTAACCCACTGGCTACTAGAACCGGGTGTCCCATGTAGCAAGCCTGTGAGAAATATAATTCAGTAGTCAAAAGATTAAAATAGTGCTTCTAAAAGTAGGACGGGTACAAAAGGTAACTATTTTGGTTTCTATTTCCTTATTTCTGCCACTTAAATTACAAGATAGATAATGTTCATAAGGGGTTCATTTCATCCTTTGCTCAGTTTTGGACTAAAAATAGCCAGAAGACTAGCATAGGAATCACTTACACTCATAATTGTAGATTGGCATTAAAATTAATCCCATAATTCAGCACTCAATGGTTAGGTTACAGTATTGCATGATTCACAAACCACAATGAACTTGAGAACAAGGAAGTATCATCATACATGTATCATTCAACACATTCAGCATTTCAACAACAGGCCTTAACCTCGCTTCATCTTACAACTCGATAATGTCAGAAAAAAAACTGTAAATCTACATAATTTATGAGTTTCAGTTTATGTTTTTACCTTCACTACAAAACTTTTTGGTTCTGCTTTCTGAATTTACTGGCAGGAAATTTATTGCATGCTATCTTTCCTACAAAGCATGCAGACTCCATCATTGTATCATTTCAAGCATTCTATACAAACATAATTCATAACATCATAAGTTTTTCAGGTTGTGGGGTGATATGTTTGTAATCTCTATATGTAGAAATCAATGCAATTAATCCGTACATTGAACTGTTGAAGTTGTTAAACTCATCCTCTCTTTCTCCCCTCCCCCTTATCTCTCTCTCTCTCTCTCTCTCTCTCTCTCTCTCTCTCTCTCTCTCTATCCCTTTCTTTTTTGTCCTTCTCTCTCTCTGTCTCTCTCTCTTTCTCTAATTTTCATTCTCTCTTCCGACCAGTTTGTAGCACTATCCCCTTCTTGTATATTTGTGGAAGAGTAATTGCTATTCATACTATAATGCACTTCCATGTCATTTTAATGTTTTTAGATAATATGTACCTTTACAGTTTTTACTTCTTTTTTTTTTATCATTTCTGAATGTTAAATTATAATGTGTATTGTATATCATGCACAATTCAGCAATTAATTTTGCTGCAAAGTATGATGTTTTTTTAATAAAACCATTTTCAAATCAAATCAAATCAAATCAAATCAGCCATAAGGTTATTCAACCTGATGGAAGAGATAAAGAAAAATCAAATGATGAATGCAGCGTAAAAGGTCCATAATGTCCATCTTACTCTTTATGTATAATAAAATAAAGTGAATCAAGTGGATGGAAAGAAGAGGCATGAAAAACATTTATATTTAATCCATAATATCCCCTGTATACATCACTTTTTACATGGGCTTCAAAGATCTCTTGACACTTCTAGACACCAATACATCCACAAAAGCAACAAAAAAAAAAAATAAACCAAAAACTGAGATGTTTTCATATTGTGAAAATCATACTGCAATTCTGGTAAATGGAAAACTATGATACCATACAGTCCCTACCATTTTGTCTTTGGCTGGAGTGGAAATTATGGAGGAAGCTTAGAAACTGTGACTATTCTACATCCTATGTACTTAAACCCTAAATCCCCTCCATAGATCCTCTGGATGAGACAGTTTCATTTGCATTTGTCGGTGAGTAATTAACCTGTTGACTACTGAATTCTCTCACTCTCATAGACTGAATACAGGGGACACCCAGTTCTAGTAGCTGATAGGTTAAAGGATAATTCTACTTGTTAACAACATTAGAGAGCCCCCACATCAACCATCTAAGTATAAAAACTTCAAATGAATGTTAGGGGTGCATACTCTGGTGGCCCTGAAGTACGCTCGACAGCAGGTCATGTGCGACGTGAATTTCACATCCCAGGTCCTGAATTTTGTATCCCGGGTCCTGAATTTCGCACCGCAGGTCGTTAATTTCACGACTGGGATGCAAAGTTCGCGCCACGGTCATGAATTTCGCACCGCAGGTCGTGAATTTCGTGCCACGGGTCATGAATTTCATGACCCCCAATGCGAAGTTCGGGACCCGGGGTGCCAAATTCAGCACCTGGGATGCGAAATTCATGTCGCACATGACCTGTTGTCGAGCGTACTTCAGGGCCACCATAGCATACACATCACACACTGTATACAACATGCTGCAATATGAGAAAGTGTTGTTCACTACACCAAAGAAACTCTTTGCCTCAAAGTTAAGTCAACTTAGGCCCTACTTATGACCATGTGAAACCAACCCTGACAGATATTTAATCTTTTCTTCTTCATTACAATTAAGCTCTTAACAGAATAATCATTTCTAATAAGCTCTTTAAAGAAGTGATTAAATCAAGGTATGCAGGTAGCCATGAAATGGTGTGAATAACAGGGTCCGTGAACAGAGCAAGGGTTGCCCAATGACTCACTCTATAAGTCCATGGGATCACCTAGGCTATTGTGAGGAAGAAAAGCACACACTCAAGTTGTTGATTCAAATAATAGGGCCTTTATTCACACATTGTCTGCATCCCAGACGGAGTATTGAAAAAGCCCCAGATTGTAAACCAGTCAAGCATGCAATACCTTAAGCAGATGTTTCCATATCTAAACCGCCTTTGTAGTCCAATGATGTGCTATATCGTTTATCTTTGCACGTGCATGTTTTTATGATTTGATGATCTACTTTTTCCAGGTCTGTCTTAATTCTCTTTTAAACTAACATGAATATCAGTTGTTTCCTGCTTCATTCTAGGTTCTCATGTACATGCTCTTGAAGTAGTCCAAAGTGAACCAGTACACAGGATCATTTCGATCTGCGTTTTCATTTGTAGATATGCAAGATAATGTTGACTAGCTTAAACATTGTGATTTCAAATTTTCAATATCCATAACACAAAAACTATTCTGTTTGAGTGACAATTTAAGTCCACTGTCCACTGGCATTCAGAAAATATCACTTTGTTTGGTGGGTTGTACTCCCGGGGGGGGGGGGGGGGGTCACTTCCATTGAAGAGTGGACAGCATCTGCAAGAAAAAAAATGCGGAAAAAGGGTATTTTTTCAGGGGTAGGCGCGGAACGCGAACAGAGTGTCAAAAACGCCCAAAAATGAAAAAAGCCCCCTAAATCACAATAATCTAAAACGCGAAAAGGGTATGTAATTTGCATCGACTGCGGGACCGACTGTAACAAGACCCGTGAACGGAAAATCCTATAACGCATGTGCAAAACATAATGAGATAGTGAATTATCTCGAGAAAAAAACGGCTCCAAACTTTCAATGGACCCCACTATCACTCTCAAGATATGAAAATAGGAATATCCTCGTTTAGGGTATGAATATCCCAACAATTAATGAAATCCCTGTTTAGGGGCTTGCAAATCTGGGACATCTGCACAAAATCCGTGTTCAGGGTGTCCTAGCGGCCTGCCCTTGAATCCTTGTTTAGGGTGCTTTTTTCAGGACGATTCTCGCGGATGCTGTCCACTCTTCAATGGAAGTGACCCCCCCCCCCCCCCCCCCCGGGGTTGTGGTGACAAGTTGAATAGAAATACTGCATAATTTCAACATGCCCTGTGGCTTCATGTCGATTCAGTCTGCTGTACGGTTTGCAGCCAATGGTATCAAAGGGGTTCAAACCATAGACATACAACAAATTTACTAGACGTAAAGCAGCACGTGCGGATATCATTACGCAAATGTCATTAGGCCCCACCTCTTTCAGATCAATTTGAAGGGGCTGATAAGCACCCGTTATCGCCATGATATCGATAACACTGTTGCATTATTCATATCTTTTGCGCGTATCAGTTTTATTGTGACACTTCGATTTAATGCACATTTTTTGCGCACTTATTGTGCATTAACTGCGCATGCGGTAAGCTGATGCATGTAATGTTTCGTAACGCGTACATAAATGCTACTAGTCGGAAGCATCTTACAAAAAGAATTATTCATTTTTTATCATGAATATTAATGGACGCTTAGGTCGGCCTTCTAATGGATCTGGACAAAATGGCGGAGCTTCAGAGGCCTGGGTTAAGCCCTTGGACCCGACAATGGGGGATTTCTATCAAACAAACATAGGATTCCTTGCTTTCACTTTTTCAGAAAACAAAATGCTTTTCATGAATTTGATAATGAAAGTGCAAAAGACTTAAACTCAGCATGTACAGAACAGATCATAGCAGATCTTTCTGGCACTCTTTTTCCCTCAGCATTGCTTAAACTAGTTTCCCAGGGATGGAAGAATTTGAAGCATTGGCCCTAATCCAAGGTACAACAGAGGTTTCTGCTTACAGCCACCAGCTTTACACTAACTGCACCTCACATGTTTTTTACTAGGGCCTCTTGTAGCTACAGTAGCAGGGATGGAACTCAGAGATGCACAACAAATGAGTCATACCATCTCATCTTACATTCAGAATAATATTGGACTAGGTCTGGAGGTGGTATCGTAAGACTTTCATATTAAAGGCCCAAACGAAAACAGGATTGTAAAGATTTTTCTTTCTGGTGCAGCCAAGACTGTACAATCATGATTATCCATGTTCTGTCCTCAAATAAAATGTGTGGGATTACATTTCTTTCTTCATAATCACAATGTAAATGATAATGACTTCTTGAAAATAACTTGATTTTGTTCTTGATGGCACCTGTTTGTGAGATATGCAACAAGAGCTATTTATAATATCCTTATGTAATATCTAGCCTCTGTAACATCCTCTATTTCCTTTCACAGTTTTGACTCACTTCTGGACTATGTCTTCACTTCATTTTGAAGCCTATGCTTCTGGTGTAAATTCATATAGTCCACTGCCTGGACTGTTTGCGTATGATGCATTCAATCGGCTGAGAATACACCATCATCGCTCATAACGGTGAAAGTCGCTTTCTCTTCTGCCTTTTTTGAAAGGTGAATTTTCGAGGATCGCACATTTCATGGAGTGCAGCGCTGTGTGGAGAGTGCACCGGAGTGAACATGGTAATACAGAAGAAGGGGGAAAATAGAATAGAAAAGGGACAGAGTCTGGACTAGTAAATTCATTCATACCCACCAGAATATCAGGTTACACCATTAGAATCTCACAGCTGAAATATAAATACAAAGGATATAAGCCCATTCCCTTTCACTACCCCTACAGATACCAGCTGGGATCGAGAGGTCCATTCATCTCATGGGCCCCACTCACAAGCAAAGCTTTTTGATGGTCCCATACCTGATATCATTCATGTTTGTTCATTATTATTGTCTGGGTTTTTTAAAATAAAATTCATTCATTCATTCATTCATAGATAGATTTTCCAGTGCCCCTAAGCTCAACTGTTATTGAAGTAAATCTTGTGAGATTCACTAGTTTAAGCCCTCCCCCCCCCCAAAAAAAAAACGAACAAAAAAAAAAAAAAACAATAAACCTATTTCCTCTTCATAATAATCATTGACTTACTGCTGCACAGATGTCTACAAATGATATCCAACTATGTACCCACTTCTATCAATTACTTTTGAAAGAAATTTAGAGGCCGAAAACAGGAAGTGGAGTATTAGAATCTCCTAACAGGAAAATGTGAATTCTTGTATTAGCCGAGATTTGGAGAATAGCCAGTGCAACCAATTATATATCACTGAGTGTTGGGTAACAGAGAAGGGCTGCATTAAGACATTATGTAGGTGATAGTCTAAGAACCTTGTACTCATGTATTAATTTACAATGCAACGATTAATTTCAAGAAACCTGTCTCTCTTGAAGCAGAAGGTCAATGTCATCTTTATGGCCTCAGCTTAAAATATTTCAGTTCAGCAACTTATCTTGCCAGAACAAAGAATAATTTTCAAGAATGAACAAATGGAATTGAATGAGGAACTTAGACTACAAAATTGACAAGACATCACACATACAATAAATGGAAGTCTATTCATTTATCTATTCATTTATTGAGTGTTTATTACCCAGGATGGCTTCATTAGTGGTTAAAACACTGTTTTTCATGAAGGCCCTGCACATTGACATATAATACATTGTAAAACAAGAAACAAACATAACAAACAAAAATTGAACAAGACACAAAACTGACTGCAAACAAATAGCAATAAACTAAACATAAATTACCAAATGTCAAATCAACAAGTCCAGAATCCAGATCAAAAGAAAATCAATAAATTTTGAAAAATGAAACTTAAAAGTAAACTTTATCTTTCTCAAAGGAAAAATCGAAATCAAATTGTGACCTTAGAATATCAAACTCATAAATAATAGTAAAAAAAAAAACATTTTATTGTCTATGAATCACTTGTTTTCTACCCATGAAATGAACTCCTCCACTGACCTGCATTCATCAATCACTAAGTACAGCTTTTACACATACCTGAATGATGGAATATACTTAAGTTTAGTCATAATTACACTAACCCCAGATGGTCTGCTGTAATGCTGTACAGCAACCCCCCCCCCCCCCCCCCCCCGCCCATATTTCTTTTTTGGCAGTGTATACAGCCACACGCGTGTGTCTTTACCTTACGGCCACACACGTGTGGTTGTATCCACAGCATCGACATGAGGATACAGCCACACTCAACTGAATTCCCACTTATACTCCGCGCCGCTACAGCTATCGCTAGTGTGTATGTCTGCACTGCACAAGCGATGTGTAAATTCATGCGACAGTGTGTTGCCAAACCCCAAAACTTGGATCGTCACGAAGGTTTTATCTCTTGAAATTCACTGAAATACAAACAATATTGTACTATATTGTCACCTGCTTGCTGACCAGGTGAGAATGAAGTGAAAATATTGTTTGCATAATAAGTGAAATCGAGAGATAAAACCTTCGTGACGATCCAAGTTTTGCAAGTCGCAACACATACCATCGCATGAATACACATCGCTTGTGCAGTGCAGTGCACACTAGCGATAGCTGTCGCGGCACAGACTTCAAGTGGGAATTCAGACGAGTGTGGCTGTATCCTCATATCGATGCTGTGGATATCATACAACCACACGCGTGTGGCCGTAAGGTAAAGACACACGCGTGTGGCTGTATACACTGCCTTCTTTTTTTTCATTTTTTTTTTTTTTTTTTTTTTTTTTTTGTATTTGGTAAGAATGCTCCAATACTTAACTATTGACTTTCCTGGGTTCCCCACTAACATTTAATTCATTTTTCCAAAGCTGGATTTACTAATGTGGCAATGGCATAATATATTGTGATCCTTTATAAAGTTTTTTGGGGGGTTTTTTACCGGTAATCAAACATGATACGATCAGTTAAGCAAAAAGTCGTTTGATGCAATTCAACAGATATTCAGTCAGTCTCCTAGTGCTTATATAAAATATGCATACCAAAGTTTCATACCACTAGGGCCTATGCAACTCATCATCATCATCAACACCATCATCATCATCATCATCATCATCATCACCATCATCACTACCACCACCATCATCATCACCATTATCATAGCATCATCAACGCCATCATCATCATCATCATCACCATCACCATCATCATCACCATCATCATCACCATCATCATCATCACCATCACCACCACCACCATCATCATCATCATCATTATCACCTGCCAAATCTGCCAACTTCATTTTCCACTTTCCAACTCAACATTGCTAAGTACAAACCTATCAATGAAATGTATGAACTCTCAATGATATGAGATTTTGAGTTGAAATACATAAATCTTTTATCTTGAATCAATGATGATTGATGCATGCTGGCATGATTGGTAATCATTCTCAAATCTCAGACTCAGTATGACAGAACATAAATCTATGTGAGATGACCAAATTTAAAAGCAAGAATGTAACAAACCTTTTTCTACTTCTGCTAGAATCAGATCGATGTTATCCTCAGCTAAAGGTTCTCCGACTAACACAAGTAAGAAATGAGAGAGAGATTCTGAGAATCCTGCTGCTGGGCTAGGAGGTATGGATGAATCCTCCGGAGTAGCCATTTTAATTTCTCCTCCTCCTCCTGTGCTAAAAAGATGCGACGCTTTAAAGCGCTAGCGCTAAAGAAGAGAGACAGGGAATTGAGGACACGGATTCTTTGTGTGTATCCGGAGCGATCGTATCCAAATGGTATCTAGCAGCACACGTGCATGAAGGCTGCACTGGGCGATTGCTGCATGGAGCGAGCTAGCGATTGTGTGTGTGCAAGCAGAGAAAAGTGGGCAGGGCATTCAGGGACTAGTCTACACTTCAATCGTTCATGGTTTTTGCAGTGGGATTTTCGCCGAACCTTCTGGTCTTGTATCAGTTGGGAAAAGATTTTCACTTGCGCCCTCTTTTGCTTTCAGCAATACATTTTTCAAGCTTGTTACAGGAGATAAAGAGTTATTGTGTCGGCATGTAATTACAATATTATTCCAGTTGGCCTAAGACTTTTTTTTTTAGAGAGAAAGATCAATAAAATTGAAGCAAGAATAATTGATCCAAAAAAAAAAGGGGGCGGGAGAGGGATTTGCCTGCTCTGTCACATGTTGCATACCACCGGCGTAAATCCACTTTGAGGAGCGGGGGTGATCGACTTTTTTGCCGATTTTTTCTGTCAAACTCACACACTTAAGTATAAACACACACCCTCACCCACACACAGACCCCCTTACACACATTTTGATTTTTATTTTGCGAGCGAGCGAAGCGAGTGACGCATATAACTACTTTTCTGGTTTTTAATCGTATTTTCAAATAGAAATTCTAAAATATGATGGTCGTTTATGCTAGATTATCAAAAATTTTACTGATTAATTAAAATATCATTTCTTCCTTAAAAGTAGGGGGATATTTGTACACGCCATCCCCCTCTTGAAAAGGTTAGGGGGATAATCCCCCATCCCCCCGGGATTTACGCCAATGTTGCATACACCTGCAGGATGTAGTGAATCTCAATTCTAAATGACTGAAAATGAAAACGCATACAACAGAAAAGTTTTATTTGACACATTATAGTTTCAGCCATTTTCACAAAGGAGAGACAACATTTTCATATGGAGTAGATTATGCTGGGTCTAGTTACATTTCAGTGGCATACGCCACTGTTGCGTTTTACTTTACGAACCTGAATTTTTAGTCTAAATAAAGTAGTAACCATTTCAACAGTGCTTATAAACACCATATTCAGGGGCAGGGGAATGTTTTTTTGGAGTGGGGGGGGGGGGGGCTGACAACCCAAACAGGCGGAGTCGGAGGACGGAGGACGGGACGGATCTCTCTCTCTCTCCCTTTCTCTCACTCTCTTTCTCTCTCTCTCATTCTCTCTCCTTTTCTCTGTTATTCACTCCTTTGTACACTCTCCTGTTTGCTCGTTTGATACTTCCTTTAGTGCTGAAAACTTACCTCTCGACGTCTCTGTCTCATCCTGATCTTGCTTTGTTCCTGTCCATCATGATAATAATGATCCAGCCTCTCTTTCTCTCGCTTCTAATATTTATTTTTTCTTCTTTTTTATGTGTTTTGTTCCTTTATCATCCTAAGTTCCTTGAACTCCTCACATAGTTCCTTTATCTTTGTTGTAATGTCCCGTCATCTCAGCTTGCGCTCTTCTTTTTCTTTTTTTTTTTCTCCGTCCCTTTCCCTCAGATTTTGCTATTTGATTTTCATGTACATCTGCTCTTTGATATCCTTCTTCGCTATTTTCCTATATCTTCTTCACATACCTCCTTTCGTTGTTCACTTCCTTCCTTTTAAAGGGATCCGGTAACTTTGTGGAAGCTTGATTTAATAAATAGTGTTTAAAGATGTTCAGAAGGATAAATAAACAGCCAAAAATAAAAGGTTCTGAAATACAAGATGTTATCATCAAGATATCTGTAACTGAATTCTGCCATTTGAAAAACTAACCTGGGTATGCTTTTGTCTAACAGCGCAGTCTATCATTGGCGTTAATCCCGGGGGGATGGGGGATATATCCCCCACACTTTTTTGAGAGGGGGGATGGCGTGTACAAATATCCCCCCCCCCCACTTTTTAAGGAAGAAATTATATTTGAATCAATCAATTTAAAGAATTTTAATAATCTGTCATTAACAACCATCATATTTTAGAATTTTTTATTTGAAATGCGATTGAAAACCAGCTAGAAAAGCGGTTATTTTTTGGCTCGCTCGCTTCGCTCGCAAGATAAAAAATAAAATGTGTGTAAGGAGAGTTTGTGCAGGTGGGTGAGGGCGTGTGTTTATACATAAGTGTGAGTTCGACACAAAAAAATCAGCAAAAAAGTCGATAATTCCCCCCCCCCCCCCCCCACTCCTCAAAGTGGATTTACGCCGGTGCAGTCTATAGAGTGAAAAAGGTCTGGCAGCTCCGGTCACTTATTTTCACTTTTTTTGGAAGTACAATGATGTTTTTGAAGTGCATTTTTAGGGCTTCTTATTTACACAATATTACATACATACAGTGATAGCACGTAGGGCCATGCATATTTTTAAAAGTTACTCAATGGCTTTAATAGTATACTTTCTCCTCCTTCCCCCTTCTTTCCTCCTAGTTCAAATATCACACTTGTCTTATCCTTTTTCTTCTACTCTTTATCTTCCTCCTCTTCCATTCTTTCTCCTCCCATCCGAACCTTCCAAGTTCTTCTTAAAGATCTTTTCCTCTTACCTTTCTCCTTCACACCTCATTTCACTTTCAATTTCTCCTATCGCTCCTCTTGCCCCTTACTCTCTCTCTCTCTCTCTTCTCTTCCAATTCTGTTTACATTTTTATTCCTAAATTTCGCTTCCTTTTTTCTTCTTTTTTTTTCTACGTCTTTTCTCTATGCTCTAGGTGAACCCGGCACTTCGATTCTTTAATAACTGTTTCCTTTCTTCCGTCCCTTTTTCCGGTCATCTTTATTATTATTTACCTCATCTGCCATTTCTTTTGTTTTCGTGGTTGATTTTTAAAAATTTCTTCTAATGAATTTTCCCTTTTCTATTTGTTTTCCTTTAAATATCCATTTGCTATTAAATTTTTACGTCATCTGCATTTTTCTTTTCCTCTTCCCTCTATCTTATGTCTTTCCTCTATCACGCTTCCTCTACAATAATAGTATCAATAATATTATTAATAATGGTATGATGATGATAATAATGATGGTACTAATGAATAATAATGACAATGGCAACAATTATTGGGTTTATTGCTTTTGAAAATAATGAGTCTTCACTTTTACTCTATATCAGACAATCTTCATGTTGTCACCTTCCAGTGCCAAGAACTTTGCAACCGAAAACCATTATACTCTCACTGGCCCAGGGGCAACCCTCCCAGAAGAAGCCCCCCCCCCCCCCACTCTATCAAGGTCCCAAAAGATCCCTAGTTTACCCATGAAAAATGCCCCTTTACAAACGTGTTAAGTGCTCTTTTCTTTTTCTTACAAATACAACGACCCGTTTTCTTTTACGCTGCTTTTGTTCATCTATTGATTAGCCCCACTTTTTTTTTTCTTCAAGTAAGTTACCCCTTAATAAAACTGATAAGTGCCCTTTTGAAAGCCTGATTAGTACCCTTTTCCCTTTGTCCTTCTTTCCTTTCTTTCTTTCTCTTCACATAAGTGTCGTTTTTTTCACTTCTGAGTGTCCTTTTTGAAATATGCTCATACATGACTATGCGTCCCTTTTCTTATAAACTAATAAATCTGATACATGACCCTATTTACTTCTAA
>CM057156.1:4944731-4952231 GCA_029962745.1 Echinometra lucunter
TCACGTTTGACCTGTAATGACCTTTGACCTGACCATGTGACCTCTGACTGGACCATAACATGCAGGTCCCCTTAGTGCATCTACAACCCAAGTTTGATAGATAAGTGTCACCGGTTTGCAGAGTTTTGTGTCATAAGAGAGTCTGCACGAAAACTTTAATGTTTGACCTGAAATGACCTTTGACCTTACATGTGACCTATGACTGGACCATAACATGCAGGTCCCTTAGTGCATCGACAACCCAAGTTTGATAGATAGTGTCACACGGTTGCAGAGTTTAGAGTCATAGAGAGTCTTGCACGTAAACTTCAACCGTTTGACTGAAATGACCTTTGACCATTACCATGTGACCTATGACTGGACCATAACATGCAGGTCCCCCTTAGTGCATCGACAACCCAGTTTGATAGATAAGTGTCACACGGTTGCAGAGTTTTGAGTCATAGAGAGTCTTGCAAGTAAACTTCAACTGTTTGACCTGAAATGACCTTTGACCTTACCATGTGACCTCTGACTGGACCATCACATGCAGGTCCCCTCAGTGCATCTACAACCCAAGTTTGGTTGAAAAGTGAGTCACGGTTGCAAAGTTTATGTGTGATAAGAGAGTCTTGCACGTCAACTTAACATTTGCCTGAATGACCTTTGACCTTACCATGTGACCTCTGACTGGACAATAAGATGCAGGTCACCCTTAGTGCATCTACAACCCAAGTTTGATTGAACAGTGTCACACAGTTGCGAGTTTTTGTGTCATAAGAGAGTCTTGCACTAAATTTTAAACGTTTGACCTAAAATTACCTTTGACCTTACCATGTAACCTCTGACTAGAGCATAACATGCGGTCCCTTAGGGCATCTACAAACAACCCAAGTTTGGTTGAAAAGTGAGTCACGGTTGCAGAGTTTTGTGTCATAAGAGAGTCTTCACGTAAACTTTATAACGTTTGACCTGAAATGACCTTTGACCTAACCATGTGACCTCTGACTGGACCATAACATGCAGGTCCCCTTAGTGCATCTACACCCAAGTTTGGTTGAAAAGTGAGTCACGGTTGCCAAGTTATCTTTCATAACGTTTGTGTACGGACGGAACGGACGACGGACGGACCCGACGGACGGACGACGGGACGGACGACGGACCGGACGACGGACGGACGACGGACGGACGACGGACGGACGACATTTGGATCCCTTAGTCTCGCCTTCACCTCCGGTGGGCGAGACAAAAAAAGAGAAAAACAGAACAAAGTGCGAAAGGAGAAAAAAAAATCTTGAATTTATTTTCAGTAGACTATCTTTTACCATCCTCAAATTTTAACACCCCCTCCCGACAGAGCCGTATGCAGATTTTTTTTACTGTGGGGGGGGGGGAGAAGACATGCAAAATTTTCTTTTGAAAGCTTGAAATGGAGGGAGTGAAGCAACAAGCTTGTCATGGGGTGCCTTTGTATTTTTGAAAGTTGAAATCTAAGGATTGGTTGCCCACTTTTGGTGAATTTGTGAAATTTTTCAGTAAACTCCCCCCCCCCCCCCCCCCCCCCGCTGCGTACGGCCATCTCCATGTTTCCGTACGAGCGCTGCTGGGAGCCTAGATCTAGATCTAGACTAGAGGGAAAAACATCAGTCCTCTGACAGCATGGTTTTCTGCAGAGACTACATCTGGCTACACAACAAATGTCAATTTTGACAGATTTTTCTGTCTCCTCAGAACCCAGGAACCTACGCGCACACAGGACTCTTTGGTAGTAACATGATTTGTGATTTTTTTTTTGAATAGGTCCTAGAGGCTAGACCCCTGCTACAATCATTTCAATTTTCATGGACGCCCACTAACTGAAAAACGGGAGGCAGATAATTCAGTCCAATCAAAGAATGGAAGGTAAACAGAAACAAAAACAGAAATAATTTCTAAGCCTTTTTCTCAGTTCAGCTGCAGTGCTAAAGCCTGCAAAAGCCCTTCATACAAAACAACTCGCCACTCTAATCAACTCCAGCCAAGCCACCAGACACGCCGGAGCTCTGGCGTAGTTCATGGCCTGCAAACCAACATGCCCAATGGCGATTGAGTAGTCTTTTGCCCCATCAACTTCAAGTTCATCAACATCGAAAACTTATAATTCAGCAACAACCAAATGGTTTTGGATGATTCAGCTCAGACCTCAGCACGGCATAATTTTTATAAAAGATGAACACACTACTGTTAGTTACTTGAATAATACGTATTTTAATGCAAAACACGTTACAGTCTTGCTTCGCGATCGACTAAAGTACCACCAACGACCACAACATACAAAGCTAGCATGCAAGATGATCACTGCACTGCGCCTCGTTGGTTCGTAACGAAAAAGCCAAGTCAGAGATACAACAGCTTCCGTATTTGGGGGGCATAAATTTGTTGAAATATACACATACATAGACCCTAGATCTAATGAAAAATAAGGAATCATTTTCAATCGAGCAACTTACATCAATCTTGAAAAGAATTTCCTGCGATCGACTTCGTCGAAACCACCCCACATCGAGAACTTCCCCATTTCCTGTGCAGATAATAATAGCGTATACTATATGCATGCAGCGCATGTATGAGATCGAGAGCTCGTACGTACACACATACACGGATTCGAAGTACACACCAGCCGTATTATACCGTATACTAGCGCTAGCGCTAGCTCTATTCGAGCCGCAGCTAGCATGCATGCAAGGATTGAGTAGAGATCGATGGGCCCATAGTGGCCGGAGCTCCTCTATTTCTGTGCCGGAGCTGGCCGTCTAGCACATTCCAAGTTGCCGGTAGAGGGAGGTATGGCAACCGTTATAAGTCAGAAGGGTACGGCCGTACCACTATGAAATATAAATCTATAATCATAAATATCTTGATAAGTAGATGCGCGATTGGCCTGTAAAATCATGTCGATCCCTGTTTGACCATAATGTTTGAAATTATGATGGCTGCATTAGCCAAGTCATTACTTTTTTTTTGGAAAGGAGACAAAGTTAAGCATCCCTTTAAACCCTAAATCCCCTCCATAGATCCTCTGGATGAGACAGTTTCATTTGCATTTGTCTGTGAGTAATTAACCTACTGAATTCTCTCACTCTCATAGACTGAATACAGGGGACACCCAGTTCTAGTAGCTGATGGGTTAAAGGAGAATTCTACTTGTTAACAACATTAGAGAGCCCCCACATCAACCATCTAAGTATAAAACTTCAAATGAATGTTAGGGGTGCATACTCTGGTGGCCCTAAAGTACGCTCGACAACAGGTCATGTGCGACGTGAATTTCACATCCCAGGTCCTGAATTTCGCATCCCGGGTCCTGAATTTCACATCGCAGGTCGTTAATTTCATGACTGGGATACAAAGTTTGCGCCACGGTCATGAATTTCGCACCACAGATCATGAATTTCGTGCCACGGGTCATGAATTTCATGACCCCCGATGCGGAATTCAGGACCCGGGTGCCAAATTCAGGACCTGGGATGCGAAATTCACGTCGCACATGACCTGTTGTCGAGCGTACTTCAGGGCCACCATAGCATACACATCACACACTGTATACAACATGCTGCAATATGAGAAAGTGTTGTTCACTACACCAAAGAAACCCTTTGCCTCAAAGTTAGGTCAACTTAGGCCCTACTTATGACCATGTGAAACAACCCTGACAGATATTTTAATCTTTTCTTCTTCATTAAAATTAAGCTCTTAACAGAATGATCATTTCTAATAAGCTCTTTGAAGAATTGATTGGATCAAGGTATGCAGGTAGCCATGAAATGGTGTGAATAACAGGGTCCCATGAATAGAGCAAGGGTTGCCCAATGACTCACTCTATAAGTCCATGGGATCACCTAGGCTATTGTGAGGAAGAAAAGCGCACACTCAAGTTGTTGATTCAAATAATAGGGCCTTTATTCACACATTGTCTGCATCCCAGACGGAGTATTGAAAAAGCCCCAGATTGTAAACCAGTCAAGCATGCAATACCTTAAGCAGATGTTTCCACATCTAAACCGCCTTTGTAGTCCAATGATGTGCTATATCGTTTATCTTTGCTCGTGCATGTTTTTATGATTTGATGATCTACTTTCTCCAGGTCTGTCTTAATTCTCTTTTAAACTAACATGAATATCAGTTGTTTCCTGCTTCAGTCTAGGTTCTCATGTACATGCTCTTGAAGCAGTCCAAAGTGAACCAGTACACAGGATCATTTCGATCTGCATTTTCTTTTGTAGATATGCAAGATAATGTTGACTAGCTTACACACTGTGATTTCAAATTTTCAATATCCATTAACACAAAAAATATTCTGTTTGAGTGACAATTTAAGTCCACTGTCCACTGCCATTCAGAAAATATCACTTTGTTTGGTGGGTTGTGGTCCCAGGGGAGGGGGTCACTTCCTTTGAAGAGTGGACAGCATCCATGAGAAAAAAAAACGCGGAAAAAGGGTATTTTTTCAGGGGTAGGCGTGGAACACGAATAGAGTGTCAAAAACGCCCCAAAATGAAAAAAGCCCCCTAAATCACGATAATCTAAAACGCGAAAAGGGTATGTAATTTGCACCGACTGCGGGACCGACTGTAACAAAACCCGTGAACGGAAAATCCTATAACACCTGTGTAAAACATAATGAGACGGAATTATCTCGAGATGAAAACGGCTCCAAACTTTCAATGGACCCCGCTATCACTATCAAGATATGAAAATAGGAATATCCTCGTTTAGGGTATGAATATCCCAACAATTAATGAAATCCCTGTTTAGGGGCTTGCAAATCTGGGACATCTGCACAAAATCCGTGTTTAGGGTGTCCCAGCGGCCTGCCCTTGAATCCTCGTTAAGGGTGCTTTTTTCAGGACGATTCTCGCGGATGCTGTCCACTCTTCAATGGAAGTGACCCCCCCCTCGGGGTTGTGGTGCAAGTTGAATAGAAATACTGCATAATTTCAACATGCCCTGTGGCTTCATGTCCATTCAGTCTGCTGTACGGTTTGCAGCCAATGGTATCAAAGGGGTTCAAACCATAGACATACAATAAATTTACTGGACGTAAAGCAGCACGTGCAGATATCATTACGCAAATGTCATTAGGCCCCACCTCTTTCAGATCATTTTGAAGGGGCTGATAAGCACCCGTTATCGCCATGATATCGATAACACTGTTGCATTATTCATATCTTTTGCGCGTATCAGTTTTATTGTGACACTTTGATTTAATGCACATTTTTTGCGCACTTATTGTGCATTAACTGCGCATGCGGTAAGCTGATGCGTGTGATGTTTCGTTACGCGTACATGTACGTAAATGCTACTAGTCGGAAGCATCTCACAAAAAGAATTATTCATTTTTTATCATGAATATTAATGGATGCTTAGGTCGGCCTTCTAATGGATCTGGACAAAATGGCGGAGCTTCAGAGGCCTGGGTTAAGCCCTTGGACCTGACAATGGGGGATTTCTATCAAACGAACATAGGATTCCTTGCTTTCACTTTTTCAGAAAACAAAATGCTTTTCATGAATTTGATAATGAAAGTGCAAAAGACTTAAACTCAGCATGTACAGAACAGATCATAGCAGATCTTTCTGGCACTCTTTTCCCCTCAGCATTGCTTAAACTAGTTTCCCAGGGATGGAAGAATTTGAAGCATTGGCCCTAATCCAAGGTACAACAGAGGTTTCTGCTTACAGCCACCAGCTTTACACTAACTGCACCTCACATGTTTTTTACTAGGGCCTCTTGTAGCTACAGTAGCAGGGATGGAACTCAGAGATGCACAACAAATGAGTCATACCATCTCATCTTACATTCAGAATAATATTGGACTAGGTCTGGAGGTGGTATCGTAAGACTTTCACATTAAAGGAGAAGGCAACCTTGACATCAATGTGCTTCCAGTGAATAAAGAAGAAGAAGAAGAATAAACAGTGAAAGTGTGAGCAAAATCGGACAATCCGTTCAAGAGTTATGAACTTTGAAAATTTAAGTAAATCCTTATTTATGGGATCCCTGAATTGGCAACTTTACCAGGATCTGTGATGTCATCGCGGACAACTCTCCATTCATTTTGTACACAGAATTTAACATTTTCTTTATTTTCAAGAAAAATTAAAATTCTTTTGATTTATTGTTTGAGTATGACATGGCTATGTCAATTCTGCAAGCATTTTGGGAAGAATGATGTTGATTCCTGACTTGAAATTTCATATAAATCATTTTTTTTGAAAAATTATGTACAAAATGAATTGAGAGTTGTCCACGATGACATCACAGATGCTGGCAAAGTTGCCAACTCAAGGATCCCCATAACAGGGATTTAGTGAAACTTTCAAAATTCATAACTCTTGAACAGATTGTCCGATTTTGCTAAAACTTTCACTGTTTTCTCTCCTTGATCATCTTTATTAACTTAGAGCACACTGATGCCTGGGTTGCATTCTCCTTTAAAGACCCAAACCAAAACAGGATTGTAAAGATTTTTCTTTCTGGTGTAGCCAAGACTGTACAATCATGATTATCCATGTTCTGTCCTCAAATAAAATGTGTGGGATTACATTTCTTTCTTCATAATCACAATGTAAATGATAATGACTTCTTGAAAATCACTTGATTTTGTTCTTGATGGCACCTGTTTGTGAGATATGCAACAAGAGCTATTTATAATATCCTTATGTAATATCTAGCCTCTATAACATCCTCTATTTCCTTTCACAGTTTTGACTCACTTCTGGACTATGTCTTCACTTCATTTTGAAGCCTATGCTTTCAGTGTAAATTCATATATAGTCCACTGTTTGCGTATGATGCATTCAATCAGCTAAGAATACACCGTCAAGGCTCATAACGGTGAAAGTCGCTTTCCCTTCCTGCCTTTTTTTCGAGAGGTGAATTTTCGGGGATCGCGCGTTTCATGGAGTGCAGCGCTGTGTGGAGAGTGCACCGGAGTGAACATGGTAATACAGAAGAAGGGGGAAAACAGAATAGAAAAGGGACAGAGTGTGGACTAGTAAATTCATTCATACCCACCAGAATATCAGGTTACCACCAGTAGAATCTCACAGCTGAAATATATATACAAAGAATATAAGCCCATCTCCTTTCACTACCCCTATAGATACCAGCTGGGATCAAGAGGTCCATTCATCTCATGGACCCCACTCACAAGCAAAGCTTTTTGATGGTCCCATACCCGATTGGATTCATGTTTGTTCATTATTATTGTTTGGGTTTTTAAATAAAATTCATTCATTCATTCATAGATAGATTTTCCAGTGCCCATAAGCTCAACTGTTATTGAAGTAAATCTTGTGAGATTCACTAGTTTAAGCCCCTCCCCCCCCCAAAAAAAAAAAAAACGAACAAAAAAAAAAAAAACAATAAACCTATTTCCTCTTCATAATAATCATTGACTTACTGCTGCACAGATGTCTACAAATGATATCCAACTATGTACCCACTTCTATCAATTACTTTTGAAAGAAATTTAGAGGC
>CM057156.1:4957231-4971963 GCA_029962745.1 Echinometra lucunter
CTCTACAATAATAGTATCAATAACATTATTAATAATGGTATAATGATGATAATAATGATGGTACTAATTGATGAATAATAATGACAATAGCAACAATTATTGGGTTTATTGCTTTTGAAAATAATGAGTTTTCACTTTTACTCTATATCAGATAATCTTCATGTTATCACCTTTCAGTGCTAAGAACTTTGCAACCGAAAACCATTATACCCTCACTGGCCCAGGGGCAACCCTCCCAGAAGAAGGCCCCCCCCCCCCCCCCCCCACTCTATCAAGAACCCCAAAAGATCCCTAGTTTACCCATGAAAAATGCCCCTTTACAAACGTGTTCAGTGCTCTTTTCTTTTTCTTACAAATACAACGACCCGTTTTCTTTTACGCTGCTTTTGTTCATATATTAATTAGCCCCATTTGTTTTTTTCTTCAAGTAAGTTACCCCTTAATAAAACTGATAAGTGCCCTTTTGAAAGCTTGATTAGTACCCTTGTCCATTTTTCCTTCTTTCCTTTCTTCCTTTCTCTTCACAGAAGTGTCATTTTTTCACTGCTGAGTGTCCTTTTTGAAATGTGCTCATACATGACTATGCGTCCCTTTTTAAGTACCGTGCCTTTCTTATAAACTGATCAATCTGATACATGCCCCTATTTACTTCTAAAATTTTCCTCTTTCCCTTTCTATTCCATTTCTCCTGTTAACGAGCGAGAGTGTTAAAGTGCCCTGTTTAACTCTGATTCTCAACTCGGGCAGGTTCCAATTTTCAAATGTGATACATGGTCGGACGTATGGTTTCTGACAAGCTAGTTCTCCTTTTCCTCCAAGATACTGTAGTGCCGTTTTCTCATAATTATAGAGCTCATTTTATGTCTGATAAGTCCCCCTTTTCACCATATGGGTGTCACTTTTGAATGCCCCTTTCAGTGAATATTTTTCGATTGTAATCGTTCAATTCCCCCCCCATTTGTAAAGCTTAGGCCTAATATTTTCATTTTTCTATTTTGAGTGAGGTGACTAATACAGGCCTACCAGTTAAACATCTTATACAATGTAAAAGATGTTTAAATGGTAAGGGCCTATATAATTTCGCCATCAAAATACACTCCAGGCCTATAACATGTCACGTTATAGGCCTGGAGTGTATTTTGATGGCGAAACAAGGCCTTTTAGAGCAAGAAGCGGTTCTTTTTGTCTCGCTCGCAAAATTAATGGGAAAAAAGTAAGTGGGTGTGTGCAGGCGGGCGGGCGGGGGTCTGTATACGCGAGTGTGAGTAACAAATTTTGGCAAAATATTTCGATCATCCCCCTTCCACTCCTCGAAACAAATTTTCGTCAATGGCCTTCCGTGTTTTCACCCCCCCCCCCCCCCCCCCCCCCCCGTTACATGAAATCGCCACCACTGCATAACTGACAAGGCACACCAAGCTTGTTGCAAACGTTTAAGTCTTGTCTATTATATTCATGATGAGATGGTGCTTATCCAATTCGACCATTTCTCTCATAAATTATGATTGGTAACAATGAGATCTCACTAACACGTGAAGTGAAGCGACCAAGGGAGTGGGTGTGGAACTTTCACATTTTTCATCGTAAAATGGTGCTATTTCGTGCATACTTTTTTGCGTAGAAGCATGGGGGACTTGACAAAGATACGTGTACATTGCCTCTATTCTATGAACTACAGTGCGTCCCAAAAAAACTTTACACTTTTGAAATGGCCGCCAAATTAAAAATACAAGATTCTGGAAGAAAAAGGTTTATATGTATGGATAGCTCATGGACTCAACTTTCACATGAGACCAAAAAGGCCGAAAATAATTCATGCTTGGGTGAGCACTGCTCACTTCTGTAAAGGGTATGAAAATTAGGTTGCGCAGGAATTGCACCTTTCAATTTGTGAGAGATGAGTCCTTTGGAGGTTACAGAATTGAGGGTGATATGATGAATTCATGATCAGTTGCAATCAGTTAAGGTTTGCTGAGTGAGTTTATGGTTTATTAAATCAAAATTTTATGCATGAGTGAACGGGAATTGCATTCATTATTGTAGCATTGTACCTTTCCCTGGTAGACTCAGTGGTGTGTTCATGGGAGTCAGGATTGGGTGATGGTACATGTTGCAGGCCGGAGGTGAGATATGGTAAGACTTTGTTAGGTAGATGGGATAAGGGTCAAGAGGACAGTATCCCCCCCCCCCCTCTCTCTCTCTCTCTCTCTCTCTCTCTTGCTTCCTGTGTGCTAGTGCATATCATGACAATTCACATTCTTTGGTCTCCACTCCAAAATATCCAAACCACCTTCCCTTATCCCTTATGAAGAGAGCAAGATTTTGCATTGATGGAGGAGGTGGACATGTGGACCACCGAACTAGCAAACTTTGATTTTTAGTTTCCATTATCATTTATTTCCCCCTTTTCTCTCATACAAGATGGATGAAACAGTTGTAAAATTGAAATGAATGAAAATCAACTGAAAATAAAGAATGACATGTTCACTTTACCAATTTGTGTTACACTGTACCGTTTTTCTTGCCCGAAACTCAACTGCTAAAATGACTGGTTGGTTGGTTGGATAAATTTTGATTGAGTGATTGACTGACTTATTGATTAATTATGATTGACTTACTGAATAATTCATTGATTGAATCAGCTGAATGGGGATTGAATGCTTGATTGATTAAATGATTGACTGATACATTGATTAGTTGAATGATACCTAAATATTGATTGTCTACCTTACGGTATTGATTGACTGACCGATAGAATGCGATTGACTTCAGGTGTTAATGGGTGATACCAGTCCCAGTCCAATTTTGGAAATGCAGGTAGAATTCGGGATAGGGGAATGTGGTCGGGATATTTTGGAGAGGAGACCAACGGATGTGAATTGTCAAGATATGCACAAGCACACCCAGGAAGAGAGATAGAGAGAGAGGGGGGGAGGGAGGGAGAGAGAGAGAGAGAGGCGGGGGGGAGCATGCATGTCCTCTTAACCCTTATCCCATCTACCCAACAAAGTCCTACCTTACATCTCACCTCCCCTGCACCATGTACCATCACCCAATCCCGACTCCCATGAACACACCACTGAGTCTACCAGGGAAAGGTACAATGCTACAATAATGAATGCAATTCCTGTTCACTCATGAATAAAATTTTGATTTAATAAACCATAAGATTCACTCAGCAAACATAAACTGACTGCAACTGATCATAAATTTATCATATCATCCTCAATTTTGTAACCTCCAAAGGACTTACCTCTCACAAATTGGAAGGCGCAATTCCTGCGCAACCTAATTTTCATACCCTTTACAAAAGTGAGCAGTGCTCACCCAAGCATGAATTATTTTCGGCTTTTTTGGTCTCATATGAAAGTTGAGTCCATGAGCTATCCATACATATAAACCTTTTTCTTCCAGGATCATGTTTTTTTCATTTGGCGGCCATTTCAAAAGTGTAAAGGTTTTTTTGGGACGCACTGTATAGGGGAAAACAAATTGCTTGGCAAGAAAATAGGGGGGTCTCCAAAAAATCGCCCACGTTTTAAATAAACAACTATAGGGCTATTATAATTGCATGACCTTACCCTCTCTTGTCCATATTCTTCTTGCCTAAGTTCTTCTTCTCTCTTAAGAAAAAAATGATATTCGGTGCCCCCCTCCTCTTTTGGCGCTGCATGCCCTGCTTGCTGCTGGTACCGAATTATCAGGAACGGTCAATCTCCCTGGTATCATACAAGACCACCAACACAACTCGCTCCCGTCCGTCCGTCCTGCCACCGTGCTCATAAAAATTCGCCATATACAATTATACGCGTTAGCAGAAAAACCTTTTTTTTTTAGTAACTTACCCGGCAAGTTTGAGAGCTTAACACGCGGCCCCTGATGTTAACGCTTTTGTCCTAGGAATATTTATTATGATTCGTTTCTTACTCTGCTGCTTGGAATAAACCATTAAAAATACTTGTTTTAAAAGGAAGATTCAAACGACTTTAATATCAGACAAAGCGTCAATAATAACTGAAAAATTCACTTGCATCATTCCTACCTGGACAAAACTTACGATTAAATAAATTGATATGAACAACACAAGGGCGGAATAATGTGTCTTCAGACGTGACTCGGGGGACACATCTTGAATCTTCTGGGATGGGAAGTTAATTCCAGTTTTCTTTATGTATTGATAATCACAGAAATTTCTAGAAGAGAAATCATTGTTCATCATGTTCATAGCCTGTTGCCATACATAACACAAAAAGAATCATACAGTAATCATGAAACATGTAGAAGAAGAATATTCTAGACCATTATACTAGCATTTTATTTATAAAAAATTTTATCAACACTGTTCATTCTGGAATAATCATTCACAAAATATGTTGGATATGATTCATGAGCAGATATTGTTTCTCCCTTGAGAGGAATAATGTTAGTGCAACGTCACGGAATGCCTTATCGGTGCATAAAGTATAATGATTAAAAGCTTTCTGAGTTTTGTAAAGAAAAATTTTCGTAATACATTCTCATTTAAAATATTCTTTGTCTCATGCCCAGTTACGAACATTCACATAATTTTTATTCTACGTTATTGTAATTAAGTGGTGAGAGTGCAGATTGAATACAATTAAGTTTTGTTAGGTCATGTAAGGTGTGCCCGACCTTGCAAAGCGTAATATATGCAATGTATGCATATGCATAATAACATTGTTTCCAGGGCTCGCTGGAAGATTAGCTGATAAAGCTAAAAGTGGTTACCCTCGGTAAATAAGGGCTATTGTTATTATTATTATTATTGTGTGCACTCTGACCAAAGATTCTGACTATCATCAAGGGTATGCCATCGACATGTGCGCGCCAAATAGATTTTAAAAATATTTTATCGTTTCATAATCAAATAGAATCACAGCATTTACAAATAATTAGCAGTCACTGTAAAAGGGGAAGAAAAAGTGACAAGAACATTTCATAAAAAGACACATTATAAAAGAGAGAACCACCATGATTAAGTTAACCTGAAACTTGAATACTAAACGTTTCATGATGACCTATTATTAATGACGCGACACTGTATACATTCCGATGACTTTCCCCAGTTATTTTCTATTTGTTCAAATTCTTACATTAAATTATGTGTGGAAATTTTGTGACTAAGGTGATCGCTTTTCTTTAATCTCTTATCTCTCATTCTGTCCAATTTCTCTGCATTTCTCATCGTATCTCTTTCTTTCTTTCTCTCTCTCTCTTCATTTTTGTATCGGTTCATACTAGTAATTTAAGCACGCACTCTCCGTTGCGGCATAATATGCTTACAATTTTGCTTCACATATTATTACGTTTATCAAGCAATATACGTATTATGATTATCAAGCAAACTACATAATTATTTGATATTTCTAGAACTAAAAGTTCACTTTCATCAAAGTGAAGTTTTCACAGTGTAAACTTGAGGTATATAATTATAATTTTCATGTGCCATAAGTTCTGTGTGGCTTCTTGAAACAATATGTTTAAAATCATGCTCTGAATATCTGTTTTTTTTTTAATTTTTGAAAAATCATGGCAACAAAATCAGTGCGTATTCAGTAATTAATTTATCTTGCATGCATTATGCATCATGTGCAATGCAGCTTGAATTCCAGAGCACCTCTTTCAACCCAGAGTCATGAATCATTCATTAATGACATCGTATAACAAACTGCACAATCTGACAATGGTATTGTTGTGTCCTGAATAGGTGGTATATAGACAAGATATTATTATAGACAATGATAAAAATGATCTATGATTATGCTTGACAATTATTTAAAATCCTCAGAATAAGTTATCGTTGAAAAAGGGGAGAATGAAACTGAATGTATAGAAGTTTTAACAAATCGGAAGAGTCATACAGGAAATTGTATTTTTTTTTCAAAATGAAGATTAAAAGCTGAGGAAAAAAAACATCTTCTACTCCTCTAAGACTATCCATGGGTCACCCCTGTTTGCATGAATCTCTTCTGAAAAAAAAATGTCACGTTTTCTGTAGATGTGGAACCGATACTTGGCACTGCGTCTTAAAGAAGAACTTGAAGTAGAATCAATCCTACAGCCGCAGAGATTCCTATATGAAAAGAGAAATATGAAAGAGTTTGTAATGATTTGAAGTTATAGATGGAACTGATCATGGCTGAGATCGTAAAAGAGTTTCAGAAACATAAGTTGTATCCAACTGACATGATTGAGACGCTAATAGTTTTTTTTTTGTTTTGTTTTTTTTAAAGAAACACACAATAACACGTAGTGGCGTATCTAGGCATTATAGCGCCGGGGCAAACGATGAAGGCCCCCCCCCCCTCCCGAGTGCCCATTGTACAAGCGAGGGAGCGAAGCGACCAAGAAGCGATTTAAAAAAAAAAATCATTCCGTAAAAACGTAATTTCTCGCGTATTTTACCCAGAAAATTTGACAACTGACCACTGAAATGAAACGATTGATAAGATCGAAATTAGATACCAGTTTTCTACTTTCTCAGTTTTAAAAGTGAAATTAAAAACGAAAACCCTTGAGAAATAATCGAGGCCTGGTTTCAATAGCAAGGCGACAAAAAGTTTAGATTTCTTTCAAATGTTTAACTTTTGCAAATGCTGTCTTAATACTGGGGGCGCAGTATTTAGCAAGAGGCAGATAAAACTTATATGATAGCGAGCAAAACAATTACAAGTGCAGTATTATTTTCCAAATTCTGAACCCCTTAACCCCTTAAAAAGTTTATTTTAAAAAGCCTATATGAGATCCTCATGCGAGGGAGCAAAGCGACCGAGCTCTACAAAAATGTGGCAATTTAAACCATCAAAAACTCCATTTTTTATGCATTTACCCTGCGGATGGGAAGGGGGCACATATCCCTTAAAGATTATGATCTTTCTTCATTTTCTCCTTTTCCTTTTTATATTTTGCGTTTTTGTGCCCCAAGTGCCGCCCTTATTAAATTTTAGATTTCTTTCAAAAACTTTTTATGCTGTATTAAGCCAATGGGGAGCATTATCTACCAAGACTGACATGATAGCGAGCAAAACGACAATTGCACAATTATTCTTTAAATTCTGAACCCCTTTTAAAATGCTTGTTTAAGAACAATTATAGAGGGCGCAAAATTATGAGATTCTGAGAAAAAATGTTTGTTTGTTTGTTTGTTTGTTTGTTTGTTTGTTTTTATTTCCATTCAAAGCAATATAACATACAAATATATTCAAATTGGATATAAACGGCGGATAGCCCATTTCAGTCGTATTAACAAAATACAACTGTTCTTCCATGATCATGCGAGGGAGAAAGGCGATCGATATTTAGAAAAATTTTGCACTTTAAACCCTCAAAAACTCTGTTTCTGATGCATTTACCCTGTGTGGGGGGGGGGGCAAAATGATTTTTCTTCATTTTCTTTTTCAGTTTTCTTTTTCTCTTTTTTTCTTCTTTGTTTTTGGCGTTCCCTCAAAGTGCTGCCGCCCCCCCCCCCCCTAGACACGCCACTGCACGGGAAACGGGAAAGGGTGCTCTTGCAAATTCAAGTATGCTGGATATGTCAGCGCAAAGAAAAAACTAAAATGAAATATACCTAGCTTGCTCAGCTTTGCAGCAGGCTCAGCCTTAGAAGTAGTGTACTCCACTGGAGCGTTCGTGGGTCCATTCGTAGGTCCACTGTTCATACTGTTAGCTGTTGATAACCAATATTGAATAGAAATAGATACATATATGTACAAAGAAAAGGCAAAAATTTATCTGGCATTCGAGAGTAGTTGGATGCCCCCCCCCCCCTCGAAAATTCAAACTTTTTTGTACTCAGTAAACGAAAATTATAATAGGACATACTTGATAATTGTAGATATTATTGATGCTATAAAAATAATAACATTGACTTTCTACCCATTGCAATTTCAGAGCCCGGGAGTGAGGAAATAAACTGTAAATAGGTGAAAGATTTCCTTAATTTACGGCACAGGGTTAAGAATACTCACGTGTTAGACTGAACTTTACTAAGAAGCCTTTATCACTTGACACTGGTCGTGAGAAGACAAAAGAGACGGTAATAGTGTCTTGGAGCCTGTTATAGGGGTGTTGTGAGGTCCTTGCATTTCCTCTTGATCCATAGGAGAGGCTGAGAGAATTTGATGAGATCGTGAGTCGATCATTACCATTAGACTGTAAGTCATATAACACGATTATATCGAGGTTGTGTGATGTTGGAACATCGAGACTCAGAGACCAGGTACATGCCTGAGAGCTACTCTCGCTATATGATTCAGGAAATCCCTGTAAGAAAAAAAGGAAGAGAGAGAGAGAGGGAGGGGGGGGGATAGTAAAAAAAGCGAAGATGTGAAACATAATCACTCGCGTACTGGTGGGAATGGACTGTAGCATCACTCCCACTCCAACAAAAAGAGGAAGGAAATTGAAAAAAAAAACAAAAACATGAAAATTACACATTCTACTATCGAAAAGGTGAACTTGAACTATTTTGCTCGTTTGCTTTGCTCTCTGGCAAGTATTAGAATTTGGACAGTCAATATTTAGACGAGAAACGATAGCCCCTCAAATTTTGAGCTCAGTACGTGGATTAATAATGTAAGCTTTATCCTTTTTAAAATTGTCTTCTTCTTTCTTTTTCAAATTGAATATGATGACTTTAAAGAACTGAAGACTCTACTTTAACTTCAATTTGTAGTTTTGTGATAATCATGATAATGGCGTAATATATCACAGTAAGAAATGTCAAGAACTGAGATTTCCATTAATATTACTGAGGCAAAGCTTGATATGAATATAAAATATTGAAAGAAACAGATCCGTAGAGAATCGGCTCATAAAAGTCTTCTCTTAAATCACACACTTCATTTCTTGAAAATAATTTCCGAATAAAAGAATGTAAAAAAATCAAGCCTATAGGATACTGCTTGTTAATCAGAACAATACAAGGCGAAAATGAAGAAATATGAATAAGTCTTTTTTTTTTTACCGGTGATGTTATATGAAGCGGTTGATTGGGCATGAGCTCAACTGGCTCAGAATTACCGCACTCACCGATCACATCAGCTGAAACGAATTTCACAAATATGAAAGTATTTTGAAATATTCATTTTATGAGTATTTATTAAGTCAGTGACAAATAAATCTAACTATATATAAAGACAGCAAATATAACCATCAGTAGCTTTGATTTTGTTCGTCTTCCAGATTCTAGCTTTGTAGGCCTATATATTTCCTTTTCTTTCCTTCTTTATTTATTCATTATTATCATTTTTCTTCTTCTTATTATTATTATTGAGTATCTGGCGTCACAAAGGCCTGGGAGGGGAAAAGTGAACTTAATCTCTAGTGACCCTCGGTTCTCTCCTCCCAATATAACTTATCCGCGGGACGGAGCGTTCTCCACTGAAACACAGGCTACGCCTATGAAATCATGGGGAAGAGGCACGTTAACACACAACGCAGGCTTTAGTCGTTCACCCGGGGTGGACTCGAACCACGATCTGGTTCGTCACTTGCCATTCCTTTTTTTCATTTTACATGTATTAACTAATGCAAGTCACATCACTCTTTCTTTTGTATGAGCAGGGCCGCGGGGGAGGGGGGGGGGGGTGGAATAACATATAAGTACATACATTTGTATTACATTATTATTGTATCATTATTTTTGTAAGCCACGCAGTGGTCTATACAATACAAGCTCTGCTTCTTTAGACTCCTCCACTGATTTATTATTCTTAATTTAAGTTAACACTTACAGATATATGTAAAATGTATTATTTCTCATATTCAAATTTGTTTATATTTTTTTATTCCAGAATAAGTATATGTATGTTCGTTGATTTGTGTTATTTGCATTATATTGTGGAAATAAAGAAACTTCAAACAAGCACACGCTTTAAAGACTGAGACGACTGGCCTCAACATCAATCGGTATCTGAAGCCAGGATTTCTCGAGTGATAGGACCTATTCTCTTTCTCTGTGGGTTTTTTAAAATACAAAATAGAAAAGTACATTATGAGCACATACCCCTATACACAGTGATAGCATTGTTTCCACCACAAGACTGTAGATCATCTCCCTGACATGGAAGATCACATACTCCTTCATCAGAAGTATCACCAAGAACTGATCCACAGATACATTCCTGTCCGTTGGTTAGTCCTAGGTATGGACTATCTGGGCATGCCGCAGCACATGTCTGGACGTCAGCTAGTTGATCTGATAAGTCTATCAAGACACCGTCAGAAAAGAATGGATTGGTATCTGTGTGGGTGTAACAACCCTCGTATCCTGGAACTGAGGGGGGGGGGGGGGAACAACAACAAAAAAAAGTTGACAAATCAAAACAAGATAGATTGAGAGACGCTGAAAATATGTGTGTACTCAACAAAGACACCAAATGAGATAAAATGATTTACAACCTACATTCAAAATGTAAGATTTTATTAAAGAGAAGTAAAAGAAATAAATTAGATTCATAGGTAGAAGTGAAATGTGCCCTGGGGTCTTTATTGTTTTTATTTATTTATTTTCCACTCGTGGAACGGATAGGCCATACACACTAAGAAAAAAAAGGTTCAATTTTGCACCCTAAATGCCACATTGGCGGCACCTTTTTGGGTGTAATCTTGCACCCTACATGAAAAAGTTGCAAAGATATGCATCCTTTTGTACTTGTTTGCACCCGGAAATGCCCGTCTGTACCCTTAAAGATACAACTTTTCACCTTTAAGGTTGCAGAAATTTTTGCACTCTAAAGGGTGCAAATTTGCACCTTCCCTATAGGGTACAACTCTGCACCCTCAATAATGCCAAATGTAGCTCACTGCATCCTTAAAGGTGCAAAATGCTTCTTAGGGTGCAAAGTTGTACCAATAAAGGAGCTCCCACTGTTGCATTAGAAGGGTGCAGAATTGAACCTTTTTTTTTTCTTAGTGTGTAGCCAGAGCTGTTTTTCTCAGGAGTCCGATATCTACGTAGGCGACTGAACAAAGGAATATAAATGTCTACCAATTCATGCCAATTTGAGGTTAATATCATTTCGAGGTAGAGGAAGGGGGTAAGAAATGTGATTTAGTTACAGCTACTGAGTAGATTTTATTTGTTGCTTATGTTATCATGAATAGGATGTTTTAGATGTACTTACGTAAGCATGATATAGTAGGAACTCTCTCACATGTATCTCTAAATTCACAAGCGAGTGGTAGATTGGAATTCTCAACCTTGTTACATACCGCGTAACCGTCTAAGAAGAAGTCAGGTTCCGTGGGCGTTGTATTCCTTTGAATAATCATTGAACCTTCAAATCCTACAAATGACAATTTTAAAAAGATTTCCCAAATTCATTATGGTTCTGCCACTTTTCTTTATTTAAACGTGTTCACTGACTAACAGTTTCTGTATTAGATTGGATTAGTATGCGCCATGCATGATATCCTTCTTTACAAATTAAGATGTACTGTATGTTTAACCCTACAAGAACCGAGCTATTTCTGATCTTCTTATGACCGGGGAGGGGGCATTATGACCCCCTAAAATCTCGGCCGTGGATCGCCCAATTGCCGCGAAATTTTGCATGAGGATAGAGAATGATGTAATCTACAAGGCTGTATGGCTAAATTTTACCAAATCTTTTCGTTTTATTTTATATGAATTAATTTATGCTAATTTATGCGAGAAATCATAGCTTTGGCTTTTTTTCATTGAATAAAGCTTTAGCAATGATGATTTTTGGTGGAAATGTCTTTTATAACATCCTCATCAGTTCCTCAGGTAAAACAAATATGTTGTCAAAAGTTTTTATTATGAATTTTATAGTTTTCAAAATTTCTTATGTATTTCTTTATTTTTAAAATTTTGTTTTTTATTGTTTTTTCAGTGAAACTTGTCGGCAACACTATTACGATCATTAACAGCATAAAATCAATTGATTTTAATCAGTAAAAGCAAAAATAATCAAACATTTATTAATTTGGGCTGAAAACACAATTTGTATTGAAATTGTACATGAAATCACGTTTTTAAACAAATTTGGGTACGACTCGTATGTATAAAATTATACGTAACTTCGGAACCGCATGCCCGGGCGTCACGAATTTGGTCTCAAAACTTGCGGGAAGGATAAAAAAAAAAAAAAAAAAAAAAAACAACAACTCATGGAATCTCAGACTGAGATACTGAGTCGTTGCGAAGTAGTACCGTCAGAAATTCGTCAGGGGGTCATAATGACCCCCCCCCCCCGGTGGTTTCAGGGTTAAAGCGTTCTCTACTGTGCGATGAAATTATTTAAAGTGAACAACAACGACACAAATGGTCGATTACAGTATTATTATGCTTATACCACACAACATTTCTCTACATTTCGTTTTAATCAACCAATATTGTCGGAATAAAGGCTGCATTTAAAAAATGCCAGATTATATTCAGTTCTTCAAAGTTCTATTGATAGGGAAAAATCAGATAATCTTCAATCTATTGTCTGAAATCGTTTGCTATATCTTTTGTAGAAAAAGAAATTACAGTTTTGTTGTAAAGGTTTCAGTACTTACCAAAATACTGACAGATTGAGTCAGCTATCTCAGAGCTCCAGTAAGTGTCATCGACACAGATTTGACAATCCTTTTGTTCGAGTAAATCTGCTCCTATGGTAACCCTAGGAATACCTCTCCAAACTCCAGACACATCATCTAGACTTAAGCTGACTATATACGCACCAAAGAAAATATAAAACGAAGTGAAGTGATAAGTTAATTCACCATCAGTTGACATCATCTAGACTTAAGCTGACTATATACGCACCAAAGAAAATATAAAACGAAGTGAAGTGATAAGTTAATTAACCATCAGTTGACGTGTTTGATAATTAAAACAAACATCATCCTTCTCGTCTGTTTTTGTTTCGATTGTTCTTTTAATGAATGACATTACTGGACTATGGAATGTTATTTGCCATAGTGTTTGCATACAATAGCATCAATAGTTTGCTGTTGACCAGCGTCATATTTTGTGCATATTTAAACACTCTCAACGTATTCTCTAACTCCTATTCTTCCCAGATAAGTGTTGTCTCCTCTCTCCCTCTCTCTCTCTCTCTCTCTCTCTCTCTCTTCCCTCTAGACCTCTCGAACCCTCTTTTCCCAATCAAAATAAATATTTCTAAATTAGCGACAGCATACAACGACTATTAAAATCGAACTTAAAAATACCCATTAAATCAATGGACTGCCGTCATGCTAGTTGTTTGAAGAAAAAAAAATCCACTTTTGATCTGTAATAGCCGCCAAACTATACATCAGATAATACACTGTACTGGAATTGATATGGGTTAAAGCTGCTATGGCGTATTTTGTTGGAGGGTGATTTGAATATGATATCATAAATCATTTTCAAAATAAAATTCAAACTTATTTTTGAAGTTAGGGTTCAGATTTTGCTCGATTTCAAACCTTCTGTACGAATCATAAGTTTGTACAGGAGTCACTGGGTGTGTAAGAGATTGTACCTCAATAGCCATTGACAACGGTTGTGATTACCCCCTTGCAAACTTTAGTGAGCAAGTCTCTCATCCAAGTCGGAGGTCACAAACAAAAGGAGGCCTGCTGAGTGGTCATACATCATCCATGGACAAGTTCTTGAGAAAGCAGACACTGCAAAATATCTTGGCATTCATCTCAAGAACAACATGAACTGGACCCACCACATCAAAACTGTCACCAAGAAGGCAAGCAACATCAGCGCATTTCTGCAGCGAAACATCAGACCCTGCCCGACGAAGACTAAAGCACTGTGCTACATCACACTAGTATGACCCATCCTTGAGTATGCCAGCACGATGTGCGATCCACATACCCAAGACAACATCCAGAGACTGGAAATGGTCCAGCGTCGATACGCTCGCTTTGTCACCGGAAATAATCATTGAACAAGCAGTGTTACGGCGATGTTAACCAAACTCCAGCGGCCATCTCTCCAAGAACGACGAGCGCAACTCAAGATGATGCTGATGTACCGCATTGCAAACCAACTCACAGACATTCCTCATGCCAACCTATTGCGGGTAACAACATCACACTGTGGACATTCACAACAATTCCAAATCCCCTTCGCAAGGACTCTAGTCTACCAGAAGTCATTTTTCCCGGACTCTATAAGACTTTGGAACTCGCTTCCTGGAGATCTTGTGAACTGTACCTCTGCCATCTCCTTTAGGCAGGAGGTACAGGAATCCAGCTCCGGTAAAAGGGGTTACCGTTGTTTTTAGCTGTCATGTAGTTAGTTAGTTATCATGAAGTCTTTTTATGTGGCACTGTACATACACTGCACCGGCCAGCCAAACCAGTACGAGAATACACCAGATGGTGGACTGTACTCATCTGGAAGAAGAAGAAGGCTAAGTTGATACCCAGAAATAATTATGAAAGCGTTTTTAATGATATGAAGTACATATATGGACCTGATTATGGCAGAGATCGTAAAAGAAATTCAGAAACGAAAGTTGTATCCAACTGATATGACTGAGGCCCAATTTTTTTCAGAAACACACATGCACACGTTGGTGTGAATACGCCTATAGCACTTTCATTTATTTGATGTACGATAAAAGAGCAATGTAGATAAAATGCCTTTCCTGGTCGATCAATGGCATAAGTGCCGTGACGTGGATGGAATCCCTGAATTCTCGCGTCTCCACTCGACCATGTCACCTCCAAGACCATCTCCTTCGAATATTCAT
>CM057156.1:4972463-5002463 GCA_029962745.1 Echinometra lucunter
TCTCCTCCAAATATAACTTATCCGCGGGACGGAGCGTTCTCCACCGAAACACAGACTACGCCACGGGGAAGAGGCACATTAACACACAACGCAGGCTTTAGTCGTTCACCCGGGGTGGACTCGAACCACGATCTGGTTCGTCACTTGCCATTCCCTTTTTTCATTATCATTTTACATGCATTAACTAATGCAAGTCACCTCTTTTGTATGAGCAGGGCCGCGGGGGAGGGGGGGGGGGGTGGAATAACATAAAAGCACATACACTTGTATTACATTATTATTGTATTATTATTTTTAGTAAGCCACACAGGGGTCTATACAATACAAGCTCTGCTTCTTTAGATAGACTCCTCCACTGATTTATTATCATTAATTCAAGTTAACACTTACAGATATATGTAAAATGTATTATTTCTCATATGCAAATTTGTTTATATTTTGTTATTCCAGAATAAGTATATGTATGTTCGATGATCTGGGTTATTTGCATTATATTGTGGAAATAAAGAAACTTCAAACAAGCACACACTTTAAAGACTGAGACGACTGGCCTCAATATCAATCGGTATCTGAACCCAGGATTTCTCGAGTGATAGGACCTATTCTCTTTCTCTGTGGGTTTTTTAAAATACAAAATAGAAAAGTACATTATGATCACATACCCCTATAAACAATGATAGCATTGTTTCCACCACAAGATTGTAGATCATCTCCCTGACATGGAAGATCACATACTCCTTCATCAGAAGTATCACCAAGAACTGATCCACAGATACATTCCTGTCCGTTGGTTAGTCCTAGATATGGACTATCTGGGCATGCCGCAGCGCATGTCTGGACGTCAGCTAGTTGATCTGATAAGTCTACCTGGTTACCGTCAGAAAAGAATGGATTGGTATCTGTGTGGGTGTAACAACCCTCGTATTCCGGAACTGAGGGGGAAAACAACAACAAAAAAGCAAAAAGTTGACAAATCAAAACACCGGCGTAAATCCACTCTGAGGAGTGGGGGGGGGGGGATGATTGACTTTTTTGACGATTTTTTTTTTTTCTGTCGATCTCACACTTAAGTATAACCACACCCCCTCACTGACCCCCACAGACCCCCCTACACACATTTTAATATTTATGTTGCGAGCGAGCGAAGCGAGCGAGCCAAAAATAACCACTTTTTTTGGTTTTCAATCGCATTTTCAAATAAAAATTCTAAAATATGATGGTTGTTTATGACAGATATTCAAAGATTTTACTAACGGATTAATTAAAATATATTTTCTTTCTTAAAAAGTGGGGGGGGGGGGGATATTTGTACACGCCATCCCCCCCCTCTCCAAAAAGTGGGGGGATATATCCCCCCATCCCCCCATCCCCCCCGGGATTTACGCCAATGAATCAAAACAAGATAGATTGAGAGACGCTGAAAATGTGTGTGTACTCAACAAAGAAACCAAATGAGATAAAAATGATATACAACCTACATTCAAATGTAAGATTTTATTAAAGAGAAGTAAAAGAAATAAATTAGATTCATAGGTGGAAGTGAAATGTGTCCTGGGGTCTTTATTGTTTTTATTTATTTATTTTCCACTCGTGGGACGAATAGGCCATACACACTAAGAAAAAAAGGTTCAATTTTGCACCCTAAATGCCACACTGGCGGCACCTTTTTGGGTGTAATCTTGCATCCTACATGAAAAAGTTGCAAAGATATGCACCCTTTTGTACTTGTTTGCACCCGGAAATGCCCGTCTGTACCCTTAAAGATACAACTTTTCACCTTTAAGGTTGCAGAAATTTTTGCACTCAAAAGGGTGCAAATTTGCACCTTCCCTATAGGGTACAACTCTGCACCCTCAATAATGCCAAATGTAGCTCACTGCATCCTTAAAGGTGCAAAATGCTTCTTAGGGTGCAAAGTTGTAACAATAAAGGAGCTCCCAGTGTTGCATTAGAAGGTTGCAGAATTGAACCTTTTTTCTTCGTGTGTAGCCAGAGCTAATTTTCACAGGAGTCCGATATCTATGTAGGCGATTGAACAAAGGAATATTTAATGTCTACCAATTCATGCCAATTTGAGGTTAATATCATTTCGAGGTAGAGGAAGGGGGTAAGAAATGTGATTTAGTTACAGCTACTGATTAGATTTTATTTGCTGCTTATGTTATCATGAATAGGATGTTTTAGATGTACTTACGTAAGCATGATATAGTAGGAACTCTCTCACATGTATCTCTAAATTCACAGGCGAGTGGTAGATTGGAGTCTTCAACCTTGTTACATACCGCGTAACCATCTAAGAAGAAGTCAGGTTCCGTGGGCGTTGTATTCCTTTGAACAATCATTGAACCTTCAAATCCTACAAATGACAATTTTAAAAGGATTTCCCAAATTCATTATGGTTCTGCCACTTTCCTTTATTCAAATGTGTTCACTGACTTACAGTTTCTGTATTAGATTGGATTAGTATGGGCCATGCATGATATCCTTCTTTACAAATTAACATGTACTGCATGTTTAACCCTACAAGAACCGAGCTATTTCTGATCTTCTTATGACCGGGGAGGGGGCATTATGACCTCCTAAAATCTCGGCCGTGGATGCCCTATCACCGCAAAAATTTGCTTGAGGATAGAGAATGATATAAGCTACAAGGCTGTATGGCTAAATATCACCAAATCTTTTCGTTTTATTTTATATGAATTAATTTATGCTAATTTATGCGAGAAACCATAGCTTTGGCTATTTTTCATTGAATAAAGCTTTAGCAATGATGATTTTTGGTGCAGATGTCTTTTATAACATCATCAATTCTTCAGGTAAAAAAAAAATGTATTGTCAAAAGTTTTTATAATGAATTTTATTGTTTTCAAAATTTCTTATGTATTTCTTTGTTTTTTTCCTTTTTGTTTTGTATTGTTTTTTCAGTGAAACTTGTCGGCAACACTATTACGATCATAAACAGTATAAAATCAATTGATTTTAATCAGTAAAAGCAAAAATAATGAAACATTTATTAATTTGGGCAGAAAACACAATTTGTATTGAAATTGTACATGAAATCACGTTTTTGAGCAAATTTGAGTAGAACTTGCATGTATAAAACTATACGTAACTTCGGAACCGCATGCCCGGGCGTCACGAATTTGGTCTCAAAACTTGCGGGAAGGATCACAAAAAAAAAACACAAAAAAAAAACAACAACTCATGGAATCTCAGACTGAGATATTGAGTCGTTGCGAAGTAGTACCGTCAGAAATTCATAATGAACCCTCCCCCGGTGGTTTCAGGGTTAAATCGTTCTCTACTGTGCGATACAATTATTTACAGTGAACAACAACGACACAAATGGTCGATTACAATGTTATCATGTTTATACCACACAATATTTCTCTACATTTCTTATCAATCAAACAATACTGTCGTAATAAAGGCTGCTTTTTAAAAATGCCCGATTATATTCAGTTCTTCAAATTGTTGTCTGAAATCGTTTGCTATATCTTTCGTAGAAAAAGAAATTACAGTTTTGTTGTAAAGGTTTCAGTACTTACCAAAATACTGACAGATTGAGTCAGCTATCTCAGAGCTCCAGTAAGTGTCATCGACACAGATTTGACAATCCTTTTGTTCGAGTAAATCTCCTCCTATGGTAACCCTAGGAATACCTCTCCAAACTCCAGGCACGTCATCTAGACTTAAGCTGACTACATTATATGCACCAAAGGAAATATAAAACGAAGTGAAGTGATAAGTTAATTAACCATCAGTTGACGTGTTTGATAATTAAAACAAACATCATCCTTCTCGTCTGTTTTTGTTTCGATTGCTCTTTTTATAAATGACATTACTGGACTAGGAATGTTATTTGCCATAGTGTTTGCATACAATAGCATCAATAGTTTGCTGTTGACCAGCGTCATATTTTGTGCATATTTAAACAATCTCAACGTATTCTCTAACTCCGATTCTTCCCTCTCTCTCTCTCTCTCTCTCTTTCCTCAACATCTCTCGAACCTTCTTTTTCCAATCAAAATAAATATTTCCAGATTAGCGACAGCCTACAATGACTATTAAAATCGAACTTAAAAATACCCATCAAATCAATGGACTGCCGTCATACTAGGTGTTTGAAGAAAAAACATCCACTTTTGATCTGTAATAGCCCCCAAAATATACATCAGATAATACTGGAATTGACTGGCGCTACTAAGGATCCCTCTGTCTCGCTCCAACTTGGTAGCTTGACAAAAACGAAGGTTTTTAATTCTTATTTTTTATATATTTATTTACCACTTGTAGGACGGAACACCCTATCAGCAAATGCTATTTTTCGTAGGGGTCCAAGGTGTTGTTGCCTAGTGCATTAATCTCCGGACTTTGACCACAATGTTCGGGGTTCGAATCCCTGCCGCGGCACTAATGTCCTTTGGCAAGATATGAATCTACATTTGCCATTCTCAACCTAGGTGTTAAGTGGGTACCCGGTAGGATGCAAAAGTCATCGTGATTTGTTCGTATTGTGAGTGCCTGTAAAATGGCGACTGGCTGGAATGCTCCCTTGGGAGTGGAGAATAAGGTTATACACTGTGCATACACAAGCAGCCTGCATGAGTCCGATGACGGTGGTAATAATATTTCTGTAAAGCGCTTTAGACACATCTCAGATAGATGTATTAGGCTCTATATAAATGCAGAATATTATCATTATTATTATCATTAATTTGAAATTTAATCAACCCTGATTTTATAATTGAAACCAACATCATCCTTCTCGTCTGTAATCCTGAACCATTCTATTCATGTCTGAACCCCTGCTAGGCTGGGCCTGACCCTGTAAGTTTTTTGTGTCGATTGTTCTTTTTATGGCTGATATAACTGGGCTATGGAATGTTATTTGCCATAGTGTTTGCATACAATAGCGTCAATAGTTTGCTGTTGACCAGCGTCATATTTTGTTCATATTTAAACACTCCAAAAAAATTCTCTAACATCGATTCTTTTAAGTTAAGTGTTGTCTCTCCCTCTTTTCCCTCTAGACCTCTCGAACGCTCTTTTCCTCAATCAAAATAAATATTTCCAGATTGGTGACAGCATGCAACGACTATTAAAATCGGCTTATGTCGAAAGGGTGCGTGCGCGGAGCGGGATGGGAGCGGGGAAGGAACGGGGATGGCCGCACCCTTTCGAGAGAAGCCCCCCCTCCGGTTGTCTCGAAAGGGTGGGTTGCGTGTGAGGAATGAAACTAACGCACCCATTCGTGAAAACCGGGGGGGGGGGGGGGGCTTGTCTGGAATGGGTGTGTTGAGTAGCCTGATGTACCAGCCAATTGGTGTTAATGTAAGTTAAAAAAATAATTTAAAAAAAAGTAGGAAAGGAGACAGGCAGTTGACTATCACCTGATGGGGTGTCCAAGGCAGGCGCGGATCCAGGGGGGGGGGGCGCGAGCCGGCCTTGGCCCCCCATTTTTCCGCCCATTTTTTTTTTTTACCATTTTGGGTACCTTGGCCCCCCACCCCCCGAAAAAGAAAGCCCCCCCCCAAAAAAAAAAAAGAAAAAAAAAAGAAGAACGCCGAAATGGGAAATGAAATGTACAACCTTTTTGTTCTTTTCTTTTTTTGCTATTCTTACACCCGAGAACTTTTTTTTTTAAACACGTGCAAACGTTGGTATCAGTAATGCCTGTAGCATTTTCATTTATCTGATGTACGATACAAGAGCAACGGAGATAAAATGCCTTGCTCAAGGGCATAAGTGCCGTACCGTGGGGATCGAACCCCCGACCTTCGCGTCTCCAGTCAAGCGCCTTAGACCACTCGACAACGGCACCTCCAGGAAGATATTTGCAAGTGTATGTGTGTGGGTGTGTGTGTGAGGGTGTGTGTGCGGGTGCATAAGATTGCTTCTGCGTTCTTTTTTTTTCTTTTTTTTTGGGGGGGTGTTTTTGTTTGTGTTTTTTTTTGTGTGTGTTTTTTTTTTAGAAAAGATTTCATTCTTCAGACAGAATTAATGAAAATAATTTTTTTTTTAAATCATAAGATTGTGTTATAAGATATTCAAGTTGAATATGGCTTATGATTATAATTATGTTCGAATAAAGTATTATGGTTTACTATGTTCATATATATTCAAGTGGAATATGGCTTATTATGGTTATATTTTCAAGTGAAATATGTTTTCATGTACACATGTTCAAGAGGAATATTTTGTATGTTACATTTTATCATTTGATTTGTGAATGGAATCGAATAAAGAATACGGAAAAACAAAAAAAAGTTCTTGAGTGTAAGAATACTCATAAACAAAATGCCTATTCACTTTTCTTGGGGGGGGGGGGGGGGTGGGGCACACATTTCTCCCGTTTTATGCATCCCACCTTAATATTCTAGCAGACAGAAAAGGGGGAATTCTTTCCCACATGTATATTTGGGGGATCCTTGGACCAGCCACGGATCCAGGATTTGATGAGGGGGGGGGGGGGCATGGCCATGGGAGTTTTTTTCTAATCTAGCGACTAAAGAAAAAAAAAGGGTGTATATTACATTCCGGCAGTGAACCCCCCCCCCCCCCATAAATTTTTTTTGCGTGTGTTGTAAAAATCTTATTAGGGGAATAGGCGTATCCTATTATCCTATTACAGGTCCAAAGATTTTGCGACAAGCAAAAAAAGGTTGTACATTACATTTCCCATTTCGGCGTTCTTCTTCTGTTTAGGGGGACCCCCTTTCTTTTTCGGGGGGGGGGGGAGGGGGGCGAGGTACACAAAATGGTAAAAAATGGGCGGAAATAATGGGGGGGGGGCCAAGTCCCGCTCGCCCCCCCCCCCACTGGATCCGCGCCTGCCTTGGACACCCCATCAGGTGATACCCAACTGCCTGTCTCCTTTCCTACTTTTTTTTTTTTTTTTTTTTACTTACATTGACACCAAATGGCTGGTACATCAGACTACTCAACACACCCATTCGAGACAAGCCCCCCCCCCCCGGTTTCCACGAATGGGTGCGTTAATTTCACTCCCCACACGCAACCCACCCTTTCGAGACAACCGGAGGGGGGGGGCTTCTCTCGAAAGGGTGCGGCCATACCCTAATTCCCTCCCCGCTCCCATCCCGCTCCGCGCACGCACCCTTTCGACATAAGCCATTAAAATCGAACTTTAAAATGCTCATTTTAATGGACCGTCATCATACTAGGTGTTTGAAAAAAAAAAATCGCACTTTTGATCTGTAAATGCCCCCAAACTATACGTCAGATAATACTGGAATTGATAGCGTTATAGCTGATTGGCGTACAATTTTGTTGGAGGTGATTTGAATATGATATCATAAATAATTTTTTATGAAATTCATGCTTATTTTTGAAGTTAGTGTTCAGATTTTGCTCAATTTCCAACCTTCTGTACAAAATTAATAAACACTTTGTGCTGGAGTCAACGGGTGTGTGAGAGATTGTGCCTCAATCCCCACACAACAGCCATTGACAATGGCTGTGAACAGTGGCGTAACGGGGGGGGGGCAGAGGGGGCAAGTGCCCAGAGCGGCGCTTTGAGGGGGCGCAAAAAACGCAAGAGAGAGAGAGAGAGAGAGAAAGGAAAATGAAGAAATTTTTAAAAAAGATGTTGCGCCCCCCCCCCATTCGCAGGGTAAATGCATCAGAAATAGAGTTTTTGAGGGTTTAAAGTGCAAAAAATTTCCTTTAGCTCGGTTGCCTTTGCTCCTTCGCATAATCGTTTTCTCTCAGAATTTCATAATTTCGCGCCCCTATAATAGTTCTTAAACAAGCTTTGTAAAAGGGGTTCATAATTTCAAAAATAATGATGCAGTTGTCGTTGTTTTTCCCACTGTGATGCAGGTTTCAACTGCCTCTTGCTAAATACTGCTCTCCAAGTGTGGCCTATACAGCGTTGGTAAAAGTTAAAAATTTGAAAGAAATCTAAAATCTCATAAGGGCTGCACTTAAAGGGGGCGCAAGAAACGCAAAAGAGAAAAAATTTTAAGAAGGGAAAATGAAGAGAAATCATAATCTTTAAGGGATATGCGCCCCTCCCAATCCGCAGGGTAAATGCATCGGAAATAAAGTTCTTGAGGGTTTAAGGGTTTAAAATGCCGCATTTTTCTAGAGCTCCCTCGCGTAAATATGTTTCCTTTCAGGATCTGATAGGCTTTTTAAATAGCCCTTTTAAGGGGGTCTAGAATTTGAAAAATAATGGTACACTTGTTGCTTTGCTCGCTATCATGTAACTTTCACCTGAATCTTGCTAACTGCCCCCCTCCCCCAGTATGGCCTAATACAGAATTTGCAAAAGTTAAACATTTGAAAGAAATTTAAAAATTTTTTCGCCTTGCTATTAAAATCAGGCTTCTTATTTCTCAAGGGTTTTCATTAATTTTACTCCCAATTTTAAAACTGAGAAATAGAACATTATTTATTGATATCTATAAGCTGCCAGATTTTTTTTTGGGGGGGGGGGGTAAAATGCGCAAGAAATTGCATTTTTATGGATTGATTTTTTTTTAAATTCGCCGCTTGGTCGCTTTGCTGCTCTCTCGCTTGTACTATAATGTAGATACGTATGGGCACTCGGGAGGGGAAGGGAGGGGGGGGGGGGGGGAGGCGCGACTTCATTGCTTGCCCCGGGCGCCATAATGCCTAGATACGCCACTAGGTGTGAATACCCCTTTGCAAGCTCTAGTATGCATAGTAAGCAAGACTCTCATCCAAGCCCGAGGCTATTGTGTGGGGATTGAACAGTGAACACACTCTCTCTCACACACACACCCACTGTCCAACTGACTCCTGTACAAAGTTTTGATTTGTACAGAAGGTTGGAAATTAAGCAAAATCTGATGTGAGAGCAGGGATATGGAGAGAGAAATAAGAAGGAGATGGGGAAATATTAATAAAGTATTCAACCCCACCCCGCTACTCCCCAAGTACACCAAGTACTCGATGATGGACAAGGAGAAGGAAAAAAAAAGAAGAAAAGAGTTGATTAAAGAGAATAAAATGAGCATGGGCTTTTATCTATTTAATTTCTTTTAAAAATTGTCTTTTCTTTTATGAATTTAGGTTTTTAAAATTTATTTATTTATTTATTTATTTATTCATTTATTTACTTATTCATTATCATTATTTTCATTTGAGGGATCTCTATTTCTAGTATTATCAAACTCGATCTAGTGGGGGTTTGAATTAGCCACGTGAGCCCCAAATGCATGAATTTGACACTCCCTGCAAGCTGTTATGATCATCTGTGATAATCATCATGATAATAACAACAATATACTGATAATGATAACAATAATTATAACCGTAACGATATAAATGTCAACAATATCAATCATAATATTAAATCTATCGGGGGGGGGGGTACTCGCCTAATATGGTATACGGGGGTGTGCCGCTCTAATGGGTCGCTTTTTTGCAAGAAATCCCTAAACATGGGGTATGGTTTTGAGTCGGAAAATCCCTAAACATGCCCCTCACTTTTTAAAACATCGGTAACTTTATTGTTTAGAATGATATTCTCTCCCATAATGAGGCCTAAGTACACACCCAAGATGCAAAATCCCTAATGATGGGCATCCTTTCTACCAATATGACCCTTTAAAATGGGCACGTGTATGCTTGCTTCAGCGGCACACCCACGTCGGAACCAAATTTGAGTACCCCCCCCCCCATCTATTATTACTCATATCTTTAGTATTCATAATAAAAGATTTGAAAAGGCGTTTTTCGCAGATATATATTTTCATACAATGCAAACTTAGGTTTTAAAATGAAAAATAATTCTAAAAGTTCCTACTTATTCCTTTGAACGTTGCAGATGTTGATGCGATGAGAAGCAGAATTATCAGTAAGATGCCCCATTCATGGTTGCCTCTAGTCGTAAGAGTGTTGTGAGAAGCCATTTTACTCCTGAAATAAGTTTTGAGTAAGGATCTAGGTGGTCAGCTTGTGAGCTGTATGATAAATTCTCTCTTTCCATCGAATGAAATAGTCCAAAATAATTATTTCAGTGCCAAATATAGAGACATGATGCATACGAACAAAGTCCAGTGCTTCTCCTAATACACCAACCCCTTTTCATGCCCAAGTAGGTTTGCTTTCTTAGAGTAATGCAAACAGTACCATGGAAACCAGGAAAAGTGCCTTATGACGATTTTTTTGGTTTGTTTTTTGTCAGCAGAGTCCGAAGGAAAATAATGTGACATGAACGAAGATAGATGACATGGTGATAGCTTTCTGAGACTGCGTGAAGGCGCGAAGGCGCCAAATAATCTCCGAGTCTTACTGTCCTTCTGTCTGTCTGTCTGTCTGTCTTTCAGTCTGTCTTTCTATCTGTCTGTCTGTCTCTGCCCGTCTCCTTCCCCTCTCTACCCCCCCCCCCTCTCTCTCTCTCTCTCCCCCTCCCTCTTATACGTACCGAATCTCTGGTGAGGGTCAAGAGCTAGGGCGTATACCTCTATGTCATGAGTTAAAGAGGCTCTGTCGCGGGCTTTCATGGGGAATTTGATACCATCGGTGCTTACCCAGTAACAGGTGTTGTCCATCACTATGAGTTTTATGACTAACAAACGTTATGTAATGTTCTGTATATTCCACCCTTTGCCCAATATGGCAAAGTCATTATCTCACTTTCCCTGGCCCGAGAATGCCCAAAGCAGGCCGAAGAATGTTTATGGTGGGACACCTTGTTTTGCTGTGCTCCAGAAATGTAGCTCTATTACAGGTATTACAAGTGCTTTTCACAAAATCTGGTATCAGCAAACTATGATTCACTTCCCATGAAAACCCACGACAGAGCCTCTTTAACATCATCCTGGCTCTCAACGATCATTTTGTAGTGTACTACATGCATACGTGGCACTGCATGCATTTTTGTACAGGTCGTACTTAAGACAGATTGTTCAAAACGATGCAAACCCCAAAATACAGGATTTCAATATTTTTGCTGCCCTAAGCAAAAGAAGATGCTTTGCAAGGATTCTCTAAAATCAATGTTCAAGCATTTAATTTCTACAACTGTTCAATCTGTTGAATATGAAGGTGGGCAATATCTCTTACCCCTCTACTTAAACAATACTGTGCATACAATGTTTCCCGTTACTGCCGCTCTCCAGCTCCCCCTCTTTCTCTCCCTCTCTCTCTCTCTCTCTCTCTCTCTCTCTCTCTCTCTCTCTCTCTCCCTCTCCCAGCTCTCTCTCGTAAAGGAAAAATCTTTCGATTTATTTAACTATACAATTTTTAAGAAGCAAAATTAAATGTAATTTTGAAACGAAAGTACTTTATTTGAATAGTTTATTGCCCACATTGAGTACGACTGATATAATTACACACAGGCAGACATGTCTTTGTTCAAAAGTACATAATACAGAATAAAGAAAGAGCAATTTTGGGTAAACACTCGTGCATTAACATGATTAACTACAGATTTTAAAAATTGTTTGAATCGTTCATTCAAAGAATTTCTTTCCCTGGTGTAATATGACTATAAACACTATAATACTATACTATTTTGCGTATCATACTTACTGAATGATTGCACTTATTATACAATTAAATTAAAATATTGAAGAACAGTCTTTCAAACAAACAAAAAACGCATAATAAACAGAACGTTTTTCTACCTTTATGAATCAGTACAATACAATACAATACAATACAATATTAGCATTTATAGCGCTCTTACAATGATTGAACATGTATCACAGCGCTTAACAAAACTAATGAACAAACATAAAAGAAAACAATGAACAATGATTACAAATGAAAATTACTTAAATACATATTAGCAATTAACTATCAAAAAGAAATGTCTTCAGGGACCGCTGAAAAACTGGCAGAGATAGTGATTCCCGGATACACTGGGGGAGCTGATTCCACAGGGTGGTGCTGCAGCAGAGAAAGTCGACGCTACAAAACAACAAACTTGTGCATTTTAAATGGCAATGTAAAATGGGTAAACTAAAGGAAATAAACGTCGGCCTACGATTATAATACTGCGCATGCGTAGGTCAGTGTGGCTGTATACCAACACATCTTTTTTTTTTATAATCTTTTATTGATTTGATATAACATCAAACAATTCGTAACAATCAGCATAATTAAAAGAAATCAGCAGTAACTGATTAACAAAATCAAATTATGCTATACTTTCAGCTAATATCACTTCCACCAAAACAGCAGAAAAACAACTAAGACGCATGACATATCATATCATAAATGTAAACAACCCAAATGAACGGAATCTAATTGTTATTAAAAAATCGGAGAAGTTTTCCTCATAAGTTATAATATCGGAGACTGAGAGAATCGCAAATTTGATACTTTCACGAAAACACGATCTGTTTTAATTAAAGTCCTGCTCATGCCAACTGCATGTTTGGTCTTGCGAATATGTTAAGCGAAAATCGAAAGTGTAAATGTATGGAGAATTACTGAAATTTATATTTTTCTTATTTCATGCTACTGCTAACATTATAGGAAAAACAATTTTCCTAATGAATGAATAAAAAGATAAATAGATACATCAATAAATAAATAGATGAATGAATAAATAAATGAACAAATACATAGATGAATGAATGAATAAATGAACAAATGAATAAATGAATGAATGAATGAATATATGAATAAATGAATATATGAATAAATGAATATATAATAAATACAGGTGTACAAACAAATAAATGCAAGAGTCCAAGCTAATCATCACTACACGTTAGAAATGCTTCTGTTTTTATATCGGAGTTAGAAGTTGAGACTTCCTGTTATAACCAAACAAAGAACATAACGGAGCTGTATACTTTGTGCACTCGATGAAATCATGCAGATATACTATTAAACCAACATGCAGCATCAGCCCACTCCTTATTAAACCAGACGAACAGCCGAAAGTATGATTCCAACGGCGGCAGAAATACCTATAAAAAGAGAAAAATTGGGAATATATTATAATTAGTATATTGTTATGCACTGGAAAGCAAGTGTTTTTTTTTTAAACATACATGTATATGTATATTCATCTGCAATGGTTATAAAAAAACATACATTTAAAATGTGAATTGTGTGTTTTACCAACTCCAACTTATAGAAAAATTAAAATGTTTAGTATCATTATCATTACCATTACTACCAAAATCATTGCTAAAATCAATATGACTTCTGCTATCATCTACAGATATCAATAATAACTAACCCAGCGTGCATCGCTCCTGTATAGTAGTCTATAATGAAAAGCGTCAAAGAACATATGGACTCCTAGTCACATTTTTACCATTCAAAAAAGCATACATATCTTCAGGTAAGTATTCATAGCTTTTGAACTCTTGTCAACCTTCTACCTCAAAAAAATCTTACGTTGCAACATCCACTGAATGTCATGGGATTAATTTAAAAAGTAGTATAAAGAACATTACCCAGCTTGCTCAGGTTTGATGTCTGTGCAGCCTTAGACGTTGTCGACTCAGTGGGTGGTAAAGTAGTATGTATCGGTCGAGCTGTAAATTGAATATATCAAAATGTGCTTTAGGATTTTTGTTGCTCATTTTTATTTAATATAAAAGGACAGTTTCTTTCACTGCACTGGGAGTTACAGATCTTGTTCAGAATATCGTTTTTTAAACAGTTTCTGTTATAGGCATGCATAACATTGATTTGAACACATGACAAAAACAAGAACTTACGAAATTTTAAAATTAGTTCTGTAAAAGAACGAAAATTCTCCCTAAATTCTTTAGATTAAAATGAGGGACCAATCCAAAATTAGATTTAAAATCTCATTCTAATAGATTTAGAAGTCAATCTTTTTCTCATTCTAATTATGGATTGGTCCTTCACCACAATCTTATAGATTGATTTCCAATATAAGGAATTTAGAGAGTTCATCTGAATTGTAAACGAGTAAATGTTCTTAAAAATGATATATTTGGTGTACATTAGGGAAGGTATAAAAAAAAACTAGAAAAAAGAACCAACAAAACAAATAAACAAACAAAGAGTAACAAAAAAAAAGGAAAAAAAAAAAAGAATTCCCCAAATGAGAACAGTGTGAAAAAATATATGAACAATCTCCAGAACGGCAACAGATAGCATGACGATAATAACATGCGTTTAGATATTCCTAACTAAGTTCTGATTAAAAAAAAAATCTATATGACTTAAGACTTACACATAAGGGTGAACCTCATGATGAAACCCGTACCACTGCCTACGTCAGAAGGGGTAAAAGATACAGTAATGTTATCTTGAAGAGCACGATATGGGTTACGATTCAGTACGATCGTCCCCGATGATCCTGTCGTTTCTTGTTCAATAATACCAGACTCGGAAAAGACTTGCAGGTGTTGGGTAGTGTTGTCATCATTAAAGTCATAGGTTGTAATGATCTCAAGATCGTGAAACATATCGACGCTGATATTTAATATCCAACTACAAGACACGTTTGCATCGTAGATATCTGGGAAATTCTACAATGGTGGAAAATTGAAAACAAAAAGTTAATAAGCCTATTGCAGGTTTCAAACCAGTGATACACTGAATAAAACGTTCAGTTATATGATATAATATTTTACATATTACTCTATTTCATATTTACAAAGAGGTTTGAATTTAATTAATTTAAACCCCTTTTGTGAATACGGGCCATTAAGCGTTCAACATAGACGAATAACCACGATAATTCGGCGCTATACAAGTCATCATCATCATCATCATCATCATCATCATCATTATTATTATCATCATTATTGTCATCATCCTTAACAGACTAACATTCCATGATACATCTACCATTATACGGGTTATCTGTATACATCGAAGTTTACTATTACTAAAATGCAACTTCTGGAAAGGGTATCTTTAATCAATGAATTCTGCAACATTTTTAATAAAGAAAACACCTACAGAGACATACTCAGTACTATGCAGTTTCCAATGTCATAAGAATTAACAACGATGGGATACTTGTACAAACAATACTAGTAAGTCATTATTTACCAAGGGCTGCGGAGTTTTGTGGAGGGGGGGGGGGGGCTGACACCCAAGCAGGCGGGTAGGTATAGGTAGGTAGGTTTTGGGATTGTCGGTGCTCATTCTAAAAGAATATTTACGCCTTGACTGTATAAAGAAGTTTTTACGCTCTTAGTATATCACTTTTCTTTTTAAAAAATATTAATGTATACATATATATATATTTTTTTTTTTTCTAAGGAAAAAAATACACACGAGAAATCGAATCCACTGGTCCATGGAAAAAAAAAAAACAACAACAGGCACTTTCTTGCCAGACCGGCGGGGTCCAGCCCTTGGTTATATGAACATTTTAGATATTAGGTTTTTACAATTCATAGGTGTTTTGATTTTTCATTTTAATATTTTCTACTTTGTTATTTCTTATTAGCCGAAATTGTGAACAAGGGGCTTCCAGCCCGTCCAGCCCCTCTCGATCCCGCGCCCCCTGTTCACATCATTCTTTGACAAGTACATTTACATACCGGTGATGTTATGTAATGAGCCTGATCAGGAATAAGCTCCACCCATTCAGAATCGCCGCACCGACCGATAACATCAGCTAATTGAGAATGGTAAGAAATTCTTAATAATTTCGTAAACAATATTATTGATTATAATTCTTATTCCCTTTTTAGTGTATTCTTATAGTAGAATTAACAAATCAATTAACTTCACGGGATTTTACAGTGTTCATAATAAAATCATTAAAGTTATTATCCATTTGGTCTACACTCTCAGAACAGTTGTGAAAAAAATCATTGAGTTGGTTATGGACCTACAGACTCTTGGTTAACAGATTTTGTATGTGAATAATGGCAGAATTATAATTCAAAATTATTAATAAAATGTGTGAGGGGTTTGGGTCATTTTTAGTCAGCATCGTGATCCTGCTCTTCAAAAACGACTGCAGAACTCAGAACACAAGCAGTAGTTTAAGGGAAACATCGAGGGGGGGGGGGGCACTGCCATTACAAGGTGGACACCATGTTCGTAAACAACAACGCGTAAAAAGGGTTGTTTTTCACGGACGGGTGATGTACGCGCGTATAGCGGAAAGGATATCAAAATTTGCAACAAAAAAATCAGGGAAAAAAGGTATACTTTTACAACAGCTTGTTGCGTGTAAAGGGTATATATTTTACTATGAAAATAAAACATTTGAGGCATTATCCCCCCTAATCCTTTAGCGGGAATCCGAAATACTTGTTTGGGGTATTCTGAGATCGAAGGATAATTACTTGTTTAGGGTCCATTTTGAAAGTCCATGTATGAGCATGGTGCGCTGACAATCCCCCCCCCCCCCCCCGGGGGGGGGGGGACAAAATCATAAAACCTGTTCAAATTCTTAGCCTATCAGTTTCTTTAACCATCACCCTTTTGGTTAAACATCATGATTTGTTTCTTTCGTAATTTGCTATGAATATCAGCCCACAGATCATTGGAAAGTCACTGACATCATGCATGTAATCATGGCAATGAAAATAAAAAATGGCACACATACAACTGTAGACGCTGGTTGAATTTTCTCCACCACAAGATTGTAGATCATCTCCCTGACATGGAAGGTCACATACTCCTTCATCAGAAGTATCACCAAGAACTGATCCACAGATACATTCCTGTCCGTTGGTTAGTCCTAGGTATGGACTATCTGGGCATGCCGCAGCGCATGTCTGGACGTTAGCTGATTCATCACCTAACGTTAGATTTCCCTGCATATCATCGGAGAATGGACTAGTATCTGATTGCACGTAGCAACCTTGATAACCTGGAACTAAATGAGAGAAATTAGAAGAGCTTGAAAATTATTGATAGCAGACTGTTTATTTCCTGTTTATTTTGTGCTGATGTGTAATGTGAATAGATTTGGCCCTGTCCTTAATATGCCCACCTTCCCTCTGCTCCCCCCCCCCCCCCCCATCCGTATACGCCAGTGGTTATTTCAGTGTAGTCTTGGTTCGAAGATAAGTATCATGAAAAGGAATTATCGCAATAGATATAATGAAGATGGTGGAAAGTGGAAAGTGGAAACCCTCTCCCTCCCTCCAGCCTGCCTCCCTCAAAAAAGACACTTTAGCCACGCCCATCTATTCCCATCCTCATTGAAGGTGAAGTATTACCATATAGACCTGTGGGATAGATACATGAAACAATCTACTGCAGTCATTTGAATATAGTAATGGCGTATACTGCAAAAGACAAAGTAATTTAGAAGCAAGGTGTATTTTGAACTTCATTAAGATCTGAACAAGATATTTTTGGAGTAAAAACTTACGTATGCATGCGATTGTAGGAACACTCCAACACGTATCAGTATATTCACAGGCAAGCGGTAGGCGAGAATCTGTGGGGTTAGTATTCGTCACTATCATACACACTGCGTATCCTTCCTCTGGTTCAGACTCTGCCACGTCATTCAACTGAATGACCATAAAGCCCTCAAAACCTGAAAAATAATAATTCCATTCTACAATTACTATTCCCAATATTTTCTCATCACAGCTATCCTTTTTAGACCCCCCCCCCAAAAAAAAAAACACACACACAAACGATGCCCGGCAGAGAAAGTACCGTGGGTACCATGTATTTTGACGAAATTACATCAAAACCCATAAATGTACCATGCAAGTGCCATCAAATTATTACGATTTGGTGGCAATTTCGTCAAATTACCATGGTACCCATGATTTTTTTTTTTATTTTTTTTTTACAAGGGTGTGTTGATTGTTAAAACGGTTTCCATGAGTGGAAAATATACATGAGGCGGGCATCGGCCTTGTTAGGAATTTCTATTTTCATTTTTTTCAACTGACGTACGAAAATAAAATCATGCATCATTCATCATATTTTGTTTTTCTATGTATATAAAAATGGGTAGATAATGGCCCTATCAATACAGATTACCCTAAAGGCCTATTGCTGGCATTTCTCTATAATACAAGTTGTCATCTGTCATGTGGATGGAATATATACTAGAATTTAATATTTATTATCACTAGTTTATCAAGTAATTTCACTTTTAAAAAGGATCCTAAATAATAATAACATTACACATCATAAAGAGCATCTAATTTGTTGGCAACAAGACTTTTTTTAAAGCTGATTTTGGCTTTTTGAAGAACGTGTTTGTTAATAAATCTTTTGATTACTGACCGTAGTACTGACAGATGTTATCAGCAATATCATTGCTCCAGTTTGTGTCGTTTGCACAGATTTTGAGATTCATCTGGTTTTCAAGACTGATGGTAGGGATCCCCCTCCAAATGCCTGCAGGCTCGCCATCTAAATTTACATCACCTAGATAGAGAAAACGGACAAACGTTCAGGAATAGTTTGTATGTTATTGCATTGGTTATAGCCAAAAAAAAAATCACTTTTTAAAATCAATATTTCTTTGGGAAATAAGTTCAAACTTGAAAACAATCCTTTAACGGCAGTGTGCCAGAAAAAATGGCATTCTTTGTCATTATTCAATTTCTAGACTGTAATAATACCGTACTGCGTTCTCTTTTTTCTCCCTCTCTCTTATTTCCAGGTACTAGATCCAAAATCTTCAGAAACATGAGAAGACTGAGTTGTTCTGCAAGACAGGGAGTAACGCAGCGATCTTTGAGGTGCATTTGGCCAGGTGCAAATAGATGCTGTTTTCAAGTCTACCGACAATCTATAAAAATTATGTTTTGAATATTTTGCTATTTATGATTACAGATGTAATCAAAGTCAAATTTTAAAATTTTGAAGAAAAAAACTATCAGGATCAGGAATGACTAAGACAACATACTTATCTCTTGATATGTTGCTGAAGATGATGCCACTAGAAGAAGGAGCATTGATGCAAGATGCAATGTGTATATCCCACCATTTACTCGAATATCTCTTTGCAAACCCATTCCGATTCTTGTGTGAGTTATTTCCGCTTGAGGTATTTCCTTTACGACTCGACTTGAATCAATGTTCGGTAGAAGTCTATAAAACTGTGAAAGGATCTGAGATGGATTGTCGAGTAATACGTAGAATCAGCCAGCTTACATCAACCAGTTTTCTATAAATAGATGTGATGCAGTTCTTTCGAACACGAGCGTGCTACATGCACTTGATTGCCGACTCGTCATGTATAATGAATTTATTTGAATATCAACAGAAATGCAAATACATTACCATGGCGACCGAGAAAAGTACATATTGACTAATTATATGGATGCTGAAATGAAATACGTCAAAAGTGACAATAAAATCGATGGCATGTTAATGTGAAGACATGAACGGAAATTTCCTGACTGACGAATTCAAGTTAATATCCAACCTACATTATCCCAACATGATTGCAAATATATAATTTATAGAATGACTACTGCTATAAAATTTCAGATTAATATCATGGTTGACCCTTTCAGAATTTGACGCCAATATATTGATGACCATTGAGATGATAAAAGAAATGACGTTATTTCGTCTTTTTATTTCTATCCATTCGAATTCCTTGAGCATGTTGAAGCTCAAGTTCTATATGGCTGTATTGTGTCTTTTAGAAATAAACAACATTTTTTTGTTGTTGTTGTTGACATCATAGGCGCCGGAAGCGGGGGGGGGGGCAAAATCGATATTTGCCCCCCCCCCCCGAAGAAAAAAGAACAAAAATTGGGATCATATACAACCATGTAAAATGAGCATATTGACATGATTAGCGCTCTAAAATGCAAACTTTCATCATTCAAAAATCAAAATTTTCTTACTCGGTCGCTACGCTCCCTCGTATAGTAATTAGAAGCAACGTTTCTCAGTATTTAGATATTCCGTCTATCATCTATGAAAAAGGGGCAGATGCTTGCTTTATTAGGGGGATTATTTTGCCCCCCCCCCTCCTCCTTCCTCCTCAGTATCCTCATATATTGGCATAAGGGCACCCATATTTTTTCATATTTGGGCAATGCCGGAATATGAAATTTCTGTAAATTTTCACCACAAAAATTGTAAAAAATTTGCGCGCTCGCTTCGCTCGCGCGAACAAAGCTGTGAAACTGAATAGTTGATTTTCGGGCAAAGGGTGTCGGCCCATCGCCAAAATTTACCAGTATGCCATGCATAACCCTCTTATTGCCATGCCCGGTCTCCTGAGTCTCTCACGCCATCCTAACATGCTAGAAGCGGTGAAAATTAATCATGTTTCCAGTACTCATGATGAGAGAAGATGGGAAACAGTTTTTGATAACAGTATATTTTCTTGATTAAAAAAAACTCTTAAGTTGTCCTTTTATATATATATATATAGAAATAAATGTATAAAAAAGGGGGCAGAATTGTGCTTGTTCGGGGGGGGGGGGGAGGTGTATATGGGGTACGTTATATGCTGGTAGTAAGCATTTAAGGTGGGCCCCCCATAAAGGATTGGGGCGGGCCCCCAGAGTGTTTACTCCCCCCCTCCCCCCAGAAAAAAAAAAGCTGGGACCCTTCCCTCGCGCCTGGTTGACATGGATGAGAAACCACAACAAATTAATCTAAGGCGGAAGAGAAGATGTGGTTGCTTTAAATCCAGGTAAATGCTGCCATTCAATACGCCTTTCACGATTTTTTTTATTTTTATGTGTCTATTTCGATATACTCCAAAAGCCTACTGCAGCATTTAAGAAAGGCTGTGTACACTCTGTACATTACATGTTATAATATTGGAAGATTGATGTTTTTCCCAGGAGCTCCTTTGCTGTGATCAAGCATTTAGTAATCATATAATTCCTTTGTCGTACTTTTATACATTTCTTCCTTTTTGGGGGGAGGGGGGGGGGGGTATGCACCCATCCCCGTAGATACGTAGCTTTAGATGCGTTTCCAATATTAGCGACATAGCGGCATTCTGACTATTGAAATGCAAGATTTCGACAGGTGGGAAAAACAGTTCGTCACTAGTCTACGGGTACTAGCGGCATTAATAAACTTGAATGCCTTTGTGCAGTCTCTAAACATCGCTGATGAACCCGTTCGGCTAATTTCTAGAACAATATTTCCCCTGGGTTTATGCTCTCTACCGACAGGTCAGTAACAACTTGAATGTATAGTAAGATTTTTATTCAGCTAAAACACCCAACTGTTCGGGACAAGTGATGAATTCAAAGAGTATTTATAAGTACAATTATTCCATCATAAAGTGATAGGCTACTACTAGGCAAACCACACCCCTTAAAATGTATTTATTATTTATTGATTAATTTATTTACTTATTTATTTATTCTTTATCTTTTTGCTACTGAGAGAATTGTTTTTGTCTTGTGTATGTGTCGTCTTGTCATCAGTTGTGTAGATATTTTGTGTAGATATTTTAAGTACAGTAGTTATGAAGTTTTGTTGTTATTGTATATACTATTTTGTTTTACAATAAAAACATAAATACAAAAAAAAAAGACCCCTGACCTTTGCTCTCTTGTAGGGGCTGTGGAAGGTTTTGGGGATGGAGGCTGGCCTAAAAACAGGCGGGGTCCAGGGGATGGAGCCCCCTGAATCCCTTGGATTTTTTGTAATGGTTTGCAAGCCTATGAGCAATCTAATATAATAGTGTTACAATAATTAACAGTTTTCCCCCTTTTATCTGCAGCCCCAGCCCCCCTGCTTTCGCGGTCCTTGTCTTGACATATCATCGCGTCATCATAGTTACAAGTAACTGAATTGCACATGAACACAAGATTAATTGATGTCAAAAACGAGTATACGTTTCAAGAAATATCACAATACAATCAACATGAAATATGAGTATGCATTTACATGTATACTGTATACCAACTATTTTATACGATACGATACAATTAAAAATTTGAAATTACAAGTTATGTTTAGTCATAATCGTGCCAAGCGATAGTTAAGAAAGATAGAGATAGAGATATAGAGGGAGGAAGAGACAGAGGAGAAGGGTGGAGTAGAAGAGTACTGTTTGATGATACTGTAAGCCCTGAAGTCAGGCTTTATCTAAATAAAGAAAGATAAGTTCTTCATAATGAGGGCCAATTGCTTAGATTCGATCGGAATCTATGTTAAATTGTCAGCTGCAGGGTCACTAAAGATATTCTCAAGTAGTGGACAGGCGACATTTCAGAGGACGAGACACCTGCACATGCAAGTCAAAAAGTGAAAATTGTTGGCCTAAGTTTTCTTTTTCTCTTCTTTATAGGAGTAGATCGGTTTCAATCAAGTGTGGAGGTTCTTGCAGGTAGGGTAGCGTGAAGTGTATTTAAAGGGTCCAAGTAAAAACCGCCTTGGATCTACTAGCTGCTGCTTCTCGTGAAACCAAAAACGAATCAGGGTTAGACTTGGACTTAAGGAGCTAAAACATTCTAGGAAGGTATTCCATGTTTTCTCAAGGAAGCAGTGTTGGTCATTTTGTCCTGGATTGTGGTCCCTATTCCATGTTCTCTTTCTGTGTCTCCTTGTCGTACTGAGGATGGTACGTAATTCAGTTTTGATTTATTCTTTTATGATGCATTTCTATAAGTGAAATCTGCATGATATCAAGGAGTTACTGCTCTGGTAACTCTCTGCTAATGCCCTATATAGTAATAACAAAGTATCTTTTTGAGATGATGAGAAAGTCGCTTGGATTTTCATTAATATAAATGAGTCTTGATTCGAGACTATCTGTAGGTTCCATTTTCGGCATCGCCCAGCATCGCAGAAATCATGTAACGTTATACCGACAATTCTAATATCCTATTTTATTTTTTTATGTGTGTATTGTGAGGGTGATAACTGTGCATATGTATGGCTTATGCTTGATCTAAAAGTCAGCATGTTGATGGATCTGCACGTCGTATTTCTCTTCATTAGTTGGAACATTATTTGCAACTAAGTTCGTTGATTGGCTCTGGTCCCATTCGTTAGATTTTATGTAGGGTTAGTTGTTGCAACGCTGCGGGGAATTCCCACTTCACATACAAGTGAAGATAAGCTTGTTACTCAGCAATAGCGTTAACGGGTGAATAGGCTTCAGTAGCTTTTGTGTGTATCAGCGGGCCATTTTCCAGTCTAGATCATTCATGCATGAGAGGAAAATAATTATTTTGATCTAGGCCTAGAGTCTATTTTAAATAATTATTTAAAATAATTATTCAATAATTATTTTATAATTATTATTATGATTTAATAATTATTTAGGGATCTATTAGATCTATGGGTCTTGTAATGTACCAAGCCTTGACTCTCCAATGTAGTTCAGTTTTGGAAAACATGTTACCGGTACACATAATTTTGTCAAAGTAGGTCTTAATCTACTGCATACATCATTACATGGCATAGAGTATGTGCTCCTGTGGGCGGCCGTCCCCTGTGAGCGGCCGGTGGTGAATAAAAACTACAAATTAAAAAAGTGTTTTTGATATCCCTTCAAAAATTACCTTGGATAGTCTCAGGTAGGTTCTAGTGCACCAAAAAAACATACTCAGCGAAAGCAGTAAGCATAATGAGTCTCACGGAATATCACTAGAAGTCGACACCTCCAGTCACTGACTGAAAAATGGCAGTTTCTGAACTTTTAAGTTAAGAAACTTTGACATACTTAAGCCAATACTTAAGCTTTATTTGTTAAGTTTGATAATTGATTTGATTTTTATTCAAGAGAATGAACTTCATAGTCCATATTTTGCTGCAGAAATTCTTATTTATACCACCGGAAAAAAAGTTGCATGGGGGTGGCCGCTCACCAGAGCCATTTTTCAAGATGTGTCCTGTGAGCGGCCACCCTATGTAAAACGTGTACAAAATGCAGGTTTTTATAGGAGATTGTACTCTGCCTTCATTTTTTTGTCACGGCATTTGGTAGATCATCACTTTTGACAGATTTTATGGGTTTCTACACAGTATTATTACTTTTCATAAAGTATTGGTGTGTAAAGCATGAAATTCAATATTAATTTTGTTTACTTCATCACAAATATGGCGCTAAATGCTCGCCAAAGGATAGGTGGCCGCCCACAGGGGTAGGGGCGGCCGCACACAGGACCCCTAACATCATTTTGAAAAATGGACATTACTGACCACATAATTGGTCAATAATTTTAAGTTTGCCCTCTATTCAATTAGCAGGTATTTGGACTCTACATTGATGGAATTGAACTTTGTGTGAGTCTTTGATTAATAAATATAATCAGCAAATTCCCTTTAAGCGGCCGCACACCAGAGCCGGTACTCTACTGAATACCAAAATATTGTAAATTTATATGAAAATGTATTTTGATAAATTTGGATCACGTGTAACAGTTAAATCATGTAACTTTAGATCTAGACTATTAAAGTCTGGACTATAGTAGATTTGAGTAAAAAGAAAGAGAAAATCGTGATATTCATCAATCAACATCTAGATCAAGTCACATGCACACAAATGTGAGGTTATGCTAATCCCCCACGGTATTAAGGGCAGTTGCAGATTGATAGATTATTAGCGTTACCGCCCTCATGCGAATGCAAGGTTATATCCTGTGATATATGCCATCTCAGGTTTTTGTGCACATGAGGGAGCATTGGTATGTTGAGCTGTGCAAATTTATGTGGCTGCCGAGTCTGTGCCAACCTCTGTAGTTGAGGATAGAAATCACTATAGTAATCAACTAATTCTTGAAAAATATATGCTTTTTATGCCCTAGGATGATAGTGTACCCTAGGATGATAGTGTACCCTAGGATGATAGTGTACCCTAGGATGATAGTGTACCCTAGGATGATAGTGTACCCTAGGATGATAGTGTACCCTAGGATGATAGTGTACCCTAGGGTGATAGTGTACCCTAGGGTGATAGTGTACCCTAGGATGATAGTGTACCCTAGGATGATAGTGTACCCTAGGATGATAGTGTACCCTAGGATGATAGTGTACCCTAGGATGATAGTGTACCCTAGGATGATAGTGTACCCTAGGATGATAGCGTACCCTAGGATGATAGTGTACCCTAGGATGATAGTGTACCCTAGGATGATAGTGTACCCTAGGATGATAGTGTACCCTAGGATGATAGTGTACCCTAGGATGATAGTGTACACTAGGATGATAGTGTACCCTAGGATGATAGTGTACACTAGGATGATAGTGTACCCTAGGATGATAGTGTACCCTAGGATGATAGTGTACCCTAGGATGATAATGTACCCTAGGATGATAGTGTACCCTAGGATGATAATGTATCTTATTTCCATCCCATTCCTTCAGTTAGATCTCGGTTATCATGATTAAGTGAAATTCTCAAGATTTTTTTTTTTGGTCACCCTTCTTGCTCCTCGGAAGTATTAAAGCTCACACATCATTTAGTTAACGCTACTTACCGATTGTCAGCAATTTCCTCGGTTTAGACCAACATGGGTACAAGGTTATTTAATATAATCTTGCATTTGTGTTAGTGGGTTTTGTGTAAATTTGGTTGTGCATCTACTACCATCTTGAAGCAAGTGTGTTCAAATTGTAAATTTTCATTGACTCTATTTATACATGCATACATGCATTTAAAAAAAACTTGATGGATGATTAGACCATACTTCGTCTAACTTAATTAAAACATATTTATTTATTTTTGTGTGTGTGTTTAGTTTACTCAAAGAGAGACATCTCCTAAACACAGTCTTATCCCAGACAATCTTCCTGCATCAAAGCATACCAAGATGGCTGATTCAGCAGACATTGATGACAGTCTCTATAGGTATGGGAAATCTTTGTTTCTTACCTATTTAACCACATGTGTTCATGTTCTGTCAATGGGGACATCATGAGTGAGATTATTCAGTAAGGGGGAGGGGGAGGGGGGCAGATGGCAATGTATTTATTTTTTTTTTTTCTGTGTTATTATTGTTTAGTTCAACTTGTCCTGTACACCTTATTGTACAACACACTTGTAGGATTACCTTTCATGCGGTCTGTTTGTTTTTGTAGCCGGCAGCGCTATGTGCTGGGAGACAGTGCTATGAAACAGATGGCTCATTCTAATGTGTTTCTCAGTGGACTTAGTGGAATTGGGGTAGAGATAGGTAAGGATTCTACTTCTTAAATGACTGCTATAGAATTTTTCAATGCATATACCTATACCCACATACCCAATGTATTATTTTCATGAAAGATTTAATAATATTAATACTAATAATGATAATATTAACAACAGCAACAACAAAAACAATGATGACGATGGTGATGATGATGATGATGGTGATGATGACAGTGAAAAAATTTAGAGTGCACACAATGTGAAAGGATGCTCATGGCACTAGCCTAGCACACATTCTTTGTAGTACAAGTATACTACTAAGTTATTAAGAAAAAAAATTAGAATTATTACTACTTTAAAACTTAAAACAGATTCACAATATTTGTGTAATCTACCATAATACCTAGGCCAGCTCCATTTTGTGAGGCCTGGTGCCCTCTTAAAATGAGTCTTGAGCCGTAAAACTTATCACCATGTTACATGTTAGTACCTTCATTAGTAGTATTCTCCTATGGCAATCAATTTTTCATAGACAGCTAATTTGTAATTACTTTGTACCTGTAAATAATGTAAATAACTCTTTTTTGTGTGTGTGTCTTCCTATGCAGCCAAGAATATTGTCCTGGCTGGAATCAAGGTATTGTATCTACCCCTACTATTAACCTCTTAACTACTGAATTCTTATATTCCTACAGACTTAATACAGGGGTCCCCCTTTTCCAGTATCCAGTGGGTTAATATCAAGACATCACATGTGTTATCCCATTGAATACAATGCATTTTGAAATAGGGCTGTAAATTTAGCACCATGTTCGTGTTCGGTTCGGTTCGGCAGAGTTCGGCACATTTATTTCCGAATTTTGGTTCGGTTCGGGGTTCGGCAATACAGTATAAAGAAAAAAAAAGGGTGAGCATCGAATCCGAATTTTGTTGCTTGATTCGGAAGATTCTGAAGATTCGGGAACTCCAGCATTCAGTTGAAAATGTTTTTAAACATGACGGAGTTTAAGTAATTTCTACTTCTATCGTGCGTTTATTTTTTAAACATGGCGGAGTTGATATAATTTCTACTTCTATCGTCCATTCATTTTTAAACATAATGGAGTTTGAATAATATCTACTAGGCTAACTATCGCAAGTTTGTTTTTAGTCATGACGGAGTTTAAATAATTTCTATTTCTATCGTGCGTTCATTTTCTAGACATGACGGAGTTTAAATAATTTTTGCTTCTATCATACGTCCGTTTTTAAACATAATGCAGTTTGAATAATTTCTACTACTATCGTAAGTTTGTTTTTAAAGATGACAGAGTTTAAACAATTTCTATTTCTATCGTGCTTTCATTTTCTAGACATGACGGAGTTTAAATAATTTTTGCTTCCATCGTACGTTCGTTTTTAAACATAATAGAGTTTGATTAATATCTACTACTATCATAAGTTTGTTTTTAAAGATGACGGAGTTTGAATAATTTCTGTTTCTAACGTGCGTTCATTTTCTAGACATGATGGAGTTTAAATAATTTTTGCTTCTAACGTACGTTCGTTTTAAAATATTACGGAGTTTAAATAATTTTTGCTTCTATCGTACGTTCGTTTTTAGACATAATAGAGTTTGATTAATTTCTACTACTATCGTACCTTCGTTTTAAAACATTACGGAGTTCAAATAAGTAATTTTCGATCGTGCGTTCGTTTTCCAGACATGACGGAGTTTGAATAATTTTTGTTTATGATGTACCTCCGTTTTAAAACATTACGGAGTTTAAATAATTTTCGATCGTGCGTTCATTTTCTAGACATGACGGAGTTTAAATAATTTTTGCTTCTAACGTACGTTCGTTTTAAAACATTACGGAGTTTAAATAATTAATTTTCGATCGTGCGTTCATTTTCTAGACATGACGGAGTTGAAATAATTTTTGCTTCTAACGTACGTTCGTTTTAAAACATTAAGGAGTTTAATTTTCGATCGTGCGTTCATTTTCTAGACGTGACGGAGTTTGAATAATTTTTGCTTCTAACGTACCTTCTTTTTAAATCATTACGGAGTTTAAATAATTAATTTTCGATCGTGCGTTCATTTTCTAGACGTGACGGAGTTTAAATAATTTTTGCTTCCATCGTACGTTCGTTTTTAAACATAATAGAGTTTGATTAATATCTACTACTATCATAAGTTTGTTTTTAAAGATGACGGAGTTTGAATAATTTCTGTTTCTAACGTGCATTCATTTTCTAGACATGACGGAGTTTGAATAATTTTTGCTTCTAGCGTACGTTCGTTTTAAAACATTACAGAGTTTAAATGATTAATTTTCGATCGTGCGTTCATTTTCTAGACGTGACGGAGTTTGAATAATTTTTGCTTCTAACGTTTCGGAGTTTAAATAATTTTTGTTTCTAACGTGCGTTCATTTTCTAGACATGACGGAGTTTCAAAGATTTTTGCTTCTATCGTACGTTCATTTCTAAACATCATGGAGTTTGAATAATTTCTACTACTATCGCAAATTTGTTTTTAAAGATGATGGAGTTTGAATAATTTCTATTTGAACAACAAATCAAGATCGCGCATCACCGCGCTTCGCTTGTTAAAGAAGAAAGGAAGTCAAAACAAAAAAACACGCATGTAAAGCCTAATTCCGACTTTTTATTTCAAACAAATAAAAATAATTCCGAATCCGAATTGAAATGAATTTCGGGAAGAAAAATATCAAACGGATCCGAATCGAATCGAATCCGCATTTCGGCGATTCGTTGCAACACTACTTATTACGATCGATTACAATCGTGAGTATCTTTGGGCATATTTTGAAGCTTTTAACATGATTTGTGGGGGAAAACAACTAGAATTCACGGTGCCAAATATTATGAAATTTATCAGAATCAAAGGAAAAATAAGACACAAGCTGTTTTAAGTGTTTTTCTATCTTTTATTAAGGGGGGAAGGGCCCTAAAAATTGGCAAAATTTTCATTTTTTAATTCCTGTTGATAGATATATATTTCAGGAATTAAAATCTAAAATTTTAGGCCAGATAATAATAATTGCTTATTAGGCCTATATCCTTTGTTTTAACAAAAGTGTGATTTCATGTGAGGTGATGTATATCAATGAAAGATTTTGTAAGAATAAATGCATGAATGAAGCCCAAATTTTGAGTGTTGATTTGTTGATGTGTGAGCTGTTGTTTGAATGAAAAATTGATGTGTGAGCTGTTGTTTGAATGAAAAATTTTATCTCCTGTATTTCTATTTTTTTCTTAATTAACTTATGAATACATAATTAGGTGAGCTGGAGTGTGATTGGTTAAAAGAAAAATCATAAAAAATAAAAGAAATAAAAAACACAAAAACTGAAACATTCAATCATGTCTAATATACATCACCTATCCTGACACAAAATTTCAACAAGATTGGATGAGTAGTTAATGAAAGAGGCTTTACTAAAGTATTTCTTATGTATTTCTTTCTATGCTAATGAGGAATGTGGGATGTCGAATTTCATGCACACTAATACATTTCCCATTGTACACATAACAAATATAAATCAATTTCAACAAGCTGAAATACACCAAATAGAGGAAAATGCACAAAAACCATAATTTTTAGGTAAACTACCTGTCCCCCCTTAATGAAAAACTTTTGGAAGATGAATTAAAAGAAATCCCACCAATAAATGTATGTATTAATTTTTTAATAAACTAAAGGTGTATCGCCTATTTAGCATAGTGAATTCAGGACAAAGTCTTCACCGAAGGCTGAATCAATGTTCCTGTACTTATAAACTGCCGAACTTCCGAAATTGGCCTTTGAGTTCGGTTCGGTTCGGTCCTGTTCGGAAGTGCCATGTTCGGCGAACTTCCGTTCGGTTCGGCGGTTCGGTAACAGCCCTATTTTGAAATATTATCCTGACATCTGATAATGTAAGCTTTTGAATTCATTAAAGCTTGAAGATAGCTCAATATGTCCTGCTTGCAGTTCAATCAGTATGAAGTGTGATTATGAGATTTATGTATTAATATTTGGATGAGCTAAGTTTTGTGTGTGT
>CM057156.1:5007463-5048861 GCA_029962745.1 Echinometra lucunter
AAGGATCATAACATCTTCTTTAATGGCAAGTGGAATGGCAATTATAACCTGGTGTAATTGTCATGATTCAGTGTAGAAGACAGTTCATTCTTACTGCTGCCTTGCACTAGTTTCACAGTCGAATTCAGCTATCAATTGCCTTCAAGGGTTACAAGTGTTTTTGTGCTATACAAGTAGTCTAACACCGACTGTAATTCTCATTTTGTTTACAGGAATGATGATGATGAAGGTACTTTTGTAAAGATTGCCATGCGTTTGAATGACACCCTTGCAGACCCTATACCATCCACATCTACCAAGCAGCTTGCATCCTTAGCCTACTGTGCTGAAGGTTGCTTTGCTCCATTATGTGCTGCCCTTGGAGGATTTGTTGCACAAGAGGTTCTCAAGGCACTTACTGGAAAGTTCACCCCTCTCAAACAATGGGTGAGTAGTAGAGGTTTCTCCCTTAGGTACCTTATCAAAAGGTCATGTCCATCGGTTTTGATCATCTTTTCCACGCCCAGGAATTTGCATTGGCTTTCCCGATCCTCCGTTGTTTTGTCTGTGGGGGAACAAAAGGATGGTGGACCAAAAGATGCTGAGTGAGAAAGACGCTAAAGGCTGCGCCCAAATTGGGCTCAGACTTATGATAAGAACAAAACTTACAAAACTCGAATTTCCAGTTTTTAAAGTTCTATGCTTATTTCTGTTGTTGAATTTGTATTTTCAAAGCAATTGGCATAGTTTTTTTCAACTCAGTGCAGTCATATATGATTAATTAGTTTTTGTATATTTGTATGCAGTCATGCTTTGAGATGGTGTTGGGCAGATAAGTAGTGTGTTAGGCAGATAAGTAGTGTGTTGGGCAGATAAGTTGTGTTTTGGGCAGATAAGAAGTGTTTTGGCAGAAAAGTAGTGTGTTGAGCAGCTAAGTGGTGTGTTGTGGGCAGATAAGTAGTGTTTTGTCAGTTAAGTAGTGTGTTGGGAAGATAAATTATATTTTGGCCAGATAAGTAGTGTTTTGGCAGATAAGTAGTGTGTTGGGCAGCTAAGTGGTGTGTTGTGGGCAGATAAGTAGTGTTTTGTCAGTTAAGTAGTGTGTTGGGCAGATAAATTATGTTTTGGTCAGATAAGTAGTGTTTTGGCAGATAAGTAGTGTGTTGGGCAGCTAAGTGGTGTGTTGTGGGCAGATAAGTAGTGTTTTGTCAGTTAAGTAGTGTGTTGGGCAGATAAGTTGTGTTTTGGGCAGATAAGTAGTGTTTTGGCAGATCAGTAGTGTGTTGGGCAGCTAAGTGGTGTGTTATGGGCAGATAAGTAGTGTTTTGTCAGTTAAGTAGTGTGTTGGGCAGATAAATTATGTTTTGGGCAAATAAGTAGTGTTTTGGCAGAAAAGTATGTGTTGGACAGCTAAGTGGTGTATTTTGGGCAGATAAGTAGTGTTTTGTCAGTTAAGTAGTGTGTTGGGCAGATAAGTTGTGTTTTGGGCAGATAAGTAGTGTTTTGGCAGATAAGTAGTGTGTTGGACAGATAAGTGGTGTGTTGTGGGCAGATAAGTAGTGTTTTGGCAGATAAGTAGTGTGTTGGGCAGATAAGTGGTGTGTTGTGGGCAGATAAGTAGTGTTTTGGCAGATAAGTAGTGTGTTGGGCAGATATGTAGTGTGTTGGGCAGATAAGTAGTGTGTCGGGCAGGTAAGTATTGTGTTGGGCAGGTAAGTAGTGTGTGTGGTAGATAAGTAGTGTGTTGGGCAGATAATAGGTTGTACTGTGTATTGAAGACATATTTACTGCTATTATTCATTTACAGCCTAAGTCCATTATTTGTTGATGAAAATCAGTCATTGTATACAAATAGCGAATAGACATTAGTGCAATGGTATGAGATTTCATATGAGGTGAAAGAGTGACCTTTCATTCAACAAGGCGAAATTATATTGCTCTTTCACCTTATGCGAAATCTCATGCTATTGCACTAATTAGCATATTTGCTATTTGTATTGCACAATGCCCTGGAAGTTTGATGAGAAATTGATGAGAATCAAGAAAAGCAGTAAAATTTTATTTTACAAATCAAGATTTAAAAAGCAGGGCAAAAATTTCCAACTGCAAAATACCGGGTTGTGTGTGTACTGTCTTGTGTAGTACACAACTTGCTTGCCTCAGCTCAACAAATATGTGTATTCTGTGCAAGCTAATTGTGACATCACAAAAGAAACAAAACAAGTAATTTGTAGGAATCTTTCTTTGACTTCACGTAGCTGTGCAATGGTACATTTTTGGATGGTAAGCATGCAATGGTACGAATAATGTGTGTTCATCTCCCATAGACTTGTGTATATGAAGCTTAGTCGGCATTGTACAATATTGATGAGTTTAACAAATGAGTGTCTATCTATCTGTTTTATTTCAGGTCTACCTTGATTCATCAGAAGTTTTGAAGGGGCTTGAAAATGAGAGTTCACATAATTTCATGCCAAAGTGAGTAGATTATGATCATGAAACATCATTGAGAATTTATGCTACCCGACATGTTATGAATTGGCATTCACTTTCTGTGTAGACCAGTGAGAATATAAATTAACCCATAGAGGTACAGTGTCACCTTTAGGAGATGCTTTTGCAGTATCTGTTGGTCCAGAATGTTGGGCAGTACATATCATACATGAGCGGAAAGAGAAAAATGCACTGACAAATTTTAGCCCATTCCCATCGCTGTATGGTGTGGCGTTCTCGAATTAGAGCAGTTTAAGTGTAACTAATCATTAAACTCTTTAAATTGGCAACACAGTGAATAATATATAATCACTATTTCTGTGTTCAAATTGGCAATTTCTGATTCAATTTTACAATTATATTTCATTTTGGTTTATGTTATATCCATATTTATATTTTTCAAGCTATGTAAACGTGGAAAAAAATCATTTGTATTGCTAATTTGAGGATTGAAGATGATTAATTTAGACCTCAAGAAAGCTCTGTACTGCTATGGGTTAATCAAACTTGGTACAACGCTTTGATAAGATTAATACCTTTTATCTTTGTTTAGGAAAGACCGATATGATGCTCTGAGGATCTGTATAGGTGATAACCTAGTGAAGAAGATAGCATCTCAGAATTTGTTTATGGTTGGATGTGGTGCCATTGGCTGTGAGATGCTTAAGAACTTTGCTCTGCTTGGTGTGGGAGTACAAGGAGGAAAGGTATCTATTCATCTCTTAAAGGAGAGTGAAACCCTGAGGAAAATCAATTTTAATGAAAAGAGAGGACAGAGAAAAGCAATTTTTAAAAAGTTCCATGAAAAATTGGTTACAAAATGAGAAAGTTATGGAACTTTGAAAAGTTTCAATTTACTTTTTATGGTGATCCTCAAATTGGCAATGTTGACTTCAAAATTCACTTCAATGTTGCAGCTTTAGGAGGATAACTCTCAATATGTTTTGTACACAAAATTTCATATTTTTTCCATTATCTCTCAAGGTGCAGCTTGTCTCCTTAGCTCAAGATATATCATGGGAAGATGTATTTGACACAGCATATGTTGAGTTCGCAAAGAGACAAGCAGCATCTTTAGAGATCATGGAGAAAATATGAAATTTTGTATACAAAACATGTTGAGAATTGTCCTTCTAAACCTGCCATTTTGAAGCAACATTGTCAATTTGAGGATCATCATAAAAAGTAAATTGAAACTTTTCAAACTTCCATAACTTTCTCATTTCGTAACCAATTTTGATGGAACTTTTTAAAAATTGCTTCTCTCTATCCTCTCTTTTCTTGAGAATGCATATTTCCCCAGGATTTCAGTTTCCTTTAATTCCTTTTGAATGTTATAGCATTTATTTACTCATGGTTTAGATATATATTTGCATTGAAACAAAGAAACAGTGTATATATACAGTTTGGATTGCAGTCTAAGCATTTGGTGATAACTTCATTTATCATTGTACAATTACTTTACAGGTAACAGTTACAGATAATGACATCATTGAGAAGTCCAACTTGAATCGACAGTTTCTTTTCAGACCTCATCATATACAGGTAAACTTATAGTAAATAATGAAACTGTCAGTTAGAAACTCAGATTACATCATTTGATCAATGACAATTTGTTATTATTATTATTATTATTATTATTATTATTAGGGGTATTTGGCGTCGCCTGGGCCGGGGGGGGGGGGGGGGGGGGGGAGGGGGGGGGGAAGGGGAGTGAACTTAATCACTGTGACCCTTAGGTCTCTCCTGATATAACTAACTGGGATGTGCAGGTGTACCACTATACCAGGGTTTCCCCCTTCTCTTCTTCGAATAGTGCAGTGGGTTCTTAATGTGCAAAGGTGGTGACTCTCCTCTACAAGGGGCATCCATTTAACGTTCTATCCGATTGACGGAGTATTTTCCACTGAAACATAGCCTGCCTCTATGAAGCAGGAGGAGCACTTTAACACACAACGCAGGCTTCAATCATCTGCCCGATGTGGACTCGAACTCATGATCTTTGGTTTGACAGGCAGACGCTTTGCCGACTGAGCCAAATTTCCTATTCAGTAAATGCATACATTCTGGTCCTATGTTTCCTCGGCCACTGAGATTTGCAAATCCATTCTGTAGCTGCTAGTATGTTTTCAGCTGTGTTTTACATTTGACCTCACATGAACTGGTGTTTTGTATGAGACATGAACACAAGTAGTGTTCACTACAGTGCAGTACCATGAAGAAATCATCTAGTTATCAAAGTTAAGTCCAAACTTTTGTTCATAATTCATATTTATATGATACAACTTGTTCCCCATATAGTTCATAAAACTTAGTATCAGAATATGCCATATCTAAAATGTGTGATATACCTTAACATGTTTTGAACAGTCTTCTTTTCTTTTATTAGATACAGAAATGTTATTCATTGCCTCTATATAATTTTGAAGAGGCTTATAGGGAGTTCACAATTTTGGTAGGTGCTTCCATGTACATTAACCTTACAGTCTTTTCTGCTTTCAAAGTTGCCGTTGTAATATTCTTTACCAGTAAAGGTTTGACAGTATTTTTCTTGTTGCAATTACAGAAACCTAAATCAGAGACTGCAGCTCAGAGCACTAGAGATATCAATCCAGAAATGAAGTTAGAAGCACATCAAAATAAGAGTAAGCCTTGTAATACAGTCCGACCTCGCTTATCCGGCCTTCATTATCTGGACTCCTCTATCAACCGGCCATGTCTCCCAGCCAGCTTCCCTCTTTTATTCTTCATCCAATTCATCAAAAAGCCTGGGAGACGGAAACATTGTGGGCAATTTTCCGTTTTATTCATTTTATTTTCATGTCGTACAAATAGATAGATATTATTGATCGTTTACAATCATCCACAACACCAAGGAAATAGATATTATACAGCAAATAGACTGCTCTACCCTATAAATTTTCATTGAAAAGGTGTCCCAATAAATTTCTCTCATATCCAGCCATTTCACTTATACGGATGAGCGCCAGTCCCGATGTGGCCGGAAAAACAAGGTCGGACTGTAAAACAATATTTGTTACTTACTGTATGTTCTTTTCCTGTGGAAGCAAGTATATCCTCTAAAGGAAGTGGTAGGTTTCATTGGAAAGAGCAAAGGTCATTGAATTAATGTACCTATTGTTCAAAACCATTTCCAATAAGATTGAAAACTATAAGTTCATTGGTTGAAGCAGTGTTCCTGAAAGAATATGGGGGAGGGGGGATATCAGTCCATTTGGTATTCCTTGAATAGACCTGTTAATAATTGTACACTTAGTAGTCGAAGAAAAGTTTCCCTTGACAACTAAGAAGCTTGTCAAGAGGCTTGCCCAGCTAAGCAACAACTAATGAGTGCAAACTAGATTCTATCTATTCAGATGACATTCTGCATAACAAATGAACTGAATAGTTGGAAACCAAGGGCTCTGGAGGAAAAGGTGCATAAATTTGAATACCATTTAAGTAAACACGTCTTTTACCAATGGATTCCATATATATTTAATTTACTCGATGGTTTCTTGTGTTTATCTGCACAGTCTGCCCACAGACAGAGACCACCATCTACACAGATGCTTTCTTTGAAGGAATGGATGTCATTGTGAATGCCCTTGACAATGTAGAGGCTAGGAGATACGTGGATAGGTGAGTGAAAGAGTTGGATGGATGTCATTGTGAATGCCCTTGACAATGTAGAGGCTAGGAGATACGTGGATAGGTGAATGTAAGGTTGGATGGATGTTATTGTGAATGCCCTTGACAATGTGGAGGCAAGGAGATATGTTGATAGGTGAGTGGAAGAGTTTGATGGATGTCATTGTGAATGCCTTTGACAATGTAGAGGCAAGGAGATACATTGATAGGTGAATGTAAGGTTGGATGGATGTCATTGTGAATGCCCTTGACAATGTAGAGGCTAGGAGATACGTGGATAGGTGAGTGTCAGATCTTGGGACTGAAATTCCCAGTCTGGTAATAGATTTGGTTCTGTTTGAAACGAAAGTAGTTACCACTTGCAATAATCACACAATCATTCAATATCTATATGTAACATAAATTTAATTCAGAGCGACCAGCTCTATAAATGTACATATAGTTAAAGAAATTGAACAATCAGAATTAAATCATGAATCACATGCATATCAACATAACATCAAACTGTATTTAGCAGTTAGCATCAGCATGAATTAACCTATACTGAATATGTTGCAATATGTATCTAATGAGAGTGATTTATTTATATTTAATCAAGGCCTAATAATTTGGCATCCAAACGTGACAATAATTTTGGTTATTAATTCCACCAATTAAGTTTCATCAAAAGAGGGTTTATACTTGGATGAATACCTACACTGGACCGTAGTATATCTAATCTGGTTATAATTTATATAGTTCAGAATAAGGACCCCTTCGACATCGTCAATGACTATCGTTGGTCGGATTGGTCCGATGAATATAGTCGTCTAAGAGCGAGCGGCGGTGGCTTCGACGACGCGAAGTAAAGCGAGCGAACTCTCGACGAAAAGCCAGTCCAGATTCGCGGACGAAATGATGAGGGCTGAGAGCCACAGTACGAAGATTGCTACGATGAATCACAAGTCACGAACTCTGAGTTCGAGGATGAAGTACGAGCCCAGCTCGTCCAGTTCTTTGGAACAGTCGTGCCTGGTGAGATGAGGGCAGATGTGGTGGCTTTACCTGGCCTGTGCTGCCTGGATCCAGCCTGCCAACGATGGGGATTAAGACTCAGCTGTGCCTGCACTACACAGCCTGCAACATTCACCCAAAGTAATGGCCTACGAGAACCACACCCTCACACTCCGAGTTAAGACCAAATGTGGAAGGGTCTTCCTCTCCCGAGAATCAAACGATTTCTGATTTGCTTTTACTCAAACACCACTCCATCTTGACTCTCACAAAGACAAAGTCATTAACATTCTCAATATTCCTCTGCTTTACTCTTCCACGCTGAACATATCCAATTAAAACTACTTAACTATCCAAGCTTTAATTTCACCTATTCAAAACTCCCATCTCAAACATTCTCAACAATCTTTTCCTCTCATACATAAAAACAAACATCTATAGAATTTTAGAGCCCCATTGAACTTAACTAAATATATCAAGTTAAATGACCCAATGCTCATGACCTAAGCTTGTCAAGAAGTCAAAGTAAAATTCTAATCCTTACACCCCAGCGGGTTTGATCACTTACTTAAAGATACAGTTGATTGACTCTGGGACTATGACAAGAGTCAACCACCCAAATTCCTTTTATTATATACAAGCTGAATGGTTACTAGGGGTTAACACTAAATAGACTTACAGTCGCATTGTGACAGTGAGTGAAAGAGTTGCATGGATGTCATTGTGAATGCTTGACAATGTGGAGGCAAGGAGATACATTGATAGGTGAATGTAAGGTTGGATGGATGTCATTGTGAATGCCCTTGACAATGTAGATGCTTATGTCAGTAAAATGTTTGAATGCCTATCATTGCATTTGTAGCCTTATACTTTATTATTTACTTTCCTTTTGTGATGGTCATACAATTTTATCACCTTGGGTGAAAAATACTTTTTTTCCCACAAGAACTATTCTCTTTGAAAAAATAGCTCCTGTGAACAACTTAACCCATTCGTGACAGAGGTCCACATTTTGTGGTTTGACCTAATATCTTTTGATGCAAAGCCCTAAAAATCATACCAAATACAGAGCAGAAAGAGCAAAAATTTCTATGCAAACTATGCCCATTTTGGTTGCGTCAATATTCGTTGTTTGATGCTGAAGATTTTTTGAAGGAAGATAAGCATTAAAATCCTTAAATTGGCAATGTGATAGAAGGTTTAAAATCACCATTTTCCCCTGCAGATTGGCAACTTTTTGACTTCTCATCATAATTTCTGTCAATTTATATTTATTTCAGATACATGACGTTTTATAAGAAAAATGTAGCAATAAAATAAAAATGTTGGTGTTGCCAATTTGAAGAATAAAAGCTGATCAAATTAGGCTTTAAATAATTCCTGTCACGAATTGGTTAAATTTTGATTTGCTGATATCCCAGTTTTCTTGAGAGTATGAGTAAGCATTAATGTGTGTCTTGTTTCAAGAAATTTTATTAAATTCTACTACTCCTAGATCATGAAATTGCCTGTCGCCCCTGGTATTTGTTACCTTGAATAGCATGATTATTATTTGTGTTTTCTTTGAGCATGAACAGTTGCTTTAGCTCCTATTGATATTGTATCTTTTTTTAACCTATTGTCATAGTCGCTGTGTAACCAATCAAAAGCCATTGATGGAATCAGGAACACTTGGGGCTAAAGGTCATGTCCAGGTCATAGTTCCTCACTTGACTGAGTCATATGGAAGCAAGCAGGACCCTCCTGAACAGTCTGTACCTTACTGTACTCTTAAGTCTTTCCCTGCTCAGATTGAACATACCATACAGTGGGCAAGAGACAAGGTCAGTTACAATGTTCTTAGCAAGATGATATTTTATCAGTGATTTAGGAAGAAAGATTGGTAGGATTCTTTAGTTTAGATATGCACCTTTAATTTATTTGCAGGCCCATTAAATTGGCCATCAAGACCACTCCCATATTTCAGTTGTAGTTTCGCAGAAAAGTGTACCCCCAAATTATAATACCGTTTGGTTCTGTGTAGTTCATGTTGTAAAGGCATGGGTTGTAAATGCTGTGATGATACGTATAAACCTCCACTGGAATATGATGGTGTAGTTTGTCACCAATTTTGGAGAGGTGGGATCAAACTTACTGTAAACTAAAGCAAATTTTTTTATATAAGCAACATCCAATATTGGTATGACAAACTGTATCTTGTTGATAAAATGGGAGGGGGATTTATTGTTTACTATTTAATGTGTACTTGGTTTGTATCTTTCCATGTAGTTTGAGAGTTTGTTTGCTCAGAAGCCTAGTATGTACAACAAGTATTGGGAAGTGAATGGAGCACCGGAAGATGTTGTGAAGGTTAGTAAGCTCCTACTGCATCCTTGTCAGATATGTGTTCCAAAACATTCGTCCAATCTTACTGTTTGTGCTATATTTGTGACAAAGGAGTATGTGTAAAGTCCAGTCTAGCTATGCCAGTGGCACAACACAGTTAGTTATTATAACTTATTAATCCTGCCAGCCACCTTGATGCAGTGTTTAACAGATAGAAATGTTTCAAACATAAATGAAGCATTTTACATATCCCCGCAATATTTGTTAGTTGCTCAGTCATGTTTTTATTTCGGCAGTGCTCAGAGAAAAATAATCAAGTAACATTTCAAATTTTTGATCATTAATTTCTATTCAATGACTGTTTTGCACATTTACTGTACATAAATACATTTAATCTGTTATGATCTCAAAGCTTGTTTTGTACTTAATATGCCATGAATTTTTCATTTGTGTTGTTTATCAGAAACTTGAGAGTGGAGAAGTTCTAGAGAATACTCTCCCTGTCATCAAATATCTCAACAACAGAGGGACGTCATGGCAGGATTGTGTGAGGATTGCAAGAATCAAATTTGAAAAGTACTTCAACCACAAGGTATAGAGATCATATCGAGCATTTAATAACTGTAAAGATATCATGGTAGCATTGTGTGTGGATTGCAAGAATCAAATTTGAAAAGTACTTCAACCACAAGGTACAGAGATCATATTAAGCATTTAATAACTGTAAAGATATCATGGTAGCATTGTGTGTGGATCACAAGAATCAAATTTGAAAAGTACTTCAACCACAAGGTATAGAGATCATATTAAGCATTTAATAACTGTAAAGATATCATGGTAGCATTGTGTGTGGATCACAAGAATCAAATTTGAAAAGTACTTCAACCACAAGGTATAGAGATCATATTAAGCATTTAATAACTGTAAAGATATCATGGTAGCATTGTGTGTGGATCACAAGAATCAAATTTGAAAAGTACTTCAACCACAAGGTACAGAGATCATATTAAGCATTTAACTACTGTAAAGATATCATGGTAGCATTGTGTGTGGATCACAAGAATCAAATTTGAAAAGTACTTCAACCACAAGGTACAGAGATCATATTAAGCATTTAATAACTGTAAAGATATCATGGTAGCATTGTGTGAGGATTGCAAGAATCAGATTTGAAAGGTACTTCAACCACAAGGTGTAGAGATCATATTAAGCATTTAATAACTGTAATGATATCATGGTAGCATTGTGTGAGGATTGCAAGAATCAAATTTGAAAAGTACTTCAACCACAAGGTGTAGAGATCACATTAAGCATTTTAATAACTGTAATGATATCATGGTAGCATTGTGTGAGGATTGCAAGAATCAAATTTGAAAGGTACTTCAACCACAAGGTATAGAGATCATATTAAGCATTTAATAACTGTAATGATATCATGGTAGCATTGTGTGAGGATTGCAAGAATCAGATTTGAAAAGTACTTCAACCACAAGGTGTAGAGATCATATTAAGCATTTAATAACTGTAATGATATCATGGTAGCATTGTGTGTGGATCACAAGAATCAAACTTGAAAGGTACTTCATTCACAAGGTATAGAGGTCATCTCAAGCTATTTAATTACTGTAAATGTATTGTATGTACAACTGTGTGATTCTATTCACCTGTTATTTGTAGAGGTGTTGTGGATCAGTGGATTAGTCTCCGGACTTTGAACCACAGGGTCCGGGGTTCAAATCCCACCACAGCACCTGCGTCCTTTGGCAAAATGTTTATCTACATTTGTCACTCTCCACCCAGGTGTAGTAAATGGGTACCCAGTAGGAAGAAATTCCTTGATTGCTTGAGCGCCTGATCAAGGTAGCCGTGCTAAAGCCGGGGTAATGATATGCAGCACTTAGAAACATTAATTTTGTATTAAGCGCTATATAAATGTTGCATATTATTAGTAGTATTATTATACAATGAAAAGTGACTTTTAGGAGATATAACCCACTGAATACTAGGCCTAAGGTAATACAGGCTGTTGTCTATGGACAGTGTTATCCAGTATCAAATTGTGTTGAACAGGTTAGTAGTATCAGCAAGTGTACTCACATTTATAGCAATCAAGATTTCATGAAACTAGTCTGCGCATGGCTCTTTTTATATGCCTCCGCCCACCGAAGGTGGGTGCCGGAGGCATTATGTTTTCGGGTTGTTCATCCGTCTGTCCGTCCGTCCATCCCGTTTTCGATCTTGCGATAACTTAAGAACCATTTGACAGATCAACTTCAAGCTTGGCTCATGCATGCATATGGGAGGGACAATGATCTGATTGGATTTTTGGGGTCATGAGGTTCAAGGTCAAAGGTTATAGAGGTCATTATATACATGAAAACGGCTCGTTCTTGCGATTACTCAAGAACCATTTGACGGATCAACTTCAAACTTGGCTCATGTATGCATATGGGAGGAACAGTGATCTGATTAGATTTTGGGGTCACAAGGTCAAAGGTCATAGAGGTCATTATACGCATGAAAATGGCTCGTTCTCGCGATAAGTTAAGAACCATTTCAAGGATCAACTTCAAAACTTGGCTAATGTATGCATATGAGAAGGACCATGATCTGAGTAGATTTTGGGGTCACGAGGTCAGAGGTCATTTTATACGTGAAAATTGCTCGTTCTCGTGATAACTTAGGAACCAACTCTAAATGTGGCTGACACGGTGTCATTTAAATAGAACCATTTTTCAAGTTTTGTACTCTAAATGTATCCTAATACGTTTCCCATAATTAAAAGTGATATATTTGTGATCTGCCAAAGGCTGAGGCATAAATTTCGACCGCGCGCAGTCGAGGATTCATCTTATATTCTAGTTTCCATTGTTTCATTTTTTCATTGTAGTTCAAGTGTTCAGCTGTGTATTTGCTGTTTTATCTTTGATCTGTTTTTTTTTTTTTTAGGCCAAGCAACTGCTGCATGCCTTTCCTTTGGATGCTAAGACATCAGATGGAGGTGATGTACAATATTTATAGTGAATCGCAATTTGATATCAAGCTGGATTTGATGAAAACTGGAAAAGGATAGAAATCATATTTATACAGGGTGGAGGAAATTCTGATGACAGATTTGATATTGAATATTTCAAGTTTTAATGAATTACACAAAAGTTTTTCTGAAAATTGGCATATTTGGTATTTGCTTGATAAAGGAACAGCTCATTGTTGTCCTTTATTGATACTTATTATGTACTACTTCTTTGTTCTTGATGTAGGAATATAAAGTTTGTAGATTTTCAAGTAGAAAACAGAGGGATAGAGCTGCTTGCAAGGAAAATAAGAGAGTTAAAGAAATCATCCAGTTTGAAGCAATACTTGATTCAGTTTTATTAAGCACAAAACTCACTTGACTAATGCATTTGCCATAATTCTGTGCTACCTTTTTGCAGGTATGTTTTGGCAGTCACCTAAAAGGCCACCCACTCCACAGGAATTCAACTCAAAGACAGAATTGTGAGTCGTAAATATTTTGATATTTCTTTCTCCTTCTCTCCAGCATCTATTGTTGTCCTCCCCCCCCCTTTCTCTTTCTCTTTCTCTCTCTTTCTCTCTTTTTCTTTCAATTCTCTTTCTCTGTCTGTCTTTCTCTCTTCAAATCTCATCCTCTCACCTGAAATACCACAATAAAAGAAGTGATTTTGTCATGATTACCTTTATCTTTATCAACTTTTTCTCTATCATCTGTAAACTTTGGTTTCAAACTTTTGTTTTACATGTTATTTAGTGTATATCAGTGTCTTCTATGTGTTTTTATTTTTATCCCACAGGCACATGTCATTTGTAGTAAGCTGTGCTCGTCTCTTAGCAGCTGTGTATAATATCCGTGTGAGTGAGAGTGATCTAAGCATGGAGAATCTAGAAACTATCCTGGCTAGGGTAGATGTGCCTCCATTTGTTCCATCCTCTAAGGTAGGTATAGGGCTTGTCTGGTTTGGGAACTGTAGATAAATAAGAATAATTGATTTAATCCTAATTGGGGATGTTTGTATTATTGGAGAGGGGAGGCGGTTGTATAGCTGTGAGGTTGAAGTTTGAACTCTTGTTCCATCAGCTCTTGCTTGCAGGATGACAAATATTGTGATAAAATCACATTACAATTAATATACTGGTATGCAACTGCTCATGTATAACTTGTGAAAACCGATCCTACATTGCTCAGCGTGATTGGGGACTTTTCATTTGAGGCATGCACAAGGAATTTTTTGTGTGTGTTGATGGTAACTCACAGTTGAAATGGATAGCCTTGGTTGTAAGCCATTTTTTTCTTTTCTGTGAACCATTAAGTCACATTGAGAATTTTTTAATGTTTTATTTTCAGAAAATAGTGACAGATGAATCCGAAGGTAAGGAAGAGGAGAAAGGAGATCAAATTGAAGTGACTGACATGACAACAGCATCTACGGAACTCTCAGCTGCCATCCAATCAGGCAAAGCTGTTCAAGGTATTAAAGGCATTGGCTAACTTTGTCAGCAGCTGATTTCAAAAATTCTCAAACTAAGATGAAACATGTGTATGAGTACTTGTATTTGTACTCAAAAACCCTGAAACCAACCATAATTCGGAAAGAAAAACTGTAAGTTAGACGCAAACTGCGATTTTATCAGTTTTCGTCTTAAGAGATAATAAACTAATAGGACCGTTTTGCCTGAATTAAAAAATACCATTATCTGCATTCCGTCACGTGATACGCCAATACACACAGTATGGTCCGTTGAGCCATGTGTCTGGTCTGTGCAACCGACCCTCATATATTTTTCAAACCTTGGCTCACATTTCTAATATTTAAAAATACTTCCTGTGGATATTATACTCTGAAACTCTCAGACTGGTATTTTTACACTATAACCTCTATGTTTATCCCATTTTCAAATAACAAATTTGGATTTTTAAAAATCATAATAATGTTAACCAATGTCTTTTAGGGGAAATTCCACCTGGATAACTGGTATAAACAAAAACAAAAAATTACAGGAAACGGGTCATTGCACGTTTGAAGAAAATGATAAAAATAAGAACATTATTAATTTTCAAAGATCTAATTGATCAAAAACAAAATTTTTGACTCTGTAATTATCTTCCCAAGTGGAAAACCAAATTGACAAGTAAAATTAACAAGTACTGGATACTGTGCAGCATTATCCATGCAGTGGAAAATGCAACTTGCCCAAACACCTAATTGTTGCATCTTATTAGTTTGGGTAAGAAAAGCTTGTTTAATTTTTAAGTATAATTATGAATAAGATTTATATAATATTGACTGGCATTAATGATATACCAACCTATATCGCCCGATCTGAATCCAACATTGCCCAAGCCGAAGGCGCGGGCAATATTGGATTCAGAGAGGGCGATATAGGTTGTATCTCATTCAATGCAGTCAATATTATTATTATTATTATCTATATCCCACAGGAAATTGATGAAAAAATGAATAAAAGTCATCTTTCCAAGTACCCATTTAATATGTGCCTTAACTTTAATCACACGGCTTATACCTTTTTATGATGTCATAATGTATTTGTGCATTGCATGTTGCGTATCTTTTTATTCGTGCACTGCATGCATGGCTTGCGTTGCTTCTCAAACCGGTTCAAACTGGATTTCATGAATATTGCCCGCTGCTCAATTTACACGTAGAGTCAATGAGATAACCCGGAAGAGAGAAAATATGGTATGATATTGACCGCTGCCAAATCAGAGAATGCAAAATATGGAAATAATTGGCACGGAAAAATGCTTTGTATAGATAATAATATAAAATAACATGATTTTTTTTTTTCCTTGCAGGCTTCCTACGTCTGAGACCAGCAGAGTTTGAGAAGGATGATGATACTAATGGTCACATAGATTTCATTACAGCAGCATCTAATCTAAGAGCTAACATGTATAGCATTGAGAATGCTGATCGATTCAAGACTAAACTCATTGCTGGCAAGATTGTTCCTGCTATTGCTACTACAACAGCAGCTGTAGCTGGCTTGGTAAGTTAACCCATTCGTGACAGGAATTATTTAAAGCCTAATTTGATCAGCTTTTATTCTTCAAATTGGCAACACAACATTTTTATTTTATTGCTACATTTTATTTATAAAACGTCATGTATCAGAAATGAATATAAATTGACAGAAATTATGATGATAAGTCAAAAAGTTGCCAATTTGCAGGGGAAAATGGTGATTTTAAACTTTCTATCACATTGCCAAATTAAGGATTTTAATGCTTATTTTCCTTTTAAAAATTTTCAGTATCAAACATTGAATATTGATGCAACCAAAATGGGCACAGTTTGTGTAGAATTTTTTGCTCTTTCTGCTCATGTATTTGGTATGATTTTTAGGGCTTTGCATTAAAAGATATTAGGCCAAAACACAAAATGTGGATCCATGTGTCCTTAATATTTGTGTAACTGTGTTGATATTCTCAATGTGAGCACATGTTGACAAACTACTTAGCTGCTTTCTTGTAATCATTAATTGCTTATTGTTTGGTGAAGTGAAATGACAAGGGTTAGTAATTATTACTAGTTATTATTATTACACTATACGATCTGACTGCGACCTGATTTTCAACAGATGGCATTTTGTATTAAATATGAAAGTTTAAACAAGTTAAATTATTTTATTTGAAGTTCAGAATTATGATAGGAAAACTAAAATCAAAATATTGGTAAACTGCATGCCTTGTGGTTGGAGTAGAGGCCAAATTGGCTTTAAATCGGAGCTGATCACATGACTGCTATGACGTATGCTATGACGTCACTATGATTCGGAATTGAGTTCACTTATATTCTTACAAGGAGCCTTGCAATAGCCCAGAATTTTGATTTAAAATTCCACGACAAGTCGTATAGTGTGCGGTGGGCTTGCGCTTCATAGAAATATTACACAGTAGTGTATCATATCTGTAATGATCCTATCCTGTGATGTTTGCATTGTTTCCAGTCTACCATTGAGATGGTGAAGTACATCAAGGGATCTACCAAGATAGAAGATTATCACAACTGTTTCCTGAACCTCGCTCTACCAATCATGATGTTCTCTGAACCAGCTAGGACTGTTACAACCACACTGAAACAAGGTCTAACCTACACTGAGTGGGATAGATGGACTGTACAGGGTAACAAGGACTTCAAACTACAGGAATTCAATCAATATTTCAAGGTAAGGGAAGGACAGATTTAAGTTTGATAGTCCATACATAGTTTTACAAAATTTGATTTTCAAAAAATAAAAAGTTTTTAAAAAATCATGCCAGGATGAAAGAAAATTGTAAGGCAGCTGGATCTGAATAAAGCTTTAGATTAGATATTCATTTCATTTAAAAAATGACTTTTCATTATTACATAGGTGCAGCTTAGATTGGACAAGGTTATCAAAATTCAATGCTTGGAAAAATTCGAAGTAAATAATTATTATCAATTACAGCCCCGACATAGCATATGAAGAGCTCTCTGAACGCTGCTGGGATGTGTGACGTCACAGGTTGAACATAATTTGCACAAGCAGATGACGTCCCATAACATCTTACATGTTTTCAGTGCCTGTTTTGTTATCTTCTCTTTATTTCTCTTACTTCACTAGCCTAGCGTCAGTCTAAATAATAATATAATAATCATATGCAACATTTATATAGCGCTTAATACAAATGTTTCTAAGCGCTGCATATCATTACCCCGGCTTTAGCAAGGCTACCCTTATCAGGTGCTCGAGCATTCAAGGAATTTCTTCCTACCGGGTACCCATTTACTACACCTGGGTGGAGAGTGACAAATATAGATAAATGTCTTGCCAGAGGACGGTGGGATTTGAACCCCGGACCCTGTGGTTCAAAGTCCGGAGACTTATCCACTGATTCACAACACCTCTATGGGTATGGTCTATTACCTCATATACTCTTAACCCTGTGTATGGTATTATTTTGATAAAAATTGCAGCATTGAAAAAATAAAGGAATCAGTTGCTTGTGAAAGAAATAAGGTGTCATTGCCTATTCAGCTGTATACACCACAGAATGTTCAATTTTTCAAGAGGAAATGGAATACTGTCCATGCTATTATTCGGCGGGCTTTTCAATTTGAAATTGTGGTTCCTTTGATTGTTCATTAACCCTTATCCTGTATGTTTGCAAACAAAAGATTTAGTCATCAGAATCAGTTTCATTTCCCTTTTAAAATGGTGTGAAATATAGTCATGTTTGAATACACTAAACTCTTTATAATTTGAAAAATAATTGTATTGCATATTTGCAGTTATGTTCATTCTTCATGGGATGTCATCAGCTTGGGCAGGATTGGTGCATTCTATGATGTCATTAAAACATTGTTTTTCTGGCGAATCGCTCTTATATCCCAGATACTGGGAGATGGTTTTATTTATTTATCTATTTTTAAATCACTGGATATATAGTTGAGGTAAAACTTATACATTTGCCAACTGTTAACTTACCAGTTTCTCGTGATACAATATTTTCCATATTTGTGATTTTCTTCGAATGGGCACTTCATAGACATCATGCCTTTCTGTACACTTAACATAATGAAGAAGAGAAATTTAATTTTGTAAGGTAAGTAACTGCGTTTCACTTACATCCAAAAGGAGTCTTAGAATTTAAACTAAAGGAGGATTTGTTTCAGTTGGAAATAATGTTTCCCCAATGCAAACGAGTGCTTGTGTGTAGACTATTGTACAAACTGGCCTTTCATTTGACCTATGACCTTCTGCATTTTCTCCTCAGGATAAGTATGAACTGGATGTATCTATGGTTGCTATAGGAGCCAAATTGATCTATCTTCCTGTGTTGCCAGGTCATCCTAAGAGACTCAAACAGAAGTAAGTTTATCACCAAGACTAGTCATGATAATAATAGCAATTATAGTATTCTAGAATAACACTTATATCTACCATGGAGTAATGCTCACTGCACTGCAATATTTACGCCTACTCAGTATGTATCATCTACTTATTCATAGTCCAGGAATCATCCCTCTTTTACTTTCATATTTTGGTTTAGTCATTTAGATGTTTTCATTCATTCAGACATGACCAGAAAATCTGTTAGAATTCTCTGACACTAATTCAATAAATGACATCTACATTACACATCAAGAATGAAACTTCAGATTAGCGAAATTGGACAGTTCTAATTTGTTTGCAATTTGCTTGAGATGAAATGTATTTTCTTAACATTATCTTCTTCAAGATCGTCAAGTCATGAATGAGTATGAGTGAAGAGTGTGATCAGGTTGTCACGAAGGGACATTTTCAAAAAAACCCAACTTTGAAGGCCTGTAAAAATTAAGTGACATGGTATCATGGATTACTTGCACCCCTGCAGAAAATGGCTTAGTCCAAAGAAGTCCCCATTTCAGAAATTTCTAAGGAATCATATACAAGCAATTTGAGATACAAATAAAGTTAGATAAAGTCTCTTAACATAGTATACCATGAGTGTCACGGACAAATGAAATTCATTCAGACATGAATGAACTGATCACACTCTGAATAAAATCCTAGTTTATCGCGTGAAAGATACATCCTTCATTTTATTATTATCTAACCTTTGACCTCTCTATTACTCCATTTTAGAATGTTGGAACTTATCAAGCCTGGGGATGGTGTAAAGTACATTGACCTTACAGTCAGCTTTGAACAGCTTGAGGAAGAAGAAGATGAAGAAGAGGTGGAAAAGGGAGTCCCTCCTATCAGATACTTCTTTGGAGAGTAAAGACAAGCTTTGAGTTCTGGTATATGGTTTGAGAGAATATCTGTACATGTAATGCACTGTTTGGGTTAACCTGTTAACTACTGTATTCTCTTTATTCCATAGGCTATGTTTTGTGTTAAGAGCCCTTATTATAGATGTACATCATTTTGACATCAATAAGTTTTCAGATTCAGGAAGTGTCAACATTCTTGCATAAATCTATGATACCCATGTGCAAAGGAAACCAACATAGAACATTGTGTTCTCTGGTAGTCTAAATCACTCACCATATCATTTTCTTTCTTGGTCTATTTTTCATGGTTTTATTAGTGTCTTTTGAAATTCACTTTACATTCAAATTTTATTCAAATGTTTTAACTTTCAGTGTTATTTTATGAAATTCTTTGAAGATTTCATTTCCAAATTTACCAGAACTCAAGAACGTCTTTAATTGAAGACAGTCATTTCAAAGGCTAATGTGTAATGTATCAGTGTTGTTCATTTGAAGAAATCATATTAAAGAGGTATTTGTTAAGGACCAATAAATGTGAGTGGTACTCTTAATAATGTTTCTGAGGAAGTTAATTTGTAGAAGAATCATTCTAAAATGTCATGGATAGCATTTTAAAGCAAAGAAGACAGGATAAAATTTTATGTTTATCCTAGAAACTAAGCTGTATGAATTTCGTCAAGTTTGAAGCCATGTTTTCTGCATCTGTTTACTTGCAGGCGGGGGAATTGGCTACAACATACGCACAAAAATCAAATCAGATCTTTTGAAACACTCAAACTTAGTTTGATAGTTTCTTTTCAGTATTTGGACATTGACTAATTAGTAATTTAGTCACATTATGTAACTTTGTGCTGGAATATTCTGTTAAATTAATCTGAATGAATAATGGATTTCAAAAAAATGTATGAAGTATATAAAGATATTTGAAAAATGTTATACATTGTGTACGTATGGCTTTGGTTGACATAATTTCATTCCCAGTAATAAAGAAAAACTAAAGAGACTTAAATTCTAGTATCAGAAACTAATGATGTCTTCATGCATGAATGGTTTAAATAATGAAAGTGAAATGGTATGTAACGTGGCATAAATGGCAAGCTTTTTATCTGATATAATATGGTAGTCTTATGAAGAAAATGATCGCAAAGTTTGTGTCTGTTTACATCTATGCTTTGTATCTGTAGGTTGTATGGTTTCATGGTTCATATTGCAGGATTGATCTGTAAGTCATTGATTGATGCCGATTCAAGTAAATGCTGCATATTAGCTAAGCTCTGCAGACATGTGTTGTTGAACTGCATGAATAACATGCTCTTAAATTGTATGTGATAATTTTTCATTCTTGGAAAAAAAAAAAAAAAACTGTCAAATGATTTCATGTTGTTAACACAGCTCTGAAATGTAAAAGAAATTGTATTGTAATGTTCTTTGTCTTATGTATTTTGTTTTTGCATTGCTTAAGGTCTAAGTTTATATCCTTTTTTTTTTATATCTTCAGACACTTTCTTTGTAATCTACTTTGTTTTAATAGTGAAAGTGTTGGTATTTCAAGGTGTGTGAATTGACAACATTGTGCTTTTATCAATCATGGACAAGTACTTATTTCATTAAGAAATGAAATGAAAACAAAAGATAACCAAAAAAAAAAAAATGATAAGAACATTCGACAGTTAGTGATAAATTTGTATTTAAAGAAATGATAAAAGCAATTCCCAAGATGTTATGAATATAGTGCTATTGAGATGTTTGCAATTAATGCTTACTCATGTAGCTGTGAATTAGTTCAGTGGTGTAATGCCACCTTTTTTTCTTCCAAACCTGTATGGTTTGTCTTTCATGTAACCATAGTTTAGTGTATGTTGTAGCCAAAGATTGGATATGATAGAGCTCAGTGAGGAGTCTACAGGTATCTTTAAATTGATTCATTCTTATTCATTACCTCATTTAGTTTTTCTCTTTTAATGTGAACCTGTGGTGAATAGAGAATGGTAAAATTAGTTTCCCTAAGTCACAGATTAAAGTGTTATTTTGTAAAAGAGAAATTATTTTTTAGAGTATCATGTGATGTCATTACTTTGATATGTTTGTGATATTAAACACAAATTGGGACTGAAAATTAATGAAACTTAAAGATTAACAATCCATGTGCTAGAGACTTCATTAAATTAAAAAAAAAAAAACTGCCCCCACCCCCACCTCATTATAAGAGACTGTGGTGTAGTTAGAGCAGTAATTTAAGATTTGGTAGGTCCAAATTCTCTTATCAAATTCTTGTTCTACTACATATTGGTAAGACATACATTCTTGGCCTATGAATGCTTTTGAGAGCCGCATTTATATGGTACCTTATAAATGCTGTGGGTCAAGTTTTAGAAATAATGCTCCACAGAAAGCATTTGACTTTACAGATGAATACCAAGTAATATATTAGATTTGTAGTAACATATTTTGAATTAATATTTGTATTAATGTTTCACTTGCTACAAACCTGGTTTTTGTTTTTTTTTTTCTTTTTTTTTTTTCTTTTTCTGTAGAGCAACATTGCCATATGATTTGTAATGATCGCTCAAGAATTATTAAAAAGAAAGAAAAAAATCTAGCTCATGCAATGAACAGGAGTCTTACTGGTAGTGTATTTATCGTGAACCTTGTGTCACAATCACTTGATTATGATCTCGTGAAAATTGCTCCAGGTTCCTTTCTAATTTTGTTTATTTGGTTATTGAATGAAATTAACCACAGAGCAATTTATTACCAGAACATGTGTCATTGCTCCATTAAGTTGATAAGATTTCTGCCAATAAAATATGCATCAAGAAGTCTGTAAAGTGTCCATTGAAATGTTATTTATTTCATCCATAATGCATACAGAATGGTGAATTTTAAGCCTTAAAATGTTTACCCAATTCACAGAACACTTTGGGCAGGTAAGATAGAGAAGAAATAACGGTGCAGGGTGCCGTTGCATAAAAACTTGCTATTATAGTAACTTTGCCATCAATGGTAACTACCATGGTAACGTTGCTCAACAGCCAATCAAAATCCAGTATTCCATGAAAGTTACCATTGATGGCAAGGTAACTACAATAGCAAGTTTTATGCAATGGTACACAGGACAGAACCAGACAAGTGGTATGAGCATTCAGTATGCATTCCAATCAAACATGCTTTACAAATATTTTCTTCAAAGGGGACATGGTGTTGTACATGGGGTACATGGGTCAAAACAAATTTTTCCCTTTTTTTCATGAAGACACACTTTACCACAAACTATTAATCAGAAACTACTAATAAACCACGATTACACCATTTGTTCAGTGTTTCACTGATTTCACTGTATATATGGATACATTGATAGAGAGTATAGTAGATATTAGAGAAGCACGAAGAGAGAGGGAACGAGATGCTGAGAGAGACAGAGAGAGAGAGAGAGAGAGAGAAAGAAGGAAAGAGAGACTGAGAGGGAGGCAACGTACACTTATCATAGTCACTCAAAACAACCTCAAGATGATTCAATAAAAAGATAAAAGGGGCACGTCTAAAATGAACTTTACAATACTTAACACATTTAACCCACATAGTTGAATTATTGTTTCTTTTTCTCTTTTTTTCCTTCAGCATCTGGGTTTGGTAGAGTGTATGGATTCGGGACGGGTATGATTCCGCAGTCTACAATTCTGATTGGTTCTAGAGGAAAACCATGATCATCAGTCTCTACCTCGGCCATCTTATCAACGATATCCTGTGAATGAGAGAAAGAGAGAAAGAGAGAAAGAGAGAAAGAGAGAGAGAGAGAGAGAGAGAGAGAGAGAGAGAGAAAGGGGGGGGGGAGGTGTAGTGGGTGAAGAGAGATACGGACAGATGCAAGACAGGGACAGGAACAGATGAACAGACAAGGAAAAGAGGAGAGTTAGTCGGGTGATTTAAAGAGTTAACAGTCGTAAACCAGAAGCTTGTAAACCTGCTCTATATAGGCCACCGATTCATGAATCCATCAAAGCATCGTAGCGACGTCTATTGAGATATCCTTGTCCCACTGCTCATATAAAAATTATTGCTATTAGTTTAAATGCCAAGACAATATAGGAACTTACTATAATCAAATGAGTAGATAATTTTCTACAACAGTTTGAACGGACAGTCACAAAAATCTTAATTCAACATTATAAATTATTACTCAACGGGAATAATCAGCAACGGAAATTAATACCATCATCATACTGCCATGCATGCAGTCGGGTGGCTCGACAATAACAGAGGGAAAAAAATAAACTCTAAAAAGTTCAGATTTTTAGTTTAAAACTTTTCCCCATGCAGAATGCTCACACGTCATTAATCTGTCTGATACTTTTCTATTCTCCGTACCATGCTGTTATTGGTGAACACTGAAAGGTATTCCCAGTATGGGGAGGGTAATTGCGATACGATTTAATGTTTAGTGGTATCATGGGAATTAAAGATTTAAAGAACACTTCTTCCTGTGTATAATGTGCATGTTATGACATTCTTTAAGAAATAAATGCAAAAACACAACGAGTTTCTTTTCTAACAGATGCATGGGTCCTTATTTCAGTTTTTGAACTCCAATTCTTGACACCCCCAAAACACACCAAATTTGGTAGAGATAACATGGATAGATAATTATGGATACCGTGTCAGCTATTTTCAGCTGTTAACTTACCATTCCTTCAATGACCTTTCCAAAGACTACATGTTTACCATCCAACCATCGAGCTCGAGTTAGTAAGATGAAGAATTGAGAGTTATTGGTATCAGGACCAGAGTTTGCCATAGCAACCCATCCGGGACCCCAGTGACGTAAGTAGAAATTCTCATCAGCGAAGAAGTTTCCGTAAATGCTCTTACCTTGAAAGATGTAAAGATAAAATAGGTTTAGCCTCATTTTGCAACGAGTTGGTTATACAAAGATGAAAAAAAAAAAATCATGATTTTCATCATGTCATTTGATTCAAAGTACTTTGAATATCTAACAAGTTGTATAAAAGAATGATTGTGTTTAATCAATCAAAAGATGTGATTCATCTTTCCTTTCTATAGCAGCTTAGAGGTAAGTCTCTTTTATACGGCAAGTCCCAAGTGTCTCATCTTGGGCTTCTTGGCTTAATGAATATAGATATAGAGATTGAACTGTATGTCAAAGTGTCGGTAATAAAACATTATCGGCAAATGTATGATGCCCTTGATAAGATATTTTGGTAAATCTGTTATCGGACTGAAATGGATATTAAACCAATTTTGAAACAATTACGTTGTTCAGAAAAGGACAAGGAAGAGAAATCTTATGAAGATTGTTAGTTACCTCCAGTTCCATCTCCTTCTGTGACGTCACCCATTTGAATGACGAAATCAGGCACAATGCGATGAACTTGAGTGTTGTTGTAACTCAATCGTTTCTGGTTAAAACAATACGACAAAGATGAAAATATGTTTATTATTATTATTATTATTATTATTATTATTATTATTATTATTATTATTATTATTATTATTATTATTATTATTATTATTATTATTATTATTATTATTATTTTTATCATTATTATCACTTTATTTGGCACAAACACCCCCCCCCCCCCAAAAAAAAAAAAAAAAGAAAAAAGAAAAAAAGAAGAAACAAAGTACAAAATGATAGTGGAATATAAGGAGAGTCACATGGATGCCGGGAAAAAGAAAAAGATGTCGCAATCACGTAGTAATGCTCCTTAACCATAAAGTGATAATGCCTAGGTTTCGTGGATGAAGGTGTCCGAGTGCTATAATACACACTCCTCGTTGTCGTTGATGAAACGTGATGAGCATAATATGGTATGGTGCCCTTTTATAGAAGTTCCAAGAAAAATAGAAATTAATTTTAATTATAAATTAATTTAATGCAAGTTTAATTAGGTTTATACGGCACAACCCATATATTCAAATTCCTTTTTCTGATCAATAAATCGTTTAACACCTTTTTGCTATCTCTTTCTCACATTAAACACTGAATTTGAATTAAGCGGCTCAAGATACAAGGTATGAAAAGGGGGGGGGGGGGGGTCATATACATGTTGGTACTTACATCTTGCCTCCAATTTCCTCTGACAATAGCAGCAAAGTTCTGAACAGTTACAGGACAAGTGTCACCAAACAATGCTATGACAATACGACCAGCTGGTTCGTCATCAATCTCCATCTCGAAGAAAGCCTTCTTCGTCACCAATAAATCATTCTCCCTCTCTCTTTCAGGGTCTTCCCATGGTTTGTTTTTCTTTTTGCCGAATCGCTTAGCTGCGTCGACATCGTTAGCCGAAAGAGCGATGACAACGACGATGACGGCGGTGAACCAGAACATCATAGGATCAGCTAATTGCACACGATTCAGAAGACGATTTTGATGCTGGAGATTGAATTCATCAACATCAATGGAAACTGATTAAAATTATCATACTGAAAGAAAAACCACCCCCACAAAAAATGATTCCGAAAATAACATATAATATGTCTGCAGAGAATTCAATATTATTATACAAAAAACTTGATTTGGATGGAAGAGTCAAGAAGGTAATGCGCGCGCCCTCTCTCTCTCTCTCTCTCTCTCTGTCTAATGATACATCCAGTCTCTTATTTAGAGCAAATCTTTACTGTGTATAATTTTGTGCAGCCCAAAGTATATATTCCGTGCATCATCATTCACTCTCTGTAGAGTCTACAGTCTACAGTGTAGACGCAACTAAAAAACAATAACGAAACTATTGGAATCATAAATGACTCCAGAAATAAAAACAAAACAAATACCACAAACTGAAGGGAGTATGCTCTTTTCCTACTTCAGTAAAGGATTGTTGTAGAAATGGAAAAGATATTTTTGAAAACGTGACTTACCTCGAAACCGTAAAGCTGACTCTGTCTCTGTGTTATGATGAAATACGTCGACCATGGATTAGAATTACTTGATTTCGGAGATGGTTTATATACTGTCATATAACCAATGGTTATACCTCCAGCTGGTGTCGAAGGGATGTGAGATGCTAAAGCGACGTGGTGTATTGACCGCTATATCCAAGCTGTTGCTTCACGTTATTTCTATTGTAGTCAGTATGAGTCTTCTGTTTAATATTGTTTGCTATTTGTAGTGAATAATGCACTTGTATGAATGCGATTCCACTGGAAAAGTAAATTCAATTTATATATAGGACCTACATGACTATAACAAAGAGTAATTGGAAAAGGCGCCACGCAGTGGCGTTATCATTATCATTCATGTAAAATGAATTGATTCTGTTTTCTTACAACTTTGTAACACGTAGACAACAGCGTGCAGGCAGACGACAGATAGCAAAAAGCAAAAGGGATACAGGCCTAGGGCTTCTTAAATCCTGATGAAAACAATGCATCAAATAGAAGGATTCTTAACTCTTAACATTTTTATGTACATGGAAAACAAAACTACCCACTATTTCCCATGAGATTCGCCCTATGATATACTTCGACCATGCGGCCAGGGGCGGCGCCGGGGTATTTTGATAAAGGAGAGGGGGGAGGGGGGGGGGTGGGTGGGGTGGGCAAGATGACCCACAGACGAGTTTATGAACAAAATTACAGGGCTTATTATATAGTTCCATGACCCTGCCCTCTGTTCCCCTTACTATTCTTTCTTTTCTTTCTTTCTTTCTTTCTTATTTTTCTTACCCTTATTCTTCTTAATTCTTTAAAAATCACAGGGGCAGCCGCCCCCTGCCTTCCTGTATCGCAGCCCGCCTGATAGGGCTATTATCATAGCCAAAGAGGTATATTCGATCGAGACATGATGTCACAGAAATTCACGGTCTCCGGGAGTTCTTTTAAAAAAGAGTTTAATTTGCTTGTTGTCGATCCGATATAGATGCCTGTGACTAATGCTTCAAGATGAAAATTAGCCTATAATTTATCTCAGTCGTGTGAAAAAAAAAATGAGAGAGAGGGGTTAAATTGTGTTGCATGTTAGTGACGTTAATTAACCATCGTTTTACGAATCGTTGATGTAGCTGTCATGCAACCCCTCCAAGAATACCAGCCACTCTCTCACACAGTGGCAATGCTTCGGGGGGGGGGGGCAAGGGGCAACCGTCCCTATAATTTTTCAAGTGATCCAAAAAAAAAAAATAGGAGGAAGGAAAAGGAGGAGTATGGGGAAAGAGGGGACTGGGTCATGCAACTATATAAAACCCGTATTTTGTTCATTAAAAGTTAAATAAATTGGCGCGTGGGTCATCTTGCCCCCCCCCCCCCATATCAAAATACCATGGGCCGCCCCTGCTCTCATACCTGTAGTTTGCCAGAATGATCGCCTCTATTAAGAATGGTTTTATTGTGTTTTCTGAGTTTTAGTTGATGAAATCTTTTCATTATCAACCTGTCAAATGCGATTCGTTTTTCCCTAGACGACGATGACCCACTCTTGAGACCTAAAATAATTTCAAGAATTCTTGCTCAATAAAAAGAGTTTGTCCTTGCTCTCATGCATTAAAAAATTCAGATTTGAAATGATGATAAAACGGCTTTTAAGAAAAACTGAGACATGCTTCCCATGAATAAAGGGTTCTATAAAATGGGGCATACTTTTTAGCATGGGGGTCGTGTGTCCGTACACTTAGGAAAAAAAAAAACCTTCTTTTGCCTATAAGCTAGCTGGATTGAACAAAGAATATTCATTAATAGCACAGATTACTAGGAATATTTTGTGCTTCACGATAGTGTGATGATTATTGAACGATTCGAAATATTGCTTGTAAACTTAATGTTCAGTTCATGATCTACTTTTGATCAAGATCTTTGCTCCGTTAAGCATTACCTGATTTTACAAAAATTTCTCTCTATATCAAGTGTAACAGAAAAATGTTTACTGGGGCCACTAAAAGCATTAGCGTAAATCCCGGGGGAGGGGGGATATATCCCCCATCCCACATTTTGGAGAGGGGTGGATGGCGTGTACAAATATCCCCCTCACTTTTTAAGGAGGAAAATATATTTTGATTTATCAGTTAGTAAAAATTTTTGAATATCTATCATAAGCAACCATCATTTTTTAGAATTTCTTTTTGAAAATGCTATTGAAAACCAAAAAAAGTGGTTATTTTTGGCTCGCTGACTTCACTCGCTCGTCATATTTTATAATTTCTTTTCTAAAATGCGATTAAAAACAAGAAAAGGGACCATTTTTGGCTCGCTCGTCATATTTCAGAATATTTTTTTGAAAATGCGATTAAATAAAAAAGCGGTTATTTTTTGTTCACTCGCTTAGCTCTCCAGCAAAATTGATATTAAAATGTGTGTAAAAGGGAAAAAAAATCGTCCAAAAATTCAATTATCCCCCCTCCTCAAAATGGATTTACGCTGACGACTAAAACTCGCGGTTCACGCTCGATTTTTCCATACACGCAAAAAAAAATTGACTGCCCCTGCCCCCCAACATTTCTTTTGCCCTCCATTTGCCCCCTCCCCACTTTAACAATCGTGGTGCCGCAACTGGGTATCCAATAGAGTCTATCAAAAGGGAACCTTATCTACAAGCATTTGCTTCCAAGGTTTCCTCCACATTTCTGTTATGCATTAATCTCCCTCCGTGCATCTTATTATTATCTTAGACTATTTGCTATTTACTACAAATTTAACATATGTATTTAAATGTTGTTCTATTTTATTTTGTTATATTATGGAAAAGACTTGTATCATTGCAGATAATGTGGAAATAAAACCTAAATGAAATGAAATGAATAATGTGTATAGTTTCCTGCCCTAATTCAAGAATAGTGGGAAACCTCGATGCCCAGATAAATATTCAGGCGCATCGCTGCTGAAATATATGACATAATTATACGTTTCATGTTTCGTATCCCTATTTTGCTTGTAACTAAATTTGCTTAATTAATTAATTAAACTTTGTACATGTATGTGTATAATAATAATAATAATATTCTGGATTTATATAGCGCCTAATACATCTCCAAGAGAGTCTCTAAGCGCTTTACAGAAATATTATTACCCCGGTCATCGGATTCTGACTTATATGCTCCCTACACCCCACGGAAGACCGGCAGTGTTGAGCCTGGCACAGCTGAATGTGGGTTATCCAGCCATATTATCATTTTCATGTATATAATGCGTGTACTTTTTTCCGGAAAATAGAAACCACTACTATTATCTGATTATCATGATTATACTATCATGGATCCTAGGATCCATGATACTACTACCCAAATATGATCATGATGATAACAATTCGGACTCCTCACCGCTGAAATATGAGGGTGCTCGCTTTTCCGGACACTCCTGTTTCTAAATTTCACTGGCGAGCGCAGCAAGGGAGAAAAAAGTAATACACTTGTCAATGGGATCCTTCACGTAATTAGGTAGAAGCTTATCTAGCCCTTTTGTCGTAAGGGGCTGGTAGACTCTCATTTCTCTTTTCTTCTTTCTTCTACCCCTTTGTATTGTTTCTTCTTTTCCTTTTCTCCTTTTCCTTTTCTTCTTTCCTATCCTTCTTCTTCTCTTTCTTCCCATCCCTCTTTCTTCTTCCTTTTTTCCTCCCCTTCCTTTTTTTTTCCGAGGTACGGCATTTGCTGACGGAAATATTTCAGGGGGGTGTGACCTCCCTATACCCCATTAGCGACGCTCGTGTCGATACAAAACTGACACGATCACTTGATTCCATCCTTTCTGTAACTGAGCAACCGCTACCATCTCACTGCCAGAGGTTTGACGTGGTATAAAGGGATTTGTTTCATTTTGACTCTCACTGAAGCTTCACGATGAAAACCATCATTATTGATATTGAAAGTGGCTTCGAATCAACACGTATAATTGTTTCATTATACGAACGGCTTCATGGGTTTAAAGATTTTTACTGAATAATTTCTGGCTTTTCAGTAACTTATTTCTCTTCGTGTGTATTTGATAAACAATCATTTTGGCCTGTAAACAAGAACGACTTCAGTGGAGATAGATCATGACATAACATTTAGGCAAAAACTGAGTGCAACTTGGATCTCGTCGTGAATATTTGGAGAGATTTTGAAACTTGATCAAAATGGTGAGTTCAGTGTTAACATTGGTGATGGTTTGCATGGGATTCAAACCATGATAATGTTTTAATGTTTCATGTCCTTCAGTCATGACCATGATGAAAAACAGCATCTGCTGATTATGTTTTTATCCTGTATGAATATGTTTTGAAGAAATGATAACAAATAATAAATAATAAACAAAAAACAGTAAAACCATCGATTTCATTAATTTACATTTTTACATAGATAATGTAAAGTAAAGCAATATTTTACTAGTGGTAAAAAAAATCAAGAAAATTCAGTGGATCTATGAAACTGGCAATAATTACAAAAATTAGATTTCGATAATTATTGTCAAATTTTCGTTCTTTTTTCTATTTCTACACACAGCGAAAGGAACAGACAATATACTGGAAGTTCGCATATGGCATTGTAACCTATTTATCCGTAGGTATGTATAACCTGGTTTCTTAATAATCCATCCTTTCTCCTGAAGAGATATTTTGCCAGAAATTTAACCAGAAATACCTTTGCATCCTTGCAGTAATCACTTTCAAGCTCGATCTGATATCAGGAATATTTTGAGCGCGATATCCTTCCACAGTATAAACTAATAATGATGACGACAACGACGACGATGATGATGATGATATGATGGTAATGATTACGGTGATGATGGTGATGGTTGATCATGATATGATGGTGATGGTGATGATTACGGTGACGATGATGATGATAATAATAGCAATGATCATAAAAATGATAATAGGCCTAACTAAATATATATATATATATATATATGTTATGATGTAGTTCCACGTGTTGGATTATATGAAAAAAACAACAAAATCAAGGCGAATGTCATGAAGAGGCTTCCGAAAATTTGTGGAAAGAATTCAATTCAGTCGGATCAAAGCATGACATTCGCCTTGATTTTGTTGTTTTATCATATATATATATATATATATATATATATATATATATATATATATATATATATCAGACTAAAAAGAGTTTTCATCTTTATAGGATTCACACAAAACGAGCATGGAGTTTAATTCATAAGAGTTTGCATTTATTCTCTTTCGGTGAAGTGAGCCGTTGAATTTGAGACGATATTATAAACGTGCATGTATCGTATTGCAAATCAGTAATAATGGCACGTTCATAGTCACGTTTTATGCTAACACCAACGTGACTATGGATGTTTTTCGGTTAAAAAAGCCTTCAGAAGATTGAATACAGATTGTTGCAAGTATTGCAGCTTGCGTTTCAGATACATGCATATCTCTTTGCACCAGCGACTGATGAGGGTTTATTGTCAGCTTTTTACCGCAGTGTTAACAAAGGCATGATCTCCTTAATTACACAGTAATCCTGTTTTATGCCATGCATAGCCTAGGAAACATGGTGTCATGGAAACTGCGAAACTTGTAAAACTGCGAATGTGATTTTGATGTCAAGGGAGCTTGATGATTTGATGAGAAGTCTAAATTCAATATTCAAAGACCTGTTTTTTTTCTTCTGATTTTATGCATAGCTGTTGAACAAAGTTTCCTTTTACAAATAAGAAGCTTGCCATGGCTTGCCTGACGTAGCGACAACTAATGTATGCAAACTGGATTCCACCTATTCAGATGCCATCATGCATAACGGGTGAACCGGACTGTTTGTAACCAAGGGTTCTTGAGAGAAACGTGCATAAATCTGAATTCATTAATTCAGATTTTCAGGAGAGGATTTTCAGGAGAGACAACGGATTTGATATTCTTCGAAGAATTCTCAACACTCTTAGAGCAATTGGTGCTGACTCCACATCGATTGATGATAGTAGGGGACTTCAACTTTCATATTGAACTAAGAAGTAATTTGAATTCCACCCGCTTCTTAAACTTGATATCCTCACTTAATCTTCAACAGCATGTACTCTTTCCTACACATAAGGAGGGTCATACTCTTGATCTCATCCTAACTCGTGCGGATGACTGTTTTGTCAACGATGTCAACTCTACAAGTTACCTTCCATCTGATCATGTGGCAATTACATGTTCCTTGGACATTGTTAAGCCTGTGCCAATGGAATTTCAGATCAAGACTAGGAAACTGCATGCTATAGATGTTGAAGAATTTCGCCGAGACATTATTCAATCAGAATTATTTTCATCTCCATGTGATGACATAGATGCTCGCATTGACCAGTATGACTCTGTCTTATCAGCTCTTCTCGACAAACATGCTCCAGAAATTACACGAACAGTCAAATGCCATCCAAATTCACCCTGGTTCTCCGATGAACTCCGCCAAAGCAAACGAGAACTCCGTGCTCTTGAACGCAAGGCTTTTTCCCCTAAAGGACTGGAAATTGACCGTCAGATTTTCAGAAAAGCCTGTCAACACTACAATAATCAACTCAAGTCGGCACAGAGGATCTATCATAGGGATCAACTACAAGATTGTAGTTCACGTGAGCTGTTTAGGAAAGTTAATCAGCTTCTAAAGCCAAATTCCTTTAACACACTTCCAACTATCAACGACTCTGGGGTCCCACTTCCCGAACGGTTTCTTAGCTGTTTTGCAGAAAAGGTTGACAATATTACTTCAGAGTTACAATCAACAGTATGTCATAGTGTACATATTCCTGGTGAGCAGGCAACAACCTTCTCATTTGATCAATTCTTGCCTGTGTCGGGAAGTGAGGTCCTTAGAGTGATTAAAGAATCTTCTTCAACAACATGTAACCTTGATCCTATTCCGACTCCATTCATGAAGAAGTTTCTTAATGAATTAGTTCCCACCATGACAAGTATTATTAATGATTCCTTTATTGATGGCTATTTTCCAGACAAGTTCAAGTGTGCTCATATTCTACCAAAGTTTAAAGGTTCATCTTTGGACCACAACGATTTTAAGAATTATCGCCCAATTTCAAACCTCAAATTCTTTTCGAAAATTCTAGAAAAAATGGCAGCACTCCAGTTACAAAATTATGTCGAAGAATCCAATCTTCATGCCAAGTACCAGTCTGGATATCGATCATTTCATAGTGTTGAGACCGCCCTTTTGAAGGTAACTAATGATATTCTTATGTCACTTGACAAAGGAGAAGAGGTTATTTTGGTTTTACTAGATTTTTCCTCTGCATTCGATACAATTGATCATAACACTCTCCTTAAACGTTTATCACTTAGATTTGGAATCTGCGGTAAAGCACTGAATTGGTTAACTTCGTACTTGCAAAGACGTACCCATAATGTAGTCATTGGAAATGATCGTTCTTCAACACAAATACTGACCAAGGGAGTACCGCAAGGATCCGTACTCGGTCCGATTCTGTTTACACTGTATACTTCTCCTCTTGAAGCTGTTATTAACAAATATACCGTACATAAGATGTTTTATGCTGACGATACTCAATTGTACCTAACATTCAAACAGACAAACCTTGACTCTTCAATATCCCAGATAACTAATTGTGTCAAGGCAATCAAGGAATGGTCTCAATTGAATTGTCTTAAGTTGAATTGCAGTAAGACAGAGTTTCTTCATGTTTCATCTCGGTTTAAACAGTCAACACCATTGCTGCATTTGAACCTACATGGAACGCAAATTGCTGCTGCCAAAACTTGCAGAAATCTTGGCGTCTGCTTCGACAATAAGCTCACTTTTGAACAATTTGTCGCACAAAAATGCCGCTCTGCTTCATATGCCTTACACAAAATTGGTAAAATTCGGGAATTCATTGACAGAAGAACAACTGAGCGTTTGGTTCATGCCTTTGTCATGTGCCATTTTGATTTTTGTAACAGCCTCCTTATTCACCTACCACAGCGCCTCATTCAAAGACTACAGATCATCCAAAACTCAGCAGCTCGACTAGTCACTCGCACTAGAAAACATGATTCAATATCTCCTGTCTTACGCAATTTACATTGGTTACCAGTCCAGTTTCGAATCCAGTTCAAGATTTTGTTACTAGCTTTCCAATGTTTTCATGGACTAGCTCCTTCATATTTGAATGATCTACTCACTGTATACAAACCAACAAGACAGCTCCGATCATGCACACAGAATCTGTTTATTATACCTCCAATTCAAACAAAAACATATGGCGAACGTTCATTTGCTCATGCTGCATCAGTTTTATGGAATAACCTCCCAAACTCTCTTAGAAAAATCGACACGATAGAGAAGTTTAAATCTGCACTTAAAACACACTTATTCAAAACATATCTCAATAGTCTAACAAAGTAAACTCAGTTACCTATCTTTCAGTCATGTCTTTCCTTTTCTTTTTCTCTCTCTTAGAGCGCATAGGGACATACAGACGTAATGTGTTATGCGCTATACAAAAACTGTTCATTATTATTATTATTTTAAGGGACTAAGCATCATGTGCAAATCATAAAATAAGGAATTAACTAGCGTTAGAATGTTAAAGGGAACCAAAACATTGGGGAAAATTAATTTAAATGAAAAGAGAGAATAGAGAGAAGCAATTTTTGAAAAGTTTCATCAAAATCGGTTAATAAATGAGAAAGTTACAAAAGTCTCAATTTACTTTCTATATAGTGATCTTCAAATTGGTAATGTTGCTTCAAAATGGCAGGTTTTTGTGGACAACTCTTAATATGTTTTGAACACAAAATATTTTCTCCATTATCTTCCAAGGTGCAGTTTGTCTCCTTAGCTATATATACATGATATAGATATATTATCAGCGCGTGTGCAATCGATGCGCTAGGCATGCAGTATGTTACGTTTAAGGATGCATGCACTGTATAAGCATGGACGCACTGCACGCTGTCTTGGCGTCGTTGGTCTCGTATAGTAAACAAATGTTTTGTATATTAATACATTAATATTTAGTACTTAATTATTGAGTTTGTTGCTGTACTTTCTGTAGCCCGTTTACGGTCGATGTGTATTTTCCCCTGTCAAGATCGTGTATAACAGAAGTTTAAGCGGAGAGGTTTGTGGGCTCTCCTACTTGTTTTCGTTGCTTCCTCCTGTGTGTTAATTGTCAAAAACAAAATCGGAATTTGAATCGCTATTAGAATCGCGATCCAAATTTCGATTTTTCCTTGCGTGTGAAGTAAAACTGAAATTCGGATCGCGATTCAAATTTCAGTTCCTCATGTGTGTGAATGCGCCTAATAATAGCTTGAGGTGGTATTATTTGTTCATTTTTCATTTAAATAGTTGGCTTTTTAATTACCTTCGAGAGATTTTCATTAAATTCGCATCGTTCACACACAAGGTAAAAAGTAAGATTCAAAAATCAATTTTCTGATCGCGATTAGAAAATCGATTTTATTTTATGTGTGGACAAAAGTAAAACTAAAACTTGGATCGCGATTCAAATCGCGATTCAAATTTCAATTCCGCTTGTGTGTGAATGCGCCTATCAACACAGCGCAAAATGCTATACCAAATACGCCAAATCGTTGGGTGATGCGTGTTTTTTATTTCTTTCTTTTTCTTCTTCTTCTTCTTCTTCTTCTCACTGTGAACATGACGGACAAAGAAAGCGGACAAAATAAACAACCCCTCATTCTACCCTTCACAATGTTTCTGGTAGTCAAAAGAACATCCCTTCACTGCTATTGTCTAAAATATGTGGAACAGGTGTCACATGCATATTCACCTGGAACTACATGATTAAACAAAATAGTTGTGAAAGGATGTTCTTTTGACTACCAGAACCATTGTGAAGGGTAGAATGAGAGGTTGTTTATTTTGTCCGCTTTATTTGTCCGCCATGTTCATTGTGTCATCTTCTTCTTCGGTACGGTACTAGGCACGTTTACACACAAAAGCAATCGAAATTCGAATCGCGATTCGAATCGCGATTCAAATTTCAATTTTATAGCCACCGTTTACACAGGGGAAGAAAAGCGAGATTCGGATCGCGATTTGAATCGCGATTAGAATTTCGACCATTTTTCGACCATTCACATACACACAAACACACTCACACACACCCACACACACACACACACACACACACACACACACACACACACGAGGAAGCAACAGAAACAGGCAGAAGAGCCCACAAGCTTCTCCGCTTTTAAAAGTTCTGCTATACACGATCTGGAGGGGGCAAAATACACATCGACAGTAACAGGGCTACATAAAGTACAGCAACAAATTCATTAATTAAACAATAAATGATTATGTACTATCATACAAAACATTTGTTTACTACACGGGATCAACGGCGCTAAGATATACTAGTAGTGCGTCCATGCTATTCAGTGCATGCATCCCGTAACGTAACACACACACTGCATATAAGGCATAGTGCATGCACAGCGCATAGATCTCACACGCGCAAAGAATGATGGGATAGATAAAACCGATTTTCTGATCGCGATTTCGTTCACACACAAAACGCTCGGCAAATAATTTCGATTATTCTGAAAAATCGCACTTCTTACTGCGAGTTGAATCGCGATTATTAATGAGATTGTTTTGTCCACACACAAAATAAAATCGATTTTCTAATCGCGCTTAGAAAATCGATTCTTGAATCTCACTTTTTACCTTGTGTGTGAACGCCCCTTGTGTATCACGACTGTATTATCACAATATCTCATATGAATCTGTTCTAATCTTTTTGATGCCTGTAAAATCTTTAATAGCATGATAAGGAGTTATCGTGGTTATGTGACACAGACAGCTTTCATCTTACATTGTTAGGTTTTGTTGCTGTTATTATTATGTTTTATATTTTATTTTATTCATCTCATTTTTATCATATTTTGATTATTATTTTTATTTTGACGGTGTATTATGTACCATGTAAGTTTTGTATGATTTATCCTAAGTTCATTAGCTCATAATATTGATTGTCTCATGCATTATTTCACTGTTCCATACATGATTGTGCTATGACTTTTCTTTCATTATAATTTGATTCACATGTTTTTTGTTTCACGGACTTGCGGAAGAGCAGTCTTTTGACTGATTGTAAGTTTTACCGTGTTTAAATAAGTTCAGCTTAATTCAATTAATTCCGAGAACCACATGTCCTTTTGAATCGATATTCCTCTTGTGGTTTTATGGACCAATTCGGTTTAGGTGCTGTTTTTTATGGTAGTTTCTAACTGGGGGGCTTCAAGTATGCTTGGCAAAAGATAATTTATGCTCTGGCATAGCAACGCACCTGGCTCAATAATTGCACAACGCATTGAATTGGTTTTTGTTCTTCTTTGGAAGCTCCCCAGTTATGGCCGACATGAGTTACAGTGTTTTGAAACCGGATTCATCCATAGGAAGGTGCTCTTTTTCTGATTGTTTGGTCGTCTTGTATTAACATAAAAAAGAAAAAGGAAAGGGTGATACATATATAAATACAAAGAAGGATAGAAGAACAGATGAAAGATAAGAAGAGAGATAAAAACAAAGAATAACACGAGGAAAGACAGAGCGAGATTATAATAGACTTTAGTGGATATTTATTTAGCACAAGGCTAATCTGCCGCAAGGTCCATTGATGATAGAAAAAACATAAATACATGGGGAACGTCACAGAAAAATAAGTTTATGGCAGCATCACCACGCTGGTTTGGTAAAGAAAAACAGCAACAACAACAAACCCTACATGTTCATCCAAGAAATGGATGAGGCCAAGTACAAATTTAAAGAGATTTGAACTTGGTGTGTCCTTTAAGCAAACGAGTCTTAGCATTCAAATATTTTACCATATAGTTAAAACTGTTTAAAAACATTAAGTAGTACCTTAAACTGCCAATGCTAATACGCGTTTTTCTTCTTCTTCTTCTTCTTCTTCTTCTTCTTCTTCTTCTTCTTCTTCTTCTTCTTCTTCTTTTTCTTCTTTCTCTTTTTCTTCGTTTTCTTTTTCTTTTTGTTTTCTGTTTCTTTCGACAGCGTTACTTATGACATCAGAAGTAAGCGGAACAGTGGCATGTTGTTCTGATGGACTTGGCTTAAACTACACCTTACCAATGTTCAACGAATGTAAGAAGAAACAACATCCCAATGGCAGCATGGTACAGACTATTCCCAAGCTCATTCCTGCTTCATCCGCAGATGGTGGATGTCCCAGAAGGAAGAGTAAACTCAACATCCCTCCAGGACAACGAGTGTGCCGATTCCCTGGTAAATAAGTTCTTCATTCTAACTCGTAAAACTTGGACATGAAGAAAAATGAAAAGCATTATCAGCTACTTCTTAAAGACACGACAGAGCAAAGCGGAAGAGAGGTTCATTTTGAGGTTTATCATTTTTTTCGTATGATAGGTAAGGTCATAGAGCTGATGTCAGAACGGCTGATTGTTTTGTTTTGTTTTTCTTGGGGGGGGGGGTCACTTCAGTCCAACGTTAATGTTGAACATATCCCATATCCCCATGGCGCTTCGATGACAGTCCTCTGTGTATATGCTTATCATCGTTATTTCAACAAGTATTCTTGATTCGTCTAGAATTCTGTGAAATATCTCCACTCAATTTTATTCATATCCCACTCATCGGAAAGTATATTGTAACAGCGATGCTTTGACTTGTTTAATACCACAGTGTTAATTCTATGAACTTTAGAAAACGAGTTCAAGAATCTAAGCATCTTAAATTGACACCAAGCATGCCCAGTCGGCGTGCATTATATCATGTTTATCTACAAATTTCACCAACTGATTAATTACAATTAGACAATATTTAGTCATTTTTCCTTAAAATGAAGGGGTAAGATTTTGTGCACGCCATCCCCCCCCCCCCTCCCATCCCCCCGGGACGCCAATGATGAGTACGCAAAATGAATTATTTGAATAATGGTGATGATGACAATGATAATAATAATAATAATAATAATAATAATAATAATAATAATAATAATAATAATAATAATAATAATAATAATAATAATAATAATACTGGATTCATACTGGATTGACTGGATATGTACAGCGCCTTTTCCTGGGGACATTAGATTGTCCCTTAACTGTAAAGGTATGTCTTTAGATATTTAAAGGATTTGAAGCCGGCCTGTTGGCGAGATTTGGGAACGACCTTACATGTCATTGTTCGTAGAGGTCTACTCTACTCTGCTTTATCAATCATTTATCATTCAATAATCAAAATAATTTAAGACATGCCATGAAAGGATTTGAAGCTGGCCTGTGCACGAGATTTGGGAATGACCTTATGCTTTTGTTCGTAGGGGTTTACAGATTTACACTGCTCTGCTTTATCAATCATTTATGATTCATTAATTACATACAACACGCCGCCATGAAAGGATTTGAAGCCGGCCTGTGTGCGAGATTTGGGACTGACCTTATGTCTTTGTTCGTAGGTCCTTACACTGCTCTGCTTTATCAATAATTTATCATTAATTAATCAAAATGATTTACGACACGCCTTGTCACTTCATGAAATAATACTGTCGATGTCTGAAACGTTAATGAAACTATTCAGGGGGGTAGTATGAGATAGAAAGTCTTATTCAATCGAAATGTAAGTGACCTTGGTCTCCTGAAAATAACATCATTTCATAAGTGTGATGTGACATATAGACCAATTTCACCTCCGGTTTATGTATTTGGCCCTCTATCGGCGACGCCATTGCTGCGGTGGACAAGCGCGCTGACAGCGATTGGCTCTGTGTACAGAATGAATGTAAGATATGAGATATGCCCTGATATTGTTCCATTCACTTTATGCTAGATCAATAAAATAAAGCATGGATACATGGGTAGATGAGGTAAGACAATGGCCATACCTGACAAATGAAGGTATGATGTATTTTTGTACTTTCGATGGTTTTTCAACTTAGTTTTGTCAGTAAAAGTTCGCTTGCACCATAGAAGCCGTAGTAAATGGGAGCCCTCATTCTTACCCTGTTTACAAAGTCATGTTTTCACTCATTAAATTTTACGCCAAAGTACATAAGGACAATGTTTCTTGACTTCAAAGTACTTTCTGTTGATGTCTTTACCCAATGGCGACGAATTCCTTCACATTGCTTACGGAAACCTGTGTAGGGAGTACGGCTTCTCACACAAAGAGGCTTCCAATTTTTAAACTTTCTCCAATACTTGTGGCATTTGAGCACCGCACAGCTGCGACCTGAACTTCCCTGATAATTTCTCATTGCAAATATTAAAAGAAATCTGCGTATGTTGGTCAAAATAGACCAAAAAATCGAACGAAAGTACATAACGCGCTATTGACTTGTGTACTATGAAAGCTGGAGCGCCCACCGCAGTATGTCGAACTGTGTCGAAGAGTCTGCTGCCCTCTTGCGTTGTGGGATTGGTCTATAAAAGGAGACACAGATAATGCATTGGAATGAGACATAACCTTCGCATGCATAATATATTGTACGACCATGAGGGGCTGGTTGGAAACTATGGTATCCGAAGTGATGTGTAAGCTATTGCTTTCCTGAGGAGCGCAGCCAAAACACGGGCGTCGCTAGAACAGTTTGTGGGGGGGGGGGGGGGGGCTAAATTCTCCGACAGATAATTTAGCTATAGACCCCCCCAAAAAAAAAAAAAAAAAAAAAATCCTGACAGTTATTTTTTTTAAACACGTGCACACATTGGTATCAATAATGCCTATAGCATTTTCATTTATTTGATGTACGATAAAAGAGCAATGTAGATAAATGCCTTGCTCAAGGGCATAAGTGCCGTACCGCGGGGATCGAACCCCCGACCTTCGCGTCTCCAGTCAAGCGCCTAAGACCACTCGACCACGGCACCTCCACTATGCTACATTAAGAGTATTATTTGCCCCTCCCCCCACCCCCGACACACACAAGAAATTATTTTCAAATAATAAATACGCTAAAACTTTTATCCCTGCTACATCTTTACTCCCATTGTCTTCCTCTCTCTCATTCTACCATATCTCAACTATGGACTCCTGGTTTGGGGTAACACACACCAAACTTTACTCAACAGGATTTTATTACTACAAAAGAAAGTCCTTCGTATCATTTCCTTTTCTCACCCCCGTTCCCATACTGATCCACTTTTTTTCGAAAATAAAATTTTGAAAATTCATGACTTGTACCTTCTTCAACTAGGACAGTTTATGTACAACTATAAAATTATTCCACGATATGTTCCCTCAAAAAAATATTTCTCATAATTATCCCACTAGACATGGCGAGGATTTTCATCTACCTAA